>CM052538.1:161849826-161873470 GCA_028533065.1 Trachops cirrhosus
GACACTGTATGTGGGGGCGGGGTCCAAGAAGGAACAATGGTGCTTGCTCTGCTCTCTGTCGGACCTCAGTCCCTTCCGCCGCTTCCCCTGAGCAAACCGGGCCCCTCTGGTGCCTACTCCCATGTGGGTGGGCTTGTGCACCCTGTGGAACTTTCCTTTTTAATCAGTGCCCCAAGGCTCTATTTCCCAGCGCTGGGACCCTGGGTTGTGCGCAGTGCCTTCCTTCACAATCATTGCCTTGCTGGGTTTGCCAGTTGCCACCCTCCAACCGGGGACTGCCAGCTGCCGCTTGCGTGCCCAGGGTCTGCCCGCTGCGATCCTGCACGCCCCGGTTGCCTTATGTGTCCAGTCCCAATGCTCTCTGCTCTCTGCTCCGCACCCGGCTGCCTGACTCCGCCCCTCCTACCCGGTCTGGATGAACGTGTCTAATTTAACTCCTTGGGTGTCCGACTTCCATACAGTTCAATTTTCTGTCAGTTCTGGTTGTTATTCTGTTTCTAAATTGTTGTTGTCCCTATCTTGGTTGTGCGAGGAGGCACAGCATGTCTAACCTATGCCTCCATCGTGACCTGAAGTCCTCACAGCACATCTTAATTCAGATTAGTCACACTTCAAGTGTTCAGTAGCCACTTGTGGCTAGTGGTTATAGTAGCAGACAGTACAGCAACAGAAAATTCCTGATTTTTGTGTAGAATCTGCTGGAACAGCCACAACTTTACCATTGATTTGTATCTCCTTCTCGTTATCTTAATAAACTCACAGAAAAATACAAGGTGTGTCCAGAAGGTATCTGGACAGGTAATATGAAAAATAGAGACATTTACTGAAGAGAAGACAATGAACACTGTACATAGGACAATGATGCCTCAGTCCCCCCTTCAAAAGAGCAGGCACTTTGGGACCTCACATTTCTCCCAATCGCCAACAGCTACCCTGTCGTATTTTCCTGAATCTCATCAATGGTCTGAAACCTCTTCCCTTTCAAAGGTGATTTTAGTTTTGGGAAAAGCCAAAAGTCACAGGGCACTAAATCTAGGCTGTTAGGGGGCTGAGTCACCTGGGTGATTTGACATTTCTCAAAAACAAACAAACAAACAAAAAACAACTCTGCACTAGACGTGATGCATGAGTGGGTGTGTGGTCGTGATGAAGCTGCCAATCAATCACCGGCTGCCCATAGCTGCAGCCTTCTGAACCATCTGAACAGTTTCTGTGGAAGAGTTCCAGCTTAATGCAAAATCGGATGCAGACTTGTTGCTCTACTCACTCAGTCATTTTGAATACGGCAGCCACACAGTACACACGCTCACTCAATGGTGTCTACCATTCCCACTGACTAGTACAGTGAAGTCTTCATTGTTCATGCATGGGCATTCCAATACACTCTCCTTGGCTGCCAGATAACATCAATGTTGTGCAAACTGTTCTCTTTATATTAACAATGGTGGGACTTTTTCAGGACAGACCTCATATATTTCTTCTTTGTAAGTTTTCTAATCATAATTCTCATGAGAAAAAGACCTTGTACACAAAACAATGGCTACCTTGCCTAACAATTCCAGTTTCCAGTTTTGCCAACATATTAAAATAAAGAAATTTAAACAATTTATCTGTAAAGAAATTAATTAGAACAATGAAACAGTTTTCTTCTTAAAAATGTCTTTAATATAAATAAATGAATTTGTCTTGCCTTCAGCTGAAAATCCAACCCATACAAGGTAGGATTTCCTTGTAAGAGGAAGAGGATCACCACGCAAAATTTGTTTTTTCTTTTTCCCCATCTCTAGCAGATAAACTCCAAGGCACTGATCCCCATCAAATCCCGTTCCTAGTGAAAAAATATAAATATAAATAAAGTACCAAAGGTTATTTAACTACACTGCAGCCTAAATTATATTCTGTGAATTGAACTGATTTTGTTTCTTAGATTAACTAGCACTACTTTTTATGGATAACCTACCTAAATGAGCACCATTCAGGTATAAAAGGCAGAATACTATATGTTACATGGACTATTTACATAAAGTGGCTATAAGGGTAAATCATTCACTCAAGAAATATTTACAAATAGCTTACCATGTGCCAGGCACTGGTGCTACAATGGTAAACAAGATAAAAACCACTGTTCTCATGAAATTCACATTCAGGTAGGAGGACACAAACAAATAAATTAAAAAACAAACAAAAGAACAAAAAATGCTAAGTGCTATCAAAGTGTTAAAATAATAATGTGATACAGAGTGCCAGACTGAGTGGCTATTTCAGATTAGCTAGTTAGAGGTGCCCTCTTTCAGAAAGTGACATTTGAGCTGAGATATGAATGGTAAGTTGGAGCCAGCCATCGAAATGTTAGGGAGAGGAGCACTACAGTAGGCAGACAGAACACACCTAATGAAAAGGTCCAAAGGTGGGAACAAGCTTGGTAAGTTTGAAGAATGCAAAGAAGCCTGTATGGCCAGAATGAGCATCAAGAGAAAAAGTGGCAAGAGATGAGGTTGAAGAGGTAAAGATCAGATCTTGTAGGACCTTACCAGCTATGATAAGAAGTCTGAATTTTATTCTAAAAGCACTGGGAAGTCATCAGAGGAATCTAAGTGAAGCAGTGCATGTTTTTAACACATTATCCAGGCAGCTATGTGGACATGAATTAGAGAATGCAAGAACTGAAGCTGAAGACTGGTTAGAGGGCTGTTGCAACAGCCCAAGAGATGAGATGTGGGTGGGGCTGGGGTTTTAGTGGAGGAGTTAGAGACAGATTTGGAGTGTGTTGTTCCAAAAAACTGACAGGATGATCTGATCTTATTGACAGAGTTGATTTGTGGGGGATGGGTAAGGGAAAGAGAAGAATCAAGGATAACGCCTGCATTCCTGGCTTGAGCAGCTGATTGACAGTATGGTATTTACCAAGATGGGGTAACTAAGTTAAGAAGCAAGTCTAGAGAAAAAAAATGTATCAGTTTTATTATGACCAAGTTAAGTTTGAGCTGTGTATCAAACCTACACAGATATTTCAAGTGGGCAAGTCTGAATGAAAATACAAGAAGAGAGTAGGGCTGGTGATATTAATTTAGAAGTCATGGACATATGGATGTATTTAAAGACATGACTCATAATGAGATCCCCCAGGACAGTTTCTCAAACTGCATTTTTTGACATATGAGTCATGAAATCAATTCAGAGTTGCAATCATCATTTAAAAAAATTAAATCAAAGAAGAAATATTGTCCATGAGACCTTTATTTTGGTTACATTAGCAGGCATGTTCAAAATAGCAATACAGAATGTACTTCTTACTGTGGCTAAGCAATCAAAAGACTGAAAGCTCATGATCTAGACGGCACTAGAGAAGAGGGCTCAGCATGGGAGGAGGGGCCACCAAAAGCTGAAGGAACTATCAGTGAGGCAAAAAAGAAAATCGGAGAGTGATGTCACTGAGGTCAAGAAAAAACAGTATTTATGATAGAATTATTCCACAAAAATAAGCATAAAGAAATCATTGGTAACCTTAATAAAACCAGTCTGAATATAGTGGTGGGGACTGAAGAGAGAATATGAGGTGAGGAAAAAGCAGCAACTTTTTAAAAAATCACTTCAAAGCTGTTCTGGTTCTTCAGACTAGCGTTAGTTTAGTTCTTGAGGCATTTACATTCTGAAAATTCTTTTAAAGATATAGTCACAGAAGTAATTAACCAAACTCTACCTTGAAATTCTTTGTCTAATATAGTTCTTCTATAAATAAAATGTTTTCATTCTCATTGCTATTAGTGAATACAATAAAATTCTATACATTTAAAAATTACACTAAAAAACTACAGATTCAAATGTTAAAAAAATATGCAAAAGGAGGTCTATAATCCAAAACAAAGAGAGAAGGCTAGAAAAAAAGCTAAGTAATTTCCATTTACTTTAGGTTATGATAAAATTATAAAAGACTGGCAAAACACCTACCTCTGTGATAAACAATGAAAAGCTGTTCTCCATGTCCTGCCATGGACACCACGGGCCCAGGAAGACTGAAGATCTCTTTCTGAACACCTCCAATAGAAAACAATCGAAGGAGCAAGGTACTAGTGGCAGCAGCAGCCCATCCCTTACCAAGACATATGGCTTCAATGTCTTCATTCTGAGGCATGTCTACTGCCCACTCTTTGCTTGAATCCCAAGAACTAAAGTGTAGGCAATGAAGCTTGCTAAAAATTCAAACAAGATAGGAACAATCAAACTTTCGTATTTGATATTTTCCATATATAACTAATCATCATACCTAGTAACAAAACCAAAGTCTATTTTTCTGTTATACACAATAGTACCAGAAACATCTTTAAGAATTATGAAATATATTTAAAATGAACTATATTAAAACCATTAACAATCATGTTATTGAAGAATACTTAAACATACAGGAAAATGATCACAGCATAATGTTAAATGAAAAAAAAAAAGATAGCTAAAATGTGCAGAGTATAATCCTAGGTTTTAAATGCATACAAAAATCAGCCCTGGCCAGTGTGGCTCAGTGGACTGAGTGCAAGCCTGCGAACCAAAGGGTCACCAGTTTGATTCCCAGTCAGGGCATATGCCTGGGTACTGGCCAAGTCCCCAGTGAGGGGCACGCCAAGAGGCAACCACACATTGATGTTTCTCTCCCTCTCTTTCGACCTCCCTCCCTTCCCTTCTCTCTAAAAATAAATAATAAATAAAACCTTTAAAAAAATAAATAAATGCACACAAAAATCACAACCAAATTTTTAAAAAGGAAGCTTCAAAATGTTAGGCAACAGTTCTGTCATTGCCAAAAAAAATTAATATGGGAGAACTAAAAGAGTAAAAGAAAAAAACAACACACACAATCCCACTAGTGATTACCAACCACTGCCTATAATTTGTTCCCAGTCTTTCTTCGTTTTTGTATATACGTGTATAAAATTTACATGTATGTGTGTATGTATATTATTAAATTTAGGCTTTGGAATAAATGCATATATCATAGTATTGTTAATCTGAGGCAGTACTGACTTTCTGAACAATTATTAAAACATGAAAATTAATATTATACATGGTTATGAAATATTTATCTAGGAAAACAAAGAGTATCTGAAATCAAAATTGAACATGCAAATAAAAGTTTCAATTTGTAAGATATTCTGAACTAGAGACAAAGTCAACAGTGCTTTATTTAAATAAACTAATTTAATATTGAATTAGTTTATTTAATATTGATTTTACAATGTCAATTAAAAAAACAATTAAAATGTTAAAATGACCTAATGTACACCTGAAACTAATATTGTATGTCAACTGTAATTGAAAAAAATTTTTTTAATTATTTTTAGAAATGACCTAATACAGTCTTTCTCAGATTTTATACATGCTCAATCACCTAAGGATCTTGCTAAAATACTGATTCTGATTCAGATCTAGGGTGGAGTCTGAGATTCTGCTTTCAACAAGCTCTCAGGTAACTCATGCTGTTAGTTTATGGATCACACTTTGAGTAGCAAAGAGCTAATCTATCTAATCAGAAGAGTTTAGGGGGGTGGGATGGGAGTAAAAGACAGCAAACTGTACTTGCACAACAATTAAAATAAAAGAAAATGTAAAAAAAAAAGAGTTTGAATAATTTTTAAATCACCTGGGTGTTGAAGTCTATGATTAGGTGTATAAATATTATAATCAGCTGAAGAAAAAAATCAGGAAAAAGGAAACTGGCTAGAATAACAAAAGGTTAATATCTTTTTTCTTAAAAAAAAAGAACTCTGCATCTGCTACTTTCCCATCTTAACTTTTCATCTACCTACCACCTTCCTACACCCCTCCCCTACCTATTGAAATATATAAGAGATCCAAAATACACTACATTAAAAAAAAAATCAAACATAGTCCTGGCTGGTGTAGCTCAGTTGGTTGGAGCATCGTCCTATTGGCCGAAAGGTTAGGGATTCAATTCCAAGTTGGAGGTCACTTACCCAGGTTGTGGATCCCTACTTGAGGTGCATATGAGAAGCTCTCTTTTTCTCTCTCCCCCTACTTTCTCTCTACAGCAATAAAAAAGTGTTCTTGGGTGAGAATTAAAAAATTTTTTTACTCAAACACAAATAGTAGTAGCAACATTTTTTGGTGTGTGTGTATGTGTTTTAAAGATTTTATTTATTTCAGACAGAGGAGGGAGAGAAAAAGAGAGGAAGAGAAATATCAGAGGTTTGCCTCTCGTGTATGCCCTGGCGGGGGACGGAACCCACAATCCAGGCACATGCCCTGACTGGGAATCAGACTGAAATGTTTCGCTTCAAGGAATGATGCCCAACCAACTGAGCCACACTGGTCAGGGAGTGTTTTTCTTTTATAAAGAAAAGATTCAAATCTAATCTATATTTACAAAAAACAAAAACAACAAAAACCCAGATCAGTAACTTTCCAAAGCTGGGATTAGATATACTGCAAAGAAATATAAGGAAACATTTTTGAGTGATAAAACTATTTTGATTGTGATTATGGTTATCTGAGTACATACACATTTATCAAACTGTAAATCTAAAATCAGTACATTTTATTATATATACATTATACCTCAATATGGAAATTTAAAAGGAGGGTTCATACAAAAAGATATCTGGATGGACACATACACTGTTAACAGTAGTTATATCTAAATTGAATTCTGTAGGAAACTTTAATTTTCTAAAAATTCTGTACTTAAGTTTGTTTGTTTACAATTAATATATATTATTCTGATACTAATAAAAACAATAATAATGTAAAAATAGTCTGATTTGTCTTGCATTAAAATCATGTGATGTCATTTTGACTTGTAGCTAGAAAATATAAAAGGGAGACAATTAGGTAAAAATAGACATGTTCTGGGGAATTATGACTGGGCTGGTATTTATACTAAATTCTTCACTCTGAAATTCCATGCTATAAAAGATGTAAGTTGGTTTCATTAACTTTTTGTATTTGAACAACCTATTTGAACAACCTATCTAACCATTCAACAGTGACAAATTCTTCCTAATTATCTCAAATTTACCTTGCTAGTTCATCAGTGCTTTCACATGCCAATAAAACAGCTTCATGGGAAAGATCTGCTATTGTATAATTCAAAGTGTTTGATAAGTGTGTTGCATGGTGTATGGAGGTATCATGGAACTCCACATCTATGGCATTGTCTTGCTCATCATTATAGCAGCGAATGATTCCAATAGAGTTCCACACCTACAAACACGTAAGGTTAGACACAAGTCTGAGAAAAACCAAAGCTCTGAGAATCAGTAGTCTAAAAAGGTACAAATTTACAAATATTATGATTCAGTCTGTATCAAGGTTTAAGTTAACAACCACAGCTCATCTACCTCTAAATTGTTTCAGGTAACAGCAGTAACATCAGAGCTACAATAACTAATTATTCTTCTCATCAGATAAAGGTACATATAGCACAAATTTATTAGTAAGTGGAATATTTCATTTAACATTTTAAATTATATTACTGCTGTTTAAAAAAACACTTTATAACTGACCTTTGAACAACCAAACCATTACATTTCTCAAAAGAAACATTTCAAAAATTTATTTAATTAAAAAGTATGGTTGTAAATGACAGCATATTCTTCTGTTCCAAATAACTGGTTTATATTAGAGGAATAAATATATACATTTTAAGGCAACATAAATCGGTATCACTCTGGAAAACTTATCTTCCACTGATGTACACTACAGGCTCACAAGAGGCCCTAGTCTTTCCTCTACCATAAATATAACTCTATATATAAAATAGTTGACAATCATCAAAAATTAAGACTTGTTATTAAATAATGGTTACTGACACAGTTTTATTAAAATAAAATATCCCTTTAAAATTTACATACAAATTTCTGCCAGGCCTATACCTTCCACAAAGCACAGCAAGCAAAGTCCTCAGTGGAAAACCTCAAATAATGAACAAATTGAAATACTAAATTTTTTTAGCTCTCAAAATTAAAACAAAAAGCTAATATTCACTCATCTATTCAGGAAATATATATTTTAGCCCTACTATGCCGTATTTTGTTCTAAGTGTTATCAGTAAACAAAACAGAAAAACCTTTATCCTTGGGGAACTAACATTCCAGTGGGGTGGAGTAGGGAAAAGGGGCAGACACTTCTTTTTCATAGATGTATCACCTAACATACTATAAGATTTCCTGTCTTAAAAAATACCTTTTAAGTAGCATAATGGCATCAGTATAATCTCCTATGCAAAACCTAATATAATATGAGAAATAAGGTTTAGAAGTATAGTCAAGAGGTACTTGAAGATATAGCCACATTTACTTAGGTTCATTATGTACCATTTTGCAGAGCAAATTTGACTTAACACAATTTTCAGTAATAAAGTTGAAATAAGACTAAGACTGTGAGTTACATTTAAAATCAACCAAAGTGCTCCAGGACAGTTCTTTAAAAATATTTTTACTGAACTAATTTAGCTATAGTGAGAGAAAATGCTTAAACATGAGATAAAATTATTTAAAAGTGTAGATCCAAGGCTTACCATGAACCTGTGAGTGAGATGCAAGGGTGTAGAACCTGACTGAAATGGCTTCTGCCGGGGAGTTGGCATAGGCCCATCATAAGAAGGCCTCTGGGATGTTGCAAGTGGTAAATTGTAAATGCTGTCTGCTTGATCATCTTCCTCCTTCTCTTTGAGAAGACTAGAACCAGTTTTTAGCATTGTTATATCTAAAATACAAAGGATTATAATTAGAGACTCATAAATACCAATGATCTGGAAAAAGAAAAGCATTATGAAATCTAACACCCTTTTCACTCATACTTAGTAATACTAACATGTTATTTGCCTCTTCCCTGTGTTTGCATTTGCCCTGATGGTGAAAAAGCAACAGAGGTTAACACTACTTGTGCCTTAGCATTAATCGCGTCAGGGGCACCAATCTGCCAGTGGTCAATGCATCGTTAACCACCACTTAATTGCAGTAAAATATAATTTTATTAAATCTTGATCCTGCACAGATATTTTAAAATGTTCTCTGAAATGGGAAGTCTAAAGTATGATAGTTGTCTCAAAAAAAAAAAGAAAAGAAAGCATTTAAGCAATTGAGTAGTAAGCTAAACTTACATGAAACACCATTTTTACTTGAAATAATGCCAAATAAACTATGGTTATGCAGACTTGGGTATTTGGCAAACATTTTCTTGAAAAAGAATAACTGAGAGAATTTGTTACCAATGATAAAATGTGAGCTTACAAACGAAAATCAGAGTATTGTAAAACCTGTATCCACCAACATGAGTTTCATTGCTTCCCTATATTTAAGAACTTCTGAAAAGATTGATGATACTAACAAATATATTTTGGATAATGTGTCCATTTAAGGAAGGTCCACAAACCTCAGTAGACCAGTATTGACCAAATTACCAATGCCTATGTTATAAAATCAAACGTGGTAAAAGAGTCATTCAAAGTTCGAGGTGGACCAATGGATTTTAATGTAATAGAGCTGAAAGTTCATTGGAAAGTTTTCAGATTCCACATTGCACATAATACTTAATTTTAGCATATGTGCTGCCAAAGCAAGCACACAAGTAATATTTAAGAAACTTCCACATGTTGAGTTTTTTGGTGTAGTATCAAAGAAGAGTATCCACAATTATTTGAATAGCTTATTAATAATAAATACTTCTTCCTTTTCAAACTACCTATTTGTGTGGGACTGATTTTTCTTCATATACGTCCGACAAAAACAATATATAGCAGTATAATGAGCTCCTGAGACTAAATCATTAAAGATTACTGTTGTATAAACCCAATATGATTTAAATGCAGCACAATTTACTGCCATACTTTGGCATTTTACTTGTTAATATTCAAACATATTACGTTAGTTGTTGTGATAGACACTTTATTTGAAGATTTTTATATACAATCTCAATTTCTTTAACAGATACAGAACCATTCAAGTTATCTATTTCTTCCTGAGTTAGCTAGGGAGTTTGTATTTTTCAGAGAATTTGTCAATATCGTCTAAGTTGTTGAATTTATGGGCACGAAGTTGCTCATAGTATCCTATTATCCCTTTAATATTAATAGCAGTACTGTCTTACAAAACCATAATGTGGGCTACATGTATAATTTAAAATTTTCTAGTATCCATATTTTAAAAAGTAAAACCAGGGATAATTACTTTTAATATTATACTGCATTTAAAATATAATTTCAGCATGTATTCAATGTAAAAAATGACTAAGATATTTTACATTATTATTTTTGTACTATTCTTGAAAACTTGGTTGCATCACACACTTAACAGCATTTCTTAAGTTGAACTAGCCACATTTCAAGTGTTTAATAACCACATGTGGCTAGTGGCTACCATATAGAATAATGTAGATCTACAGGATCTATGGTGATGACCCTTTTTCCTTACTTATGTCAGTCATTTGTGTTTTTCTTTCTTGATCAGTCAGGATAGAGATTTATTAATTTCATTGATCTTTTCAAAGAAATAGCTTTTCATTTCATTGACTTTTTAAATACCATACTTTGCTGTGTATAATGTGCACTTTTTTGCCCAAATTTTTGAGGGAAAAATAAGGACATGCATTACACATAGGCAGTACTAATTATGTATCTATATAAATGTTTTAAATTCTTTTATTTATGCTTAAGCATTAAAAGTGTAATTCTAGAAAGCAATAACAATATCTGTATGTAAAATAATACCCTGGAATATAGTTGGTTTTGCATCTAAATATAAATAGATAATTGAATTAAAAAATTAATATGAAAGATTTTTTTCCTGAAAGTTTGGGCCAAAAACGTGGGTGCACATTATACAAGAGTGCATTAGGCACAGTAAAAAATACTTATTATCGTCAATCTCACCAAAACCTGCTTTTTATTATTTCCTTTTTTCTTCTTGCTTGGGGTTAATTTCCTCTTCTTTTTCTAGTTTGCTAAACTTAGCTTATTGATCTGAAACCTTTTCTAATATAAGTATTTAGTGCTATTAATTTCCCTCTACACACTGCTTTAGCTACATTCAACAAAATCAATAATGATTTTTAAATAATAGTTATAATAAAAAATTGAAAAGATTAATCAACAGGATGGATCATCACATCCATAAGTCAATTCATACCAACTGAGTTTTCATCATCTTCTAGGAAGTGACTTCGCTGTCTTGGACGACCGGAGGCCAGCATGATGTCATCATCCGCATCATCATTTACAATTCCTTTTGAAAAAGAAGGCCCTTCAAGTGGATTGTCATTTAGATCACCAGCATTACTTGTATCATCTCCATCAAAAAGATCACTGTAATCCTTTTCCACTCTGCTAGATACCTTAAACAAATACAAATTAGAAAGTACCAGTGAACTATTTTGATAAACTTAATTACTCAAAAGGCAATCTTTTAATATGTACCTTGAACTCTACTAAGCAAATGTCCTCATAAAAATAATTAGTAAGTGTATTTATGAGGATTATATTTATATAAGACTTAGTCCTTACTTTAAATGCCTTACAGTCTACAAATAGGGCAGGAGTGTAAGACAGACAAGTAAAGAAATATTGTATGTACCTAAATTTAAGGCAAGATTTTATTCCTCAAAAGTCATTCCCCAGAAATTCTCTCATTTACTTTTATTCTGAACAAAATTCTACTTAGGTAAGATATATTTGCTTAAATAATCTCAGCTAAAGCTAGTTTTTATTTTTTTTGATGCTTATAGAAGTAAACAGAATAGAACCAACAGAAAACAAAGGAGGCAAGGATATCCAACAGAGTTAATCACTGACAGCTAGGAATACAAACATACCATTGCATGCATTGAATGTCACCATAAACAGTTTTTGGAATCACTTTCAAAAGTGAAATATAAGCAGATACATTGCAGAGATCATAAATTACTCCTACAGAATAAATGAAAACTGTACAAATGTTAAGCCAACAGAAACTTATAGTTTGGTATAAAATTCTAACGAGAACATCACTAATAAATTCAAAAGGGACTATCATACACTTTTTAGATGGAAGTACACATACATATGATGGTATTCTGGAAAACTGCTGCTTAATAAAATGAGAAAACAAAAAAAAATACTTCTAAAGTCATGTATTTAAACATATGACTTGAGTAATTAAATAACTATATGCTATAAAAATATATATAACAATTTCACTTACAGTCATAAGAGCTTATACACTCAATTGTTCAAAAATTTGGGGGAGGTCCACAATCTACAAGATGGGCTGTACCGAAGCTCCCAGATATCGGCATACGTAAACATAGCTTACCTTCTCGCACATCAAAATTACAACTAAATTACAGAATAACAATCACTCAGAACCATCAGAAATTGAGTTAATGGAAGTCTGACAACTACAGAATTAAAGAAACCACATCCATCCAGATTGGTAGGAGGCACTGAGATGTGAAATGGGCTAGTCCTACACCCACATGTGGCAGATAAAAATTTTGGAGGGATATCTCAGGATTAAGCAATGTTAGCCCCACACCAGTGGCAAGAAAATAAGTCCCCATAATTTCTGGCTATAAAAACCAGTGGGGCCTGAGTTGGTGGAAGAAATTTCTAGAGTCCCAAGCAGTTCCTCTTAAAGAACCCACACATGGACTCACCTACTCACTCACTCCCTCTAAGCTCAAGCAACATTGTGCAGCTTGAAAGACATCAGTGCCATACAGGAAAGAAGTGAACAATCTGGCATCAGTAAGGAAGTTAGGGGACAGCTTTCTCCTAAACAGAAAGCCATTGTCCCTTTTCTGAACCCTCTCCACACAGAGCCACAGAACCCACAGGGAGGTGCCATATCTGAGATTCCATCAACCTGGCTAACACCATTTGCCCAGCCTTGGAGATTCCCTGAGACTCCGTCCCACCCAACTTGTATCCCTCCCAAATTACCAACCCACCCAAACTGTTGAAAGAGACTTTTTCATAGAAATGGCTGGTCTTGACTCATGCTTCACAACTTCCTAAATCCTCTCAAACAGGCAACAGTGGACCTCAGGGAGCCTGCAGCTCCTGTACCTATCTATGGCTAAGTGGCCCCAGGCCTGGAACTAGCAGTAGCCAGCCTAGATTCAGTTTGGCTTCGCCTGGGAATCTCCAAGCCCAGCACAAGTAGCAACCACCTCAGATTACTTTATAGCCCAGGTAAGGTCGCCCCAGGCAAAACACAGATGGGGGCTGACTTTGGCCTGTACCATCAGGGAAACCCCAGAGCCTGCACACCCAGTGGACAGCTACAGACCATGTTGGAGCTAATCAATAATCAATAAAATATAATTAAAAAAAATTTTTTGGTCCTGGCTGGTGTGGCTCAGCCTGCAAACCAAAAGGTCACCAGTTCAATTCCCAGTCAGGGCAAATGCCTAGGTTACAGGCCAGGTCCCCAAGTGGGGGCGGGGCATGAGATCTCTCACGCACTGGTGTTTCTCTCCCTCTTTCTCTAACTTCCTTCACCTCTCTAAAAGTAAATAAATAAAATCTTTTTAAAAATTTGGGGGGCCCTCACTGATATGGCTCAGTGGATTGAGTGCTGGCCTGCTAACCAAAGGGTCACAGGTGTGATTCCCAGTCAGGGCACATGTCTGGGTTTCAGGCCAGGCCTCTAATGGGGGGCATGCCAAGAGACAACCACACACTGATGTTTCTCTCCCTCTTTCTCCCTCCCTTCCCCTCTCTAAAAACTAATAAATAAAATCTTTTTTAAAAATTTGGGGAGGTGATTTTCTTATTAGAAAATGAGGGTTTTGCCTTACATTTATGGTGAGGGCCGTAAAGTGTTAAGAGTTCTTGTGAGAGAAATATGTACTATGAAGAGTAAAAGAAAAATGGGAAAAGTGAGCAATTCTGAATAGGTGACCACTGAACTAAAAATTATTTCTCAATTTACTTTTTGTCTTTTATTGATATTGTAACATGAACATAAATTAGTCAAACAGCATTATAAAAATGGAAATAGTCCTCTACAGAGCCTCTGCTCTTAGTTGTTCTTTTGATACCTTCCTCCATACTTGTAAATAATATTGCAGTGCTACCTTAATTTTTCAGTTTTAATCACTATTTACTTAACAGATCCTAACTGCCCTCTATTAGGAAAGATAAAGGTTCGGTGCCATTTTCCAACCACCCCTACCCCTTTGTATACATGCATACTATTCTCCTACCCTAATCTTCCCAATAGAGACATATTCTCATTTTGATTGGATCAATATACAGTATTTATATTATTACAACCTCGTAAATGCTATTCATGGCTGAATAAATATAATAGCAACACTTACAAAGTATTGTGTTAGACTCTTCTAATTCTTTTTTTGTTTTGATTTTTTAAAACTAACCAAGTAGCCCTGGCTGGTGTAGCTCAGTGGATTGAGCACGGGCCTGGAAACCAAAGGATTGAGGTTCAATTCCCAGTCAGGGCACATGCCTGGGTTGCAGGCCAGTTCCCAACACGGGACGCATGAGAAGCAACCACACATTGATATTTCTCTCTCTCTCTCCTTCCCTTCGCCTCTAAAGATAAATAAATAAATAAATAAAACTAACCAAGTAAATTATTTTGTCCATAAAAGCAACTACAAAAAACCCCAACAATTTTCTTAAAGGCAACTACCCTATCTCCAATCAATCAAATCTTCCCCTTCTCAATTCCAATGCAAGAGTCCTGAGAGACAGTTTCACAAAGTACAGGTCATTGGCTTATGGGTGTCCATACTACTTCAGGCAGGCAGAAGATGAGGAGTAAAACTTCTCACCTCAGAAAACTCAGTGTCCAGTCCAGTATGCCCTCCACAACTCACTCATATCATTGTTTATTCTAAGAGACTTAATTGCATGGAGTTGCAGGTGGCGTTGGGGTATAAAGGAGAGCCAGAAGATCCTACAAAGATCTCTTCTTTCCAACAAGTACTATTTTCTTTTGAGGAGGGAAAGAAAAAAGGAAAATGAAAAGGGACAGGGAGAAGAGCCTTTTAATATAATGTCAATGCCAAGGACTTCTGTTGGGAAATTATCTGTCCCATCATTTGGGGAATGAACAAAGCTTAGTTGGAGTTTGGGAAGCATCCCCTGAGGGAAATGAAGTGGAGCTGCTGCCCTCACATTCTCCATCTTCATCGCCACTGCTAGAGTCTGAGGAGCTACTGCCTTTTCCGCATGTTCCTCATTTTCTTTTCCTGTGAGTCAAGAGATTGGTCCGAACAGTCTGATGATTCTGTCTCTGGAGCCTGCAGCCTCTGCTCCTGTCCAAGCTCTTCTTGCACAGTCCGTGCTGATGGAGACTGCGCACTAGTCCTGACGATCTTGGGGTCTCAGGCTCCACTCAGGTTCATGTTCTTCACTTAGTATAAGTTCTCTCTGTAAGCAGGGTATTCTTCAGGGGATGGACTCTGGAGCCAGTGATTGCAGGTCTACCCTGTACTGTTTCTGCAGCTCCTCAGCCTGCTTCTTATAATGCTCCTTATGGCTTTGCAGGATGCACTGCCAGTGTCTACCGATCTCCACCATTCACTCCCTCAGGGCCAGGTCTCTCAGCTCCCTACTCGACCACAAATCCTGGTAAAACTCCTGGTATTCGTTCCCTGGGGGCTTTGTGGTCTCTCCCAGAAATTATTATTTTTTTTAATTCTCACCCAAGGATACATGTCAGGGCTCTCCATGGAATTTTATCTTCTCAGAAAAAGAGTTTTCTGGGGGGAACTTCACTTTCACATTTTCCTAAAACTTCTTTTGGGCTCTGGTTGGGGACCACAGATTTCTTGGAGTTTTGGACTATACCAAGGTAGTCCTTCCTAAATTAAGCCAGTTTCTCCTCAAACTCCAGTTTCTCCTTCTAGAAATCTTGAATCTATTTCAGCTTCATCTGCTCTAGGAGCTCCTTGTATTTCTCAGACAGGACCTTGGTCAGCTCCTGGTTCCTGAGTTTGGGGTGCATTTGGGAGAACAGGAGCCACTTCTCCTTGAAGAAGTAGAGAAGTGGAGGTAACCAGTCATGGGCTTCTTATGCAAGTTGGAATATCTCTTGCTTTTTTTTTTTTTTTTTTCCTTTTCTAGGAATTTTTAACATGTTCTTTAGCTTCCAGGACTAATTCTTTCAAAGCACAAATCTATCTCAAGTTATTAAAAATGTGTAACCATTTGAGGGTGTCCATTTTTCCAGAAAAATCTTTAAAAGCTACTTTTTTTCCAGCACATCTGTGACTGGGTTGATAATGGGTGTAAGGTTATTCTCCACGCATTCTTGTAGCTTCACAATGTCTTCTTTACACCAATGCTATCTTTAGTCTCTGGACCACTTATATGGTCCTACCAGTATTTCTGGACGTCTTGCAGGGTGTGTGATTCTAAGTTTCTGATGTTTGAAGAATGATGTTATTACAAATTTATTGAGAGAGGATATCAGATTAATCAGATCTTTTACTGAGGCAATGTTTCCTTAACTCCATTAAAGAAGCTTCCCTAGACCACTCTAGCTTTCTAGGAACTGTGTTAACCTTCTAACCACAAGGATCCAAAATTTGCATGAATTTTTCCTGATCACCTTTTTTTGATCTCGAATTCTTTATATATAATTTATTCCTATCTCATTTTATAGATATAGCATATTATTTTATGATCATGTTTTCTTCCTTTTACAACTTTTTGTTTTTCCTGGAGTTAAGAATCTTTTCTCTCTTTAGGTCTTTTTTCTTGAACAAATTCCCCTAACATGATTCTTCCAATCTCCAGCCTGAAAAGCATGTAAGACTGGCTGATAATGCTCTGGAAGCAAAGTATAAAAAGTGAACTGGGTATTTCAACACTTAAGCATAGGCAGTTTTATTTAATCCTTTTCAGTACAGTATTTTCCCTTCACCCAATGCCAGGAAACTATAAAGTGTGCCTGGACCAAACACCTCTATTTTACCTTTACTAAAGAATAAATCTCCAGCATTCTACCAGAATGTGTCTGGGGGTGAGGAAGGAGAGTTACCTAGCTGTGCACACCAATGTTGACACTGGAGGGATCTACTTGCTTCATAAGACAACCCTCCTGTTTTCAACCCACTTTTAGAAGTATCTAACGATATCGAATTCTGAATCTTTGGGGAGTCAGCCAGGCAAACTGAAATGCACCTCAGTTTTTCTCCACTGAGGTCTTAGGGTTCAACTTTTTGAAAAGGTTAAGTTAGTTTCCAATCATCTTCTATTTTCCAGCCTCCAAAATATTATTATTATCAGCACTTCAACCGTCTTCCTTGGCCTTATGGGATTGTGCATTTTTAAAAAATTCCTTTAGGCCTAACTGGTATGGCTCAGTTGGTTGGGCATCATTTCACAAAGCAGAAGGGTCTCTGGTTCGATTCTCTGGCAGGGCACATGCCTGGGCTATGGGTTCAGTCCCCAGTTGTTTGTAGAAGGCAACTGATCAGTGTTTCTTTCTCACATCAATGTTTCTCTCCCTTTCTTCCTCTCTCCCTCCCTGTCTCTCTAAAAGTAAATAAATAAAACTTAAAAAATTAAAATCCCTTTAGTATAGTTTTAGTGGGGGTTTCACATATCAGGTATCTGGGCAGAAATAAAAGCATGTATAATCTGCAACTTTAACTGGAAGTTTAAACCAAGACTTGAAATATAAATCAGTATATTTGCCAGGTAGGGAGAATAATGAACAAAAACAAGGAGGCATAAAAAAAGGCGGACTGTTTTTTTTGTTTCTCTCTTTTTGGTCTCATCTTTTTTTGTTTACTTTTTTCTTGAGTAGACTATTTAAAGCAAGCCTTAGTAAGGCTACATGGCTAAGCATAAGAGATATATGGGTAGCTGTAAGAGTTAAAGCTAATTCAGAGCAAAAAAAGTTTATCAGCCAAAACTAATACAATTAACTTTAATCTTTAGCCATAAAACATTTATAGGCATACTTCATTTTATTGTGCTTTACAGATATTACATTTTTTACAAAATGAAGGTGAAGACCCTCCATCAGCAAAAACATTACAACACACTGAGGGCTCAGAAGATGGTTAACATTTTTTAGTAATAAAGTATTTTTAAGTGAGGTATGTACATTGTTTTCTTAGACATAATGCTATTGCTCACTTAATAAACTACAGTATAGTGTATACAAAATTTTAAGATGCACTGGGGAACCAAAAAATTTGTGACTTGCTTTATATGATATTCGCTTTTTTTGCAGTGGCCTGGAATTGAACCCACAATATGTCTGAGGTATGCCTGTATTTAACTAACAATCCCCAGAACAACAAGCTAGAAAAACAATTATTTCACAAAGGTATTCCTTGGAAATTTGAGGAATATTAACAGGTATTATATGGAGGAAAAATAGTTTCTTAGTAAAATATATTTGGGAAACATCAGATTAACCAATTCTTTACTATAGGATCATTACTAAAAATAGTCACACAAATTTTAATTTTCCAAGATAATAATGTAGGTTGTGGTGCTTTCAAAATCTATATAACCACAGAAGGACTTTGAAGAAACTGTTCAATGATATTACTTATTACCTTACTGCTCGGTGTCTTTCCACTGGGGTTACAGACATTCTCCAGGAGCCCGAGATTTCCTTCTGCATCAGTATAAGCTATTCGACCACAAGTAGGATGCCAGGCCAGGCCACAAATTGCATAACCTTTCTCATGTTTTACCCTAAAAATAAAAAGTAAGTTCTCAAAAACACTGTCAAGAAAAATATAAACTATATATATTTTAGGTAAATTTTAGGTAGAAAAGGTTAAATGTAATAAATACGTATGATACCAGATCAGTACTTGAATTATCAGGGGATCACTTCGTAAATTATATAATTATTTAACCACTATGTTAGAAACTGTACCATAGACTGGTACAGTTTATGTACCATTGACATAAACTGATGTCAACTGTAATAAAAAATAAAATTAAAAAAAAAAAACGGTCAAATAAATCAATCAACAAAAAGGTTAAATGACTTGACACACTAATAGGTTTTTGTCTGCATTTTGACAATCTAAATTTGAAGTATTTCATAAAACAAAAGTCTACTTGAAATAAATGAGACAAAATATATATCATATCATACCTTTCCATGCAATCTTTAGTTTCCACATTCCAAACTATAATCAAACCGTCAATACTCCCTGCAGCTAAATATTGCCCACAAGGAGACCAGGTTACTATATTGAGGGTCTATAAAGAAAAACAATAAACAATTTTGTATAATTTGAAATTAAACACTCACCTTACCAAATTCAAATTTTAATAACCCTTATTTGATGTATTCTGTATAACTTCTAATTAGATCTGATACACAAATGGGAAGACAAAGTTTGCTTACTTCTTTTTCAATAATTTTCACATCTCACTAGCAGCTATGAATTTATCATGTGAAAATTATACTGGCACAAGTTTAAAAGCAAAATGTAAAAAAATGTTATTATCCTGGAAAGAGAGATATATACAAGATTTCCTCTTAGCAGTCACCATCACCATAAAGAGAACTAATAAGTGAATCTTATTCAACGACTGCTCACTTACTGGGCCTCTGTTTCCTTAACTGCAAAATAGGTGTATGAAAGAGAGATGAAGAGAGAAAGAGAGAGAGAAAGAGACAGAGAATACAGATCAACAACCTTTCCAGATCTAAAATTCCAGAGTCTATGATTACAAGTCTCAGTAAAACTCATTTAAAAATAAAGGTCAATTACCAAAAATGTGAGAATAACTTGTTCTAATACTATGCTACAGTTAAATTTGACTTTTTATAAATTAAAAGATTTTTTAATCAAATTTCACAAAGAAGAAAGGTCAAACAGGACCTAGCAACGTCCTACTATTGTCCAGTTATTGGCTAAATGAAGAAAGACTGAGAGGCAGAAGGTGGACACATGCATAATAATCTACTAGAGTTGTTCTCCATTTCTATCAATATTTAACTGCAAGTATATTTAGGCAAAGTACACATTAAATATCCCCTTTAGCCTAATGAAAGTGTCACTTATAAAACTTACCTGAGAGATGGAATTATCTGAAAGATCAAATTGATTACTCCAAGTTTCTCTTCTATATAGCTTAACAGATTTTTCCACAGGAACCGCTAGTAACTATTAGAAAAGATAAAACGCAGTTTGAAGAAAAGTTTACATTAAATTTGAAGAGGAAAAAAGGCAGAAAATTCATCCAAGTAAGCTTACAAAACACAAGAGCAAATTTATATTTTAACTGGCATCTAACAAAACTCAGAAAATTACTTAAAATTTTGATAAGCAATAAACGAGTGATGGTCACTCTACTGCTTACATTGAAAAAGAGTACCTGTAGTCACTAGTATTTTTAATACTACTTTTAAGGTATCTAAGCCCTTTGAATCTAAAAATTCATCTCATTTACTGGAAAAAAAGAAACAAAGCTAGAATACTTTGAAAACACTTAGGAAATTTATCCTCCTATCCATTCTTCCAAAGAAATAGACTAGTGGAAAAAATTAAAATGATACATTCTTTCCATGTTAAACAATTATATATAAACAGGAAAACTATTTTAATTTTATTAACTTTTAAATTAACCAGATTAATCAGCCCTGGCCAGTGTGGCTCAGTTAGTTGGAGCTTTATTCCATACACCAAAAGGTCACAGATTTGCTTCCCCATCAGGGCATATACCCAGGTTGTGGGTTCAATCCTGAGTCAGAGTGTGTATAAGAAGGCAACTGACTAAAGTTCTCAGTTCAATGTTTGCTTCGCTCTCCTCTCTCTAAAACCAATGAAAAAAATGTCCTCGAATAAGGATTAAAAATAAATAACATTTTTTAAAAAATTTAAACAGCCATGGCTGGTGTGGCTCTGTGGACTGAGTGCTGGCCTGCAGGCCAGGTCCCCAGTAGGGGGCGCATAAGAGGCACCCACAAACACACATCCATGTTTCTCTCTCTTTTTCCTTCCCTTCCCCTCTCTCTAGAAATAAATAAAATCTTTTAAAAAGTAAATAAAATCATTTAAAAAACTAATCAGATTAATGTTTTGTAAGCAAAAAAATACATACTGGATTCCCCAACTATTACTTTAACACAAAATGAACACTTTTAAAAGTTCACATGACAATAAGGGAATACATTGAAAAGTAAATCTCCCTCCCATACCTAAATTCTGTTTCTACTTCCCAAAGGCAAATATAAGCATAGGCTATACGAGAATGTATATGTACATATATACAAGTATACATATACACAATTAATAAATGGCAGCATTTTTATATACCTATTATTCTATAGCTTGATGTTTTTTACTTAATTTCCCTGAAGATTATTCCATGTGAGGATATACAGATATATCACATTCTAACAGTTGTAGAGTATTTCACTTTCAGGAATACCACAATTTATTTAACTAAATCCCTATTAATGAACATTTTGGATGTTTCCAATCTTTTGCTACTATAAACAATGGTTTGACATTTCTGTTATAGTACCCTGTAGTGTATATGCACAAATATGTTTATAAAACATGAGCCAAGAAGTAGTACTGTTGGTCTTTAATTCTGACAAAAACAACACACCCTCATCCACATAGCATATAATCAAACTTTTGATCTTTGACTATCTGATTAACGAAAAATAGACTATCACTACAGCTTCAATTTGTATTTTTCAGTATGAAAGGCTGCATGTATTTTCACATGTTAAAAGCCATCTATATTTCTTCTTCTATATAATATCTGGTCATGTCCTTATACAATCTTTCCCCTGTTTTGAATGAAGACCTAATTAGTGCTATTAAGGAATTCATAAATCTCATGGGGTGTCCCCCCATCTTTCTATTGGGATCCTATTGTTTTGTAAGAACTCTGTATATTATTGACCTTAGTTCTTTGTCATATTGTTCTAAACTCGTCCTTTGACTCTGAAATATTTTCAATCACATAAAAATATTTACTTTTTATGTTAAATTTATTAATCTTCTTCAATTTCACACATACAGAAAAGCTGAAAGAATATAGCCAATTCACCACGTGGTAGGAAGCCTCCAAGATGGTCCTCAATGATTCTCACTTCCTGGTATTCATGCCCTTTGCCAATACAGTTACTATATCTCCTTTTCTCCATCTTTACCATACACCAAATTCCCATACACATTGAATCCATTTCTTTATTTAATAAGCTATCTGTCTATTCATGAGTCAGTAGCAAACTTTTAATTCCTACAGCATCATCATTTGTTGTATCTCATTGGGCTAGACGCTATCACTTTTTTTAAAGACTTTAGTTTTCCATATAGACGTTAGAATCAGCGTTATCTGATTCCCCCAAACATCTAACTGATATTTTATACCTGAATGTTTTCCAAACTACAGAATAATTTAGGGAAGAATTAAATCTTTTTTATATTCAAAATTTCCTTTCTAAGAATGGGATGTTTTTCTATTTAACTAGTCTTTAACTCCTCTTGCTAGCATGTTAAAGTTCTCTTTATAATGATCTTTCATATTTCTTACTAAGTTATCCCTATTTTATCCTACTGTACTTTCTAAATGGTTGTTGATTATTATTGGTTTTGAATATTAATTTTGCTTACAGTTACCTTACTCAAGTTTCTTCTTTTATTAATATTTTCCCTCACTTCATTTTCTTGGAATTTCCTTAAACACAAGCATTTCATTTGCAGATGAGAATTCTCCTTCCTCCAACCAAACCTCTCATACCTTTCTAGTGTCAAACTATATCTGCTAGTACACCTCCAAAACGTTAAATACTGGTGGGTAAGAGTGGACATAACAAGACTATTTCCAGAGTCACTCCATCAAACACAAATCTAGCCCTGGCTGGCGTAGCTCAGTGGATTGAGCACGGGCTGCGAACCAAAGCATCGCAGGTTTGATTCCCAGTCAGGGCACATGCCTGGGTTGCAGGCCAGGTCTCCAGTGGGGACCACATGAGAGGCAACCACACATTGATGTTTCTCTCTCTCCTTCTCCTGCTCTTCCCCTCTCTAAAAATAAATAAATAAAATATTTAAAAAAACAAACAAACAAAAAAAACAAATCTAAAGAAGAATATAAAATTCAATCATGCAAAATGTACTCTTTAAACAAGATTCTTTAAAAAGATGAAATGTTTCTTAAAGCATTTCAATATTAATTAGTTGGCCTGGGGCTCAAAAATTTATAATCCAAGTAAAATAGTTACAATTTAAAAACTATTCTTACATTCAAACTTGGTAAGAACTGAAACAAATAATTTTTTAAAAGGTTGAAAAATATGAGTCACTTACCTTCCCACTTTTTGGCTGCCAAGCAAGTCTGCAGACTGATTTTGCATTTATCACATCATTGGACTTTTGTAGCAGTGGCCAACTAATAGCACATGTCTGATTAAAAAAAATTATTTCCCTTTATTAAAATTATCCCCAAAAGATATGCAGAACTGAATATATTTAATACGTAGATTCCTTAAATTGATATATAGCTTAGAAAAAGGCAACTTAACTCACTTTAATTTAGTTATAATAAGGTTTGACTTATCGAAATTACTTTAAGTCCTCCAGAGGAATAAAGAGCACAAGTCTTAAATAATTAAAATTTGACATAAAGGAAAGAATAAACAAATGGGATCTTATCAAAATAAAGAGTTTCTGCATGGCTAAA
>CM052538.1:161873970-161901742 GCA_028533065.1 Trachops cirrhosus
TAAAATTTTTAAAAAAATTTCCTATGCAGAGTAAGGAAACTATGTAGAGTAAGTAAACATCATACTCATTGAATAAACATACAGCCACACACACAAAAAAAACAATATTAAAATCTTGAAGTCTCCACAAAAACAAACTTCAGAGACCTAGTATAAAATGTTATGGTGTCAAGGCCAACCTACTAAATAGTTCAAGAAGGAGGGGGCAGAAAGTGTGGCCATTGAAGCACATGTGGGGGGATGTTTTTCTCATCGGCCACATCTCTACAAATGCCAAGGCCTGTCTGATTGCCTGGAGAAGAGCTCATTGTATCTTCTGACAATCTGGAGAGCACTTTGTTCATACTTCTTTAAAACTTTCACAGAAAAACAAACAAACAAAACAAACAAACACAAGCAATAATTTAAAACAAAAAGAAAAGAAGAAACCTTTATCAGGCTGGGTTAGAAGAGTTGGTATGTGACTCTCCAAATTAAGTGTGACTCATGCTTTATTTTATTTTTGTATTCCCAACATCTAGGATCCAACAGATGGCAATTAATTCGTAAATATAATAACTGAATTTCCCTCACTGATTTATAAAACCTAAAAATGAAATATATATCTATCATTTCCTTTGTAACTGTGTACAAAAGCAGTTCGTCTTCAACATACTTACTTTTGCGTTAGACTATTATGGAATTTGATCAGAAAAACAGTTTTTAACGCTACTCAAAAGAAACTATAAAGAAAAATTACCCATTTGACCAAATAAGACAATATGTAATACTCATATATTATATTATGGAAATGGACAAAAAGCTTTAAATTCAAATGAATGAGTTTACCTGATCTGAAATTTGCCACACTCTGACAGATCCATCACAACTAGCTGATGCCTGCAGGAGTAAAAAATAGATTTCTCTACAGTTACAGCCATAATACTACATGGAAACTGGTTCAACTAGTAAGTCAAAGTATCTTCTTAACAACTGTGAAATTTTCTGCTAATTCTCAACTTACAATTTTAAACATAATCAAGAAAAATGCAAAAAGAGAGGGGGAAAAGTTATTACCAGAAAGACGTCCTTAGGATCAAAGGAAAGACTTAATACAGGGGCTTCATGTCCTCGAAATGTTTTCTGCTGGCTGCAATCCATCACATCTACAACTTTGACTAGAAAGTCACTATGAACAGTAAAAGTGATGTATATGAATACATGTCAATACAAAAGACGCTTCTAAATGCTATGACCCAAATATTTCAAAGTCACAAGAATGCCATCATTTCTTTATAGCAATTTGTGAAATCTGACAACCAAGTTTAGTGATTGATCTTTTAGTTTTGCTCTATAAAGATGCTAAGAACACAAGTCAAGATTTCCAATTATGGCCCTGGCTGGTGTAGCTTAGTGGATTAAGCACGGGCCTGTGAACCAAGAGATCACAGTTCGATTCCCAGTCAGGGCACATGCCTGGGTTGCAGGCCAGTTCCCAGCAGGGAATGCACAGGAAGCAACCATACATTGATGTTTCTCTCCTGCTCTCCTTCCCGTCCCCTCTGAAGATAAATAAATAAAATCTTTAAAAAAAGAAAAAAAAAAGATTTCCAATTATGTTAAAATATAAATATTTCCTAAGTGGCTTCCATAATTACATTTTAGGCTTCTATGATTTGCTACTCAAAGTACAGTTGCACCATTTTTAAAAGGGCTTTATCTTTTACTCCACCTCAGTGACTCACCAATTACTTTTTCCTATGACAAATGAACATCAAGGGTAAGTATAAAAATATTGACTGTATGGGGCCAGTTCTACCAAAAATAATTTTTTAAAGTTTGTACCAAACTATCATCTTCCCCAGTCTTTTCCATCATTTACTAAATAGACTGTCTGCAAAGCAATATACACATCTCAATTTACAAGAAACACAAGTCTGTCCTCAAAAAACTTTACTAGTTAAGAGATTTTAACATAAAAATTAAGTGCACGAAAAAGAAGAGGGTCCTGAAAATGTTACCCTGAAAGCAATGAATGAGGTCATTCTGTTCTAACATTATTTCCTTTTCTGATATCAAAGAGACTTACCCAGACCCAGCAGCGATTTTTGTACCATCACTATTAAAGACCACATGGTTTGCATTTGTGGTGAAGCGAGTCAATATACCATCTGGATCTCCTTCAGGAAATGTATGGACTTGAATAGTATTGTTGGATACTGCAGTGACCAACTTTCCACTCTAAAAGGAAAATACAGGTAAGAAATATTGGCAAAACAAGTTCTAAATTGACTGACTGGGAATCTCTCCATAATTAAAAGTCCTTAAAAACAAACAAACAAAAAACCTTATACATATAATTCATGTGAAGAGAAAAATTACCAATGTACAACTCTCTTGAAACGTATACTAGCAAGAAAATTTTATTTGCTACCTTTAGAAAACTCAATTGCCCCTTTACCAGCCAAACATTTAACCTCTGATTTTTCTTTTACTTCTGCTTAAGAAAAATATTTAATTAGTACTTTTATGAATTTACAAGTGTCACTAAAAAAAGAGACACAGGAGACCTTTTCAGAGAAAACACAGCTAGTCTCAGCGAGGGACAAGCACATCAGAAGGCACAGCCACAATGGCCACACTGCAGTTTCCACAACAAAATCATGACATTCCATGTCTTGTCTGGAATAGAATAAAATCTAAATGCAGAATCCACAGAGCCTTCTTAACTGCACTAAATAAACAGAAAGTTTCAGGTTCTGAAAATGATCAGTAGATACCACTGCTTTGCAGAGCTTTTAGCTATGAATCATAAAAGACCAAGGATCTAGCTCAATACTTTAATTTTATTACTTTCCCAAAAGAGATTAAGTCCCAACATACTAAATCATAGCCTACCATCCACACAGAAGCTTTGATAAATCGTATGGTCAATTTATTAATTTAGAATAAATGATAATCGCCAAGAGAAACAAATGATTCAAATTTGTTAATGAATATACTCTATTGTACAGCGATAGGTCTCAGCCACATTTGCACATGTTGCATATTTAGGACCCTTAGTCCACCTATAGCCTCTGCTGCTGCTCCAGTGGGTAGACAACTTGATGTTAACAATGACATGTTACCAAACAGCAAAATTTGGGAGAATGCATACATCTGTTGAACGGTACAGATGATTCAAACTTGAACTGTAATATACATTTATAAAGTTCAATTACTGGAAGACTGGTGAAAAGTACTATTTATGTCTATATTGTAACTACTGTTAAGTAGTTAAACAATCCACAATAAACTAAATTCATAAGGTTGAAGCAAAGTTAACAAAAATTTAAGTGTAAAAACAAGAGAATTAAAAAAACTATAATCAATTCAAGACAACACTGGTGATGCTATGTTCTTTGGCAAAACTGCAGATATACCAACTATCTCCAAGAGCACACTACAGGAATTTTGTAACTTGGCTGTGTTCTTCTTGCAGATGATTTCTAGCAGAATACTGACTAAGCACCCTTAGCTCTAATAAAGAATCTTGGTAATTCTTTAGTAACATGTTAACTAGCCCCTCTATTCATATCAAAGTATGTAACTACACTCATTCACCGGGAAGACCTGAATTAAAAAAATACCTGCTTTGAAGTCATTTTCCAACAAATCTACTGGGAAACCAAATACTATCAGTACTCTGTCAACTAATAAAAGTTTTAAAAGAATAAAGCATCCAAAGGATCAGGGCTCTGGCCAGGAACTGGTCAGCCCACTCATCTCCCTGGTGGGCTGGGAGGAATGGAACCCCGAACAGGACGGCGTCAGCTCCAGCCCACTATGTCCTTTCTAAGTCACTTCACCTTCCTCTGTGCTTTGGTTTTCCCAAGATTAAAATGAAGATAATTCCACATACCTCTCCGTACCTTTGTTAAAAGGCCTGACAATGTAAAATACTATGCAAGCGTTAAGTATTACTACACATAAACATGTCAATTCATCCCAGTTTCACATTGGAGAGTGATATTTTCTCCACTTTGTTCGCAAATAAAGCATCTAATTGTACTTTCCTGTGTGACTGAATCCAAAAATAGAAAGTACGTGTTTATAAGCAATTATGTTTTAAATAAAATATATTGTAAAACCATTAACTCTGTATGGCTATTTGGTAATGTCATTTCAATGAAGTCCCACAAACTCCATTTCTAAAGCCAAAGAAAACATTTTAGGACTGACTATGGTACTTACGGTGGGCTGAATAATGGCCCCCAAAAGACATTTCTAAGTTCTGAGCCCAGGTACCTGAGAATGACTTTATTTGGAAATAGAATCTTTGCAAATGTAATAAAGATTGGCATCTTTATAAGAAACAGGAGAGATTTGAGACAAAGAGACATGGAGAAGGCAAAGTGTGCATTCTAATATATAATGATATGTAATATCAATTTACTCTAAAAAATATTCCAGCAACTGTGTATAATACTGAGAATATATATTCTCATATTGATCTCTGCTCTCAGTTTTTGGAGCAGAGTTCCTAAAACTGTTGTAATTTTCTAAATGATAAGAACACAGGAAACATCTTTTGTTCTAATATCTAGTCTTCGACCCTAACTCCTGACACAGAGCTCCTAAACCCTTTGGAATTTCCTGGGTAACAGGAGTGTCTTTTGTTCTAATGAGGTACTCTTCCTGGGCTCCTGAATAGCCTCAGGATCATGGCTAGTCACTAGAAAGATAAAACCAACACTGGAAGCTTGGAACATTCAGCCCCACTCCCTACATTAGGAGAAGGGGAAAGGAGCTGGAAATGGAGTTAATAATCATCTCATGTGATAAAGCCTCCATAAAAATCCCAATAGTATGGGGTCTAAGGAGCTCCCAGGTTGGGGAACACATCCATATACCAGGATGCTGGTGCACCCTAACTCCACAGGGACAACAGCTCCTGCACTCAGGACCCTCCCAGACATTGCCCTATATACCTCTTCATCTGGCTTGTTCATCAGTATCCTTCATCATAAAATAAACTGATAAATGTGCTTCCCTAAGTTCTGTGAACTGCTGAAGCAAGTGACAGAACTCAAGGAGGGGGTCATAGGAACCTGCAATTTATAGCGAAGTTAAACAGAAGTTGTAGGTAATCTGGGGACCTACTACTTGTGATCGGTATCTGAAGTGGGGGACAGTTTTGCATGACTGAACCCTTAACATGCAGAGTCTGCACAAACTCCAGTTAGTGTCAGAATTGAGTTGAACTGAATTGTACGACACCCAGCAGGTATTGCAGATAATTGCTTGGTGTGGGAAAAATCAACACATCTGGTGTCAGAGGTGTTATGAGCATGGTAGTAATGTGAGAGTTAACACACACACACACACACACACACACACAGAGGATAATGTTCTCCCTTTACAAATACTTCTCCAAGCCTTCACTATTACTGGAATTAACAATATTTTTTGTTCTTGCCAACCTTATAGAAAGAAAAATCCAACTGTTTAATTTGCACTTCTTTGCTTATTAGTGAGATTTAGCTTCAATTTAATGTATGTTAGTCATTTATACTTCTGGGAATGTATTTTCCATTATATATGACCATTTAACAAACAGTATCTTGCCTTGGCTTATGTGGCTTAGTGGACTGAGTGCCAGCCTGTGAACAAAGGGTTTCCAGTTCGATTCCCAGTCAGGGCACATGCCTGGGTTGTGGGCCAGGGCCCCAGTGGAGAGTGTATGAGAAGCAATCACACATTGATGTTTCCCTCTTCTTCTCCTTCCCTTCCCCTCTAAAAATAAATGCAATCTTTTAAAAAACAAAATATCTAAAGTATCTAAAGACTATCTCATCTACCTGAATGTGCCTGAGTTTTAAAAAGATATTAATTCTGTGGAAAGATTTTTTTCCTACCCAATACAATACACCCAACTTAAAATTCTTCACAAACAAAAAGCTTAGTGGTTTTTAGATTCTTAGTTTACAAAGTCCTTCTGAAAACATGTCTTCATTCTCCAAGTACCCTACATCTCAAAACCTGAAAATGCTACTGTGTTGTGCTACAAAGAAATTACAAGGAAGATTTAAAGCTCTTTCTTAAAAAAAAAAGGTACATCTTCTTGCATATAGTTTAACTGGTTCACCATTAATATCCATTAATCACCCTGAATAAACCATTCAGATTTTACCTGTAAAACTTTTGGGCAATTATGACATTATTATACATTTTAAAATATTATTTCACAATAGAAATAAAAAGCTGTATCTATTCATAACTTATAAAAAATACTTTTCAGCTAAGCATAAAAAATATTCACATGGCAGTACAATTTCACATCAGTTGTTCCAATTGTTTTTAATACCTTCAAAGCACATGAATATGCCTTTTCTCCAACATTAATGGACTTAGGATCATCATCATCCAAGTCTTCCCAAATCCTCACATCACCATCACTTCCACAAGTCACAATACAACTATAAAGGAAACACACTCATTAAAAAGTCACCCTGTTTTCAGGCTTATCTTTTTAAATGGCAGTTTTTTTAAAAAATAAAATCAAGATATGCTTTCGCATTTTACATTCATAAACCTCAATAATACAGACTGCTAACCTCCTATGCTATAAAATAAAAAGGTGAGTTTAATGTTCTCTTCAGTTTCTCCCTGGCAAAAAGGTCTTTACTTATTTGTAATAATGTAAGAAAGATTGAGTATGTAATCTGTAACAGCAGGGACCAGGTCTCCCGTGCTCACCATTGTGTCTCTAACACAAATCAGTCTCCATTATATAGAAACTTTGATAAATGTTTGTTGAATGGATAAATGGATGCAAGAGTTCAATTATCCAAAGCTGATTATGCAAATGGATACCTATAGCTCTCAAGTCTTATTTTACATCTTGTCTTTCAAGTGCTTTTATTCATTTGGTACGTGTCCTATCTAGACACATTCAAAAGCAAATGAAATACACAAATAACATGAAAAATGGCAAAGAGAAGCCATGAAAAGAACTGTGGCCCTCGCTGGTGTGGCTCAGTGGACTGAGCGCCTGCCTGTGAACCAGAGTCGCTGGTTTGATTCCCAGTCAGGGCACATGCCTGGGTTGTGGACCAGGTCCCCAGTAGGCAACCATGCACTGATGTTTCCCTCTTTTTCTCCCTCCCTTCCTCTCTCTAAAAATAAATAAAATCTTTAAAAAATATATTGCAATTAAAAAAGAAAGGACTGTGGATGTTCAGAACAAAAAGATCAAATCCCACTTGGAAAATCAGAAGGGTAGTTATTTTCACTGGAGAATCAAAGGACAAGTAGGATATACTGACATTGGTAAAGACAGCAGTTTCAAACAGACAAAACACACGAACCAAAATACAGAGTGAGTAAAGCTTGGGGGAGTTTACCTAAAGCACACAGAACAGGAAACTGAGAAAGAAAATGTAGATTACAATCATTCTGTTTAGGATAACCTTATTTTAGGCCAGAGTGAGGAGCTTCTATTCCCTTCCATAGGAAATAAATAGAACATTTACTGATATGTTCTTGAACATATGTAGAACATATGATAAATATGAACATTCTTCCCACAGTGCTTTTGTCATTTACTATAGGAATAAAACTACTTATTAATTTTATTATTGGCTATGCTTTTTAAGTTTGCAGAAACAAAAATATTTTGGTAGTGATGAACTGAAGCAAAATACATAAAGTACCTATTTAATAAAAAATTAAATACTAAATTTCTGCTCCTCAAGCGCTTGGTAATAAAAGTGTAAGGTGAACAAAATCTTAGTTGACATTTGCCATGGGGGCTACAGTGACAACACAACCATAGGAAAGTCACATATACACAACTCCTGAAGAAGCATCAGCATCTACTTCATAAGTCCGAAGTTATCTTGAGACTACCTGAAAACCACGCTTCTGCAACTGCAGAGTTAATGTGCATGTTGTCAATTAGGACTTTGCTGTTCAATGGAACTTTCTGAGATGATGGAATGGTCTACCTCTGGCTACTAAGCAACTGAAATGTGCCCAGTGGGACTGAGGAACTAAATTTTTAATTTAGTTAATTTTAATCAATTTAAAGCTAAATAGCTATGAGTGGCTAGTAGCTACTGTATTGAACAGTGCAGCATTAAAACAAATGACGGTTGTTCTAAATTAATTTTGTTCACTTTTCATTCTAAATTTTCTAGTACAAGTATGAAAAGTAAAGTGACAGCTGTTAATGTGTTGCTTCCATTAGTAAAAGAGCTTTTCCAACAATTTAATGATGCTGGTTTTATATCAGTGTCATCAAAGGCCTGAAACAAAGTCAGATTAATTCCAATAACAGTTTAGTTTTCCCTTCGGTTCATGGAAACAAAGTATAGCTTCTATAAGTTCATTCTGTTGAAACATCTGACATCATTGCGAATTCTACCTTACTATGCTTGAAAAGTTCAATGCTGAAGATAAAATTTTTAATTTTTACAGTAATACACACTCTCATAAAGCACATTTGTAAAAACAATGTTCTTACTAATCTATAAAATACAAATGTACTCAGAATTGGAATTATAATTCATAATTGTGCCCAAATGAGCTGTGATAACATACCAGTCAAAACAGAAGCCATTCTTGTCAAATTTTTAAATTTTATTTATACCCAGAACAAAAATTTTATAACAAATATTAAATATACAAAAATACTTCAATATTGCAGATGCTTTCTCTGCTATCTACCATCAATTATATCTTTAATATACTTGAGTCTTTGAAGACTGACTTTATAAAACCTGTGTCATATAATGATCACATTATTATTATTGGAAATAAGTCATTTAAATCTCAATTGCATTTTGTTCAAAATCAGAAATCTTTAATCAGATCATTCAAGTTAAGCCTTTGAAGCTTTTAGTAAAATTCAATTAATGAAAACAAAACTATGAACAGGAAGACATTGAAATTTATCCCTACAAAAGCAAATAAAAATTGAACAAACTGGGCATTAAAAGCTGACACAGTGAATGATTTAATTTTGAAATTCTATAATTGCACTTTGAAATATGTTGACTTGCAGGAAGAATCTTTTGATGGAACTCCTTTCTAATAATATAAATTAATGTTTTACTCCAGAATGAAATAAAATTAATTAGGCCTAAAATTTGGGACATATTCAAAGAAATCATAGAGAAAAGTTACTTGATGAATTTTGTCTTCAAAAATACCGAAGACCTTATTATGGAAAAAGGGTACTCTGAATGCAGATAAAAAGACAAAACCTAAAAAAAAACCTAAAGCTGAAATATTTATACATTTCAATTAAAATAAATTTTTTAAAATTGAGACTCTTCCATTTAATAGAATTTGCTCTGACTTTATTAGATACATGAGAACCTATATAGTATTTTATTATTGAAAAACACTATGACCTAAAGAAAAGAATTAACTGAAGGCCTCACTTCAAATTTATTAACCATAAAATGCAACCCTGAATGTGACTGCACCCAATTTTTTAAGAAAAATAAAAATAAGACCATATTGAAAAAAAGTATATTTTTCAAAAAAATATCAGCAACACCATATTAGAGACTGGTTTAAAAAAATGATTCAAGTACACAAATATGTACTAAGAATGACTATTCTACTTAGGTTAGTGTTTAGATTATGTTATGTTTAGACAATCACATACAAAGATGTTTTTAATCTCATAAATGTAAGTGTTTTCTAGGAAAAAGTGTTTTGAAGTAGTTTTTAATAGAAATGTTATAGACCTATCAAAACAGAATAATTTGCCAATCAGCAAATAACTCAAAATATTATAATTTTAATTGTAATTCTCTTGCAATCCTTCTCTCCCTTCTCCAGAAAGTCCCAGTTTAGATGATAAATTAAGAAATCCACTGTAAGTTTCTGAGCATAAGGACTAATTCTATTAATGCCTTTATCTTCTTTAGTATGTAACTACAAAAAAGCCAATGATCACAAAGGCATTTCTCACCATCTGGATTCTCTTACCTTCACAGAGCCATGTTCTTCCCTCATCAGACCTCCCCTCTCTAAACCTTGGACTAGGCCTCGGTAGATTATTCAGGCACCAGCAAAATTTCTGTACCACCAGCTCTTCTTCTGAACACTGCGGCCTCTTAAACCCTCTTAAGTGGTGGCTGATTTCTTTCTATGTCCCTCTGGGACCTAGAGGTGGGCTTCCTGGCATTTCACTCATTACCACTTGCATTCTATTGCCACACCCTCTCTTTAAACAACAAAACTGCCATCAGACCACCTATATTCTTAAAGAGAAATCCCTTCAGTTCCCTAAGGATTTTTAGCACTAAGTTCATTGTTATTCTCCCTGTAACAATACCATTCCCGTCACAATTCTTAGTGTTTCCTATATCCATATTGGTGAAACCTTCTGATACTCAGTCTTGTCCTCTGCCCCACGTTGGACTCCCATAGTCGGGGCCTAGATTTTGTCTTCACCAATACCTCAAATGCTTCATAATCCCAACTTCAAACATCTTAATCACTTATCTTTTCACCTATCACCCTTAATTTCCTAACTCCAACAATATTTAAATTCTATTAGGATCCACAATCTACTGAAACTATCTTTTCACTATCCCTTCAAGTTCTCACATCCCTTCTAGTCTGGCTCAGATTTCAGTCTGCTACTAAGATCACTCCTCTGCATCATCCTCAGAGCCCATGGCCCTCTCTGACTTTGTCACACTAACCAGGCAAAATCCCAACTCTGGTTAAATCCAATTCTCTGCCTATTAATAAATTTGTACAAGCAGAACTAAATACAGCTGGAGAAAAACATATAACATGGTAATATGTCTCACTTTAAAACCATGATCACTAACCTGAAGTAGGCCTTTAATACCGCCCAGCAATCCAACTATATTCCCTGGTTCATTCAGTTTTCTCTCTTTTATCTATTTATCTCATGTCTACTCCTCTTTTTTCAAAACTTTTCCTTCCCACTGTCAACTAATGACTTTACATCCTATTCACTGAGAAAACACAAGCATTCTATAGATATTGTCCACAGGTTCTGCCCATCTCATCTAAGTGCATGCTCCTTCCCTCCACATATGAATTTGACCATGCTCCTCCTACCTTTGGCCAATCTCTCCCTCAGTGTGCACAATGTGCTAGCCCCTCACACCTGATCAGCACATCACTCCAGCAATTCTCCCCCTTGTTACAAAATTAACTTAACCTTCGCTATTGGATCATCTCCACACATATATATGCTGTAATCTAATGTGGACTCTGTTCAGCGGGGCCTGTGTGCTGTGGATTCGACAAATTCACACAGACTGCAGAAGTCCTGTGGAGAAAAAGTGATAGCACAGCCACTCTCTGAGTGAGAGAGTGCCCCAACCCTTGCACAGACAGGCTTTTATAGGTTTCTAATAGCATTAAAGAAGGTTCTCATTCATTATGCTCAGGTTTGCTTTAGGTGATTACTCTTTACAGGTAACAAAGGAAAGGATGTTGCTGATTACTTCTTACAGATAATATTCAAAGAACTCTGAGGGCTTATTCTGAGTTAGGGTTAGCTAGCCAAAGGGCCATAAAACCTTGGGAAACAAACCCATTTCATGCTTGGACCCTTATCAGAAAATTGAGGGCATTCTTAGTAAAGCAGGTTTCACAGGATTTTACGCATTCTTTCTTAGGCCTGATTGCCCCAGGGAACCACCCATTCCTGCCCAGGGCTGCACTGTCCCCCTGCATTGTTTCAGGTTTAAGTCAGGCAGGAAGTAAAGGCAGCCAAGAGATTAGGAGCCTTCTTGCAGACAGAATGAAGAATCAAGCTATGTCAAAGCCCAGGGGCAAGGGTCCATCACCCCCTTTTTCTATAGCTCCCCAAGTCTTTCCCTGAGAGCCCCTTCACAACCGTGTCTGTCCTAGGTTGTCCCTCCCTTGAGAAATCTTACCCATCATTGGCTAACTAGTCATCTGCCAGGGGCCAAGCAGGGTGAAATAAAAGGGGGCAGAAGCGGTGCCCCTGCCAGGGACATAAGCTTTGTCTCCTTAGGGGCTTATGTCCCAAGGTCTCTCACTCAGCCTTAGCCATGGGGGGTTACAGCTTCTGAAACCAGGCAGGGCAGTTCCCAACAGTAATCTCTCTCACCTTAAAACAAAACAGAAATCTTTCCTGACCCCACATTTCTGTTTAACTACCCTCATTCTTGGAATGTCACACTCACTAACTCCAGTTCCTCCCTTTCCATTCTCCTGAATCCACTGCAACATTTTCATTCCTTTTTTTAATTGATTTGAGGGAGAGAGGAAGGTAGGTAGGGAGGGAGAGGAGAGGGGGAGAGAAAGAGAGAGAAACATCAACTTTGTTATTCCACTTACTTATGTGTTCATTGGCTGCTTCTTGTATGTGCCCTGACCAGGGATCAACCTGCAACCATGTGGTATCAGGACAATGCTCTAATCAGCTGAGCTACCCAGCAAGGGTAAGGCTTTCAATGTTACCACTCCATAAAAAAAAAAAAAAAACCCTCAAGATCATCCATCCATGGCCTCCACATCACTAAAGATAATGGTGAATTGTCAGTCCTCAATTTGACCCACCAGCAGTATTTGATGTAGTTTATTATTTCCTCCACAAAATGCTTCATTTGGCTTCTAGACATCATTCTCATATCTTGGTTTTCTATTTTTCTAGCCATCCCTTCTTAGTTTCCTTAACTGGATCCTCTTCCTCTAATTTAACCTTTAAATATTTTGAATTGTTCCAGGGCTTAACCTTTGAATATTTTTTAACTACATTCACTGCCTTTCTACATGATTTCATCCAAGTTCATAGTATTAAATATCATCTCTATATTGACAACTCCCACATTTAGATTTCCAGGCAAGACCTCAATCCTAAATTCCAGGAGGCATGAGCTAAAGATATAGATTTCCACACATCTCACATTTAGTTCACATTTCATCTGAGCTTTAAATGCACTTATTCAGCTATCTACTTCTCTAGCTGAGTATCTCAAAGAAATACTACACTAATCATGTCCAAAAGCAAACTCATAATCTCCACCCCCATTCTACCTCTAAAATATGGTAAGCTTTTTGAACATGTGGGAATGACAGAATGACAGAATCACAGACATTATCCTAGATACCTCCCTGTCCTTCATCCCTACTATCTGATCCATCCTGTCGATTTTGAATTTTAAATGTTTCCTGAATGTATCCTCTTTTCTGCGTACCCATGTCTCCTCCAGTCGGAGTTCCCATCAAATGAACCAAACTAATACAGGTATCTTCTAATAGTCTCTCTGAATCCACTCCTGCTCCTTTTCCTCCATGTACCTTTGCAGAGTCTGATCATATCTCCTCTCTGCTTCAAATCTTTAATACCCTCCTACTACTTTTATTAGGAAATCAAGATTTCCTAATAAAAATAATAAAGATCAAAAGGCCTTGGGTAGGATGTCCAATGCCTACCTTCACAAATTTGTCTCTTGTCAATCTCAGCATCACTGCCTACATTTTAGATCACTAGATTTCTTTCAGTTCTTTGAGCAAAGCACAGTCCCTATCCCCACTGGGTGTTTGCACATGGCAATCGATCCCTTTTCTTGAGTGCCAATACTTCCACCCCACTGTGACCACCCCTTTATACTTCTTAATGACTACTCAGTCTTCAGATCTCATCTCACAAAACACTTCCTTAGAAAAGCTTTCCCTGCCTTTTCAAACTAGATCAACTTCCCTTCTTAGGACCATTACACATATCACTTAAAATTTCTAAATACAACTTTAAATGTACAGTTATTTTTTGTGATTAATTTGTGCTCAATGTCAATCTAAAAAGACCTTAAAGTCAATGAAGGAAAAGACTGTACTTTGCTTACATTATTATATCTTTAGTCCTCAGTTGAACAGACATGAAAATATTTTTTCAATGAAAAAAATCAGCATACAAGTGACAGGGGAAGCCACACAATTGGATAGTGGTACATAGGAATAGGGTTTAGGAAGCTGAAAGAGACCTGAATAACCCTAGGAAAATATCACCATAAGAATAAAGCAGGGGAAATAAATAGAAAAAACAGCCACCAGGAAACTAAAAACAACAAAAAAGTAAATAGCACCACGAAAGCCAAGGGAGGATAAAAGACGAAAAAGACAGAAAGGGCCACTGAATGTGACAAGTAGGCACCTAGGGTTCTCACAAAATAACTAATAATCTGAGATGCAGCGAGGAAGTGAACAAAGGTAAAATATAGGGGAAAACTCATATCTTTCCAACTCCCCTGGAGGTAAGATTTTTACACTCGTTAACTTTTTTGATATCCTTAAACTACCATGACGGTCTGCATAGAATAAATGTAAGGAAAATAAACGTGCCATTTTACATTTCAACCTTATTTCTCTATGTTTCTACGAGTTGTTTTAGGCTTATATGACATACGAATAAATGTTCTAATATTTACACCTGCAACTTTTTTGCTTCTCACAGTACTTTACCTCCCAGAATCATCAAAACAGACATCTGTGTGTCCCTCTGTATGTCCGTATCTCATCGGCTTCCGCGTCGCAGGCATCTTTTCCTTCACCCAGCTGAAAATGTTCCATAAAAGCTAGTATTATTTTAAAGGAAAGGAAAGCCGAGGGCTGACGGAAAAAGGACCCTCTTTTTTCACACTATTAAATATCTTCCCCGGGCATGCTCTCGACATCCTTTATACCCCACCCGACCGGCACAAGCAGAAAAAAATGCACGACCTCTTAGACAATAAGCCGGGAAGAGGACACTCTTCTCTTCCGCACGGGTAGCGCCAAAGAGAACTCACCGAGAAGCCTGCGCCTCCGCAACAGAGAAAAGAAAGGCAAGCTCCGGCGCTGGAATGATTCCCGCGTTCAGGCGCGCTCGCCACTCTGCGCTTGCGCCGGCACGCCTACGCCCAGCAGGTCTGGACTCAGGTCGCGGGCTGGTGACGTCACTGCTCGCCGGATGAGAGGAAAAAAGCCGGTTGCTGGGGGACTGAGAAAGAAAGGGAGGGATCCGAACACGGAAGTGGTGGTAGCGTCTGGGGAGCGAGTGGAGGCGGTGACCGCGACGTCTCAGACGGGAACCCTGAGCCGAGGGTTTCAGCAAGTTGCTGAAAGGCAATCGCCTTGTAGGACTTAGATGAGGTGCAGGAGTGGTGCAGGCTGGGCCTCCTTCCTCCACCTCAGCGAGCATCCAGACTGATGGCGATGGTGATGGCGGCAGTTACTCGGACAGCTCCAGTTAAACTGCGCTTGGAGAGGTGAGTGGGGGAAGGGTGGTTGCTTCCTGCCCACCTATTGAGGTCCGCTCCTACCTTTCAGGCTCTCCTTACATGCTACGTTATCCGCGACCCTGAACGGGTCCAGCACCTTCTTGGCGCTCGGCTGGAGGATGTGATCTTTGGGCACCTTCTCTAGAGTAGAGGAAAACGAGACCCTTCTCGACCCTTTAATCTCGGCATCCTTCGCGCTCTCACTTTGTCATTTTTCTGGAAATAAAAAAGAAGGAAGACTTAATCTCAGTTTGCGATCCCTGGAGGGATGGCGTGTACATTAATGCGTAATCTTGGAGACTCTACATATATCCCTTAAGAGGAAAGTAACTTGGGTTCCTGTTCAGACCCCACTTAAAGTTCAGTGAAGTGCATACTTGGATTTAAAAGAGGAGCTAGAACTAAAGTGTATTGTTAAATACTTCGTTCTGTCCATGCAATATGTGCTTAGGTCTTGGCCATTAAGTTTATGCTTTGCTTATGTCTTCACGTTATCCATGTTGGTAGACCGGTCTCCGATGAAAACCTTCACAAAGATTTTGTGTGTGTGTGTCTGTGGTACCAACCACTTACTGTCAGTCATACCTTTTTATGACCTAAATGAGACGTTTTTCTGCTGTAGAGATTTCCCCCATTGTTTTTCAATCCCATTTAATTTTAAAAGGTTGCAAACACACAGCACATAGTTAAGACAAGTCATGGTATTGTTTTTACCGTTGTGGCATTTTGTAAAGGGTGGTTTTGAGTACTGGGGCTCCAAATAGGCTTGCTAGACACTGAGGTTTGATATATGCATGAAGAGAAAGAGGGATTGGCTGAAAAGAACTTGGGGTTTATGGGAAAATAATCAATCTATTGTTGAAGTCCCTCTACAGCAAAAGATAACCTGAGACAGTTCTTAAGTGACTTAATGTTATTTTCAGGTCATTCATTTTTTAGGTAGACTGATTTGTACATTTTTTTATCCAAGTAAATATCATTAGATAGACTGTAGGGTCAAGCTGAACTCTGACATTGTTCATTTCTATAATGAATAAATCTTGATGAGATTTCAATGTAATACTATTCAGAGCTCAGCATAGGAATTTGCAAATTGGAACAAGAGTTATAGCTATAAAATGCTCTCACTATAATATCTATAATACCATTTGACTTTAAAATTTTGAATGGTGTCCACACTTTTGTCCTTTCACTTTGCTTAGGTTAAAGAAAATTTTCCTTTACGAATTTCACATGTCTGAAAGAGCTTGGGCCTTACAGTCAAACAGCCCTAGGCCCTTTTGACTCTAACAGTTACTCTTTGTGTGACCCTGAATGTGCTCCTCTACTTTTTCAGAATGTCAGATTCCTCATCGCTAAAATGGAGATGATACCTACCTTCATTAAATTGCTAAAGTATACAGAAGATAAAAATTTCACTAGATAGCCCTGGCTGGCGTGGTTCAGTGGATTGAGTACCGGCCTGCCAACCAAAGGGTGGCTGTTCCATTCCCAGTCTGGGGCACAAGCGGGTGTTGCTGGCCAGGTCCCCAGTAGGGGGCGCGCGAGGGGATACCACACATTGATTTTTCTCTCCCTTTTTATCCTTCCCTTCCCCTCTCTAAAAATAAATAAAATCTTTTAGAAAATACTTTTAAACATTTCGCTGGATAATGATTTAAACTGACTCCATTTTAAGTGAAACCACTAAATGTCCACCCAAAGCATCCCATTAATAACACAAGATGTTAATTAGTTTTATACATCCACGAATATAGTCTTTTTGCTACAGTGTTTTCACAATTCCATTTGTTTCAGTCAAATGCCTGCAAATTTTAATATCTTCATTGAATTTATGGTCTTCTTGAGGACAACAGACACTGAAATGAAATGTACACAATGGTAGTGCAATAATGAAATGTAACAAATGTTAGCAAAAAGTTCTAGTTATTTAAGATTATATAGCAAATAGTACATGTCTTACAGAAGTAGGTAGCTGAATGAACTCACTGAAAATGCTAACGTCACAAATTCAACTGCAGCGAAGTGAGTTAGCTTTGCTCTGTTGTGACCTCTCATAGTACCCTTAGATTCACAAATATTGTTGGTCTCAAGGGCAGTAGGGTGAGAAAACATGAATATATTACCATCCCACTAGTATCATCTACATAAAAATAATATCGTATAATCTTGGAGAGTCAGTTTATCTAAGAGGCGTATCAGTATTGCCTTATAGGAGTTTTAAAAATATCTTCAATAAAATGTGTGCTTTATATAAAATGATTAATCCTGTGAAAGACTGGAAGAAAGTGTAACAATAACAGAAGAACATAGAGTGGGATGATAACACTGAAGGTTGTTTAGAAATCTGAAGATTTTTATATGCCTGAAAGTATCCTGAAACTCACCTGCCCTTTAAATTTATTTTTGGAGTAAATAATACTTGTACCTATATAAACCTCCTAGGGTGTAAAAGGGAATACAGTCTTGTGTTATATTAACAGTGGATCCAACATAGATATAATCACTGTTATATAGATGGAAAAAACTGAGACTCAGAAAGGTTGTAATTTGTCCAAGGTCACAGTCCTACCAAATGTCAGAGCTACAAATAGAACTCAGGTTTTTTACCTTCTAATCCAAGGTAGTCTTAACCACAGTGCCTCTGCAAATCATAACTGTTGCCATAAAACTTAGAAATTAGTAAAATATACCAGGATTTTAAGGCAATTTTATTGAAGCCTGGAGTCACCTTAAGATAGTTTATAGGTAAAACTTGTTCCCAAGCTTAGATGTAACCGTATGTAATTACTATAAAGCAATGAAAAGAATAATCTATAATCAGTTTTAAGAAATTATTTGCCTACCATTTCTGTTGAATTTACTAAGTGAGCTTGCAAAACTACAAACTTTTGTAATTAAAGTTTGATTACATGCAACCATATTATTTTCAAAGAATTTAAAATGTTAAGACTTTTTAAAAACAGCATGTACATTATCAGGAGTGATTTAAAGTGCTTTTAAATATTCCAGAAATGCTAAAACCTCTTCAGCCTCAGTTTTATGAAGTCTGTTTTTGTGCAGATTTTCTAGCCTTATATGTAGGTAGCCTTTGTTTCATCTTTTTCCTTTTTAATCTTAATTTCACTACTTTCCCATCTTTCATTTTTTAGAAATTAGCTTCTACATGAAAAGTTGAGTAATACTAGAAAGCAACTAATACATATTTTCATTAAGTTCAATGTATGCTATTTTTGTACAGTTTATTCCTGGCAGTAAAAAACATGAGACAGCTAGCATTATCCAGATTTTACAAAGGGAATACTGAAGCTAAAAGGAGATTTTTAAAATCAGTCGAGTAGTAAGTGACAGTCTTAATTTTAGCCCATGTTTGATGATTTAACAACTCATGCTATTTCATCATGCTATTTCATCATTTAAAATGCTTCATTTTAAATATAGTATAGTGAAAAACTGTAGATTATTATTTTTATGGGGCTTAAAACTTTAAAATTTTCTCTTTAGACTAACTTGCTCATACAGGAAAAAAAGACTGCAGGGGAACAAGCCAAAATGTCCAAGTTGACTGCTTAATTGAATACAGTCAACCCTTGAACAGCTCTGAACTTAGGGGCCACAATCCCCTGCCCCTACATGCAGTTGAAAATCTGAGCATGACTTTTGACTCCTCCAAAACTTAACGAATAGCCTGCTGTTGATTGTAACCCTATCTATTAACACATATTTTGCAATATGTATATGTGTGTATTCTAACAATAAAATAAGCCAGAGAAAAGAAAATGTTATTAAGAAAATTATGAAGAGAAATACATTTAAGTAGTATACATGTTTATTAGGAAAAAATTGCATATAAGTAGATCCATGCAATTTAAAATGTGTTGCTCAAGTATCAACTGTTCTTCCTCTTTTTTAAAAAATACGTATTGATTGATTCTTAGAAAGAAGAAAGCGGGGGAGAGAGAGAGGGAAACATCAATTTGGGTTTTTTTAATTTGTTTTTCAATCCTCATCCTAGGATATGTTTATTGATTTTAGATGGGGGGTGGGGGAAAGAAGCATCAAAACATTGATATGAGAGAGAAAAATTAATTGGTTGCCTCTGGGCCCAACCATTGATCAAACCTGCATTCACCCAAGGACCTTTGGTGTACAAGATGATGCTCCCATCAACTGAGCCACCTGGCCAAGGCAAAACATCAATTTTCTGTTCTACCCACCTATGCATTCAGTAGTTGCTGCTTGCGTGTGCCCTGACCAGAGATGGAACCTGCAACTTTGCCTAAGTGGACAGTGCTCTAATGAACTGAGCATCTGGCCAGGGCTGTTTTTCTTCTTTAAAAAAAACTTTTCTGGATGTTCATATATTTTATAATGAGCATGTATTGTTCTTATAATTTAAAAGTTACAAGGAAAAATATATCTATACAATCCAATTTATTCCCTAAAGTATTATAATAGTCTCCCTTAAATATTCTGGTTTCTGAGATTTTGTTAAGGTTCTTCCACTTTTGGAAGTCCATGTACTGCCAACTCTTAGTTTTCTGCTCTCTCTTCATGCTAGATTAGCGATTTTCAACCTTTTTCATCTGTGACACACATAAACTAATTACTAAAATTCTGCAGCACACCAAAAAATGTATTTTTTTGCTGGTCTGAGAAAAAATAGGTATAATTTTAATTCTTTCACAGTGGACAGCTATTGTTATGTTGGCTGTTATTTTTTTATTTGACAGTCTAAGGGAAAAGAGATCAGTACCCCTGACTAAATAGTCAGGCATGTTTTAAATATTCTTGAAGCACACCATTTGAAAATCACTGCTCTATGTTAACTTCCATCAGTTGCAGGTTACTAGACATCTCTCATTATCTTTTGTTAGCATGCTCAGGAAATATATACACATTTTTTAAAAATATTTATTTATTTATTTATTTATTTTTAGATGAGGGGAAGGGAGGGAGAAAGAGCAGGAGAGAAACATCAATGTGTGGTTGCCTCTCGTGTGCCCCTCCCTGGGGGGACCTGGCCTGAAACCCAGGCATGTGCTCTGACTGGGAATCAAACCCGAGACCTTTGCTTCACAGTCTGGTGCTCAACCCACTGAGCCAGCCACACCAGGCAGGGCCGGAAATGTATACTCACTTTAATATTTAGACCACGTTAAGTGTTCTAAATATAATAGTCCACGTTATGTGCACTATTGTCTTCCTAATAAAAAAAAGCTCTATTTTAATTCTCCATCTCTGAACTGTCATATCAAGTACAAAACTACATGAGTCTCATAAGAATGAATTTTGCAAATATTTGTAAGTAATCTATTTTGGAGCTATAAAAATATATTCTGTTGATAAGTGTTTCTTGTGCCCTCTATACCAGATAAAAACTCCATATAACTCTGTGACATTTTCTTTGTTCTGAAACATCATTAAAGGAACAATAGTACAATTGAATGGGTATAATTTATTTCTTCAAAACTTTTTTAAAGTCTTTGTTATTCCTCAAAACAGTTTTATGGTAAGTTAAATATCAGAAACTATTGCTTAAGCAGTTTTCTTAACTGAAGGACTTCTTGGAACCTTTTACTAAATATGCATCGTAATCTTTCAAAGGAGAAGCATTTCCCAAACTTGTTTGATAAAGAAACTCTTATTTCTCTAGAAGGTGTATTAACATCTTTTAGAACTAGTGTCTACAAGACTACGGATTGGGAAGCAAATTATTATTAGGAAAGTAAGTGGAGAAAGTGGGAGAAGAAGAAGCTACAGTAGTACTGACTAACCATTTTTTTTAATCCAGTTAAGTCCCTCGCTTGGTAGCTTGAAAAAAGGAGACACAGTTGACCCTTGCACAATATGGGTTTGAACTGCACAGGTCCACATACATGGATTTTTTCAATAAATATATTGAAAAATTTTTTGGAGATTTGAGACAATTTGGAAAAACAGATGAACTGCATAGCTTAGAAAAATAGAAAAATTAAGAAAAGAGTATCATGAACACATAAAATATATGTAGATACTTAATATATTTTTAACTTATTACCATAAAACATAACAAAGTCAATTATAAAAAGTTAAAATTAATTAAAACTTACACAAACATTTACAGACCATACATGATGCCATTCACAGTGGAGAGAAATGTAAACAAATATAAAGATGCAGTATAAGTCATAACTGCATAAAATTAACTATAGTACATACAATACTATTGTAATAATTTAATAGCCACTTTCTGTTGCTATTACAGTAAGCTCAATTACTGTGAATATCTGCTTAAAATGCTATGTGACATTCATCATCTCATTGTGAGCAGTTCATCTCCCCAGTAAATTGCATATCACAGTAAAAAGTGATCTTATGATTCTCACATACCTTTCATCATATTTAGTGCAATACCATTAACCTTGAATAACAACATTGGGACCCATATAAAGTTCCACTAGTGGTCCTGCAAGTGCTCCCAAGAAGCAGCAAAAAGTCATGACATTGAGAGAAAAAGTTGAATTGCTTGATATGTATCCTAGATTGAGGTCTGCAGCTGTGGTTGCCCACTGTTTCAAGATAAATGAATACATATAAAAACAAAAGGAAATAGGTGAGGCTGTCATTGCTGCTATGCCAGAGGGCGTGAAAGCCTTGCCCTTTTTATAAGATACTGTTTTATCTCCTATTGAAAATTAAGCTCTTATGTGGCTGCAGGATTGCTATAAGAAAAGTGTACCTACAGAGTCTTAATATGACTCAAGAAAAAAGCAAAGTCATTATATGACAACGTAAAGCAAAAGGAAGGTGCAGGATCTAAAGTTAGAGAATTTCATGCCAGCAAAGGATTGTTGGCTAATTTTAGAAAGAGATTGGCTTAAAAAATGTCAAGATAACAGGGGAAACAGCTTCTGCCAACCAAGAGACAGCAAATTCCCAGACACCATTAAGAAGACCATTGAAGAGAAAGAATATTTGCCTGAACAGGTTTGTTTTTTTTTTTTTAAAGAATATTTTATTGATTAAGCTATTACAGTTATCCCAATATTATTCCCCTTTGCCCCCTCTGCCTGGTACCCCCACTTCCCTCCAGCAAACCTCCCCACCACCTTAGTTCATGTCCATGGATTGTGCATGTAAGTTCTTTGGCTTCTCCATTTCCTATACTACTCTTAGCATCCCCCTGTCTATTTTGTACCTACCAATTATGGTTCTTAAACCCCGTACCTTTTACCCCATTCTCCCCTTTCCCCTTCCCCACTGCTAACCCTCGATGTGATCTCTGTTTCTATGATTCCATTCCTGTTCCAGTTGTTTGCTTAGTTTGGTTTTGTTTTTTTAGATTCAGTTGTTGATAGTTGTGATTTTGTTGTCATTTTACTGTTCATAGTTTTGATCTTCTTTTTCTTAAATAAATCCCTTTAACATTTCATGTAATAAGGGCTTGGTGTTGATGAACTCCTTTAACTTGACCTTACCTGAGAAGCACTTGATCTGCCCTTCCATTCTAAATGATACCTTTGCTAGATAGAGTAATCTTGGTTGTAGGTCCTTGCTTTTCATCACTTTGAATACTTCTTGCCTGCCGAGTTTTAAGAAATCAACTGATGTCCTGGCTGATGTGGCTCAGTGGATTGAGTGCCGGCCTGCAAACCAAAGGGTCACTGGTTCGATTCCCAGTCAGGGCACATGCTTGGGTTGCTGGCCAGGTCCCTTGTTTGGGGCGCTTGAGAGGCAACCGCACACTGATATTTCTCTTCTTTCTCCCTCCCTTCCCATCTCTCTAAAAATAAAAAACAATAGGTTCATCTTTAAACAAAATCAGTTGATAGTTTTATAGGAACTCCTTTGCAGGTAACTCTTCTCTTGTTGCTTTTAAGATTCTCTCTTCATCTTTTGGCATTTTAATTATGATGTGTCTTAGTGTGGTCCCTTCTCTGGTTCCAACTTGTTTAGGACTCTGTGATTTCTGGACTTGTATGTCTATTTCCCTCGCCAAATTAGGGACTTTTTCTTTCATTATTTTTTCAAATAAGTTTGCAATTTCTTGCTCTTCCTCTTCTAGCATCCCTGTCATTCAGATGTTGGCTCATTTGGAGATGTCTCAGAGTCTTATTGGTCTCTCCTCGGTTTTTTGAATTTTTGTTTCTACATTCTGTTCTGGTTGACTATTTCTTCTTTATATTCCTAATTGTTGATTTGAATCCAGGCTTCCTTTCCTTCACTGTTGGTTCCCTGTGGATTTTTCTTTGTTTCACTTAGTGTAGCCTTCATTTCTTCCCTTAGGTGTTTGCCATAATCATTGGGATCTTAAGCATCCTTATCACCAGTGTTTCAAACTGTGCATTTGATATGTTAGCTATCTCCGTTTCGTTTAGTTCTTTTCCTGTTTTGATCTATTCTTTCATTTGGGCCATATTTCTTTGTGGCCTCAATTGGCAGCTTCCCTGTGTTTGCTTCTGTATATTGGGCAGAGTTGCTTTGACTCCATCTTGGCGCACCTGTTACATTGTAAGGGGCAGAGCCTTAGGTATTCACCAAGGTGGGGGAACCTGCTTCACGGCTTTGTGGCACTGTGTGTGGGTGAAGGGTCTGAGAGGGAACAATGCTGCTTGCTTGCTAGGCTCATCCCATTTCCAGTCACTTCCCCCACTTCCTCTATATGACTGGCACCCTTCTAGCTGCTGCCCTCGTGCTGAATCCCAGAGTGGGTGGGTTTGCACATGTTCTGGGGCCCTGCAGGTCCTTTAAACAGACTCGCCTGAGAGACTGGCAGTTTGTTCACTTCCCAACGCCCTACTGGTTCTTTATTTTGCTGGTGCTGGAACCCTGGGTCCAGCCTGGGGCTGGAATGGCTTGCTTTCCAGGTGTCCCTCCTGGTTTTTACCCACAACAGGTAAATGTGGGAGGGACCACCACTGCTGCTAACACACCACATCCTCTCCACCCTGGCTCCCCGTCTCTGCCCCTCCTACCCATCTGGATGAATGTTTCTTAAATCTTTGGTTGTCGGACTTCCATACAGTTCAATTTTCTGGCACTTCTGGTTGTATTTTATTTTGAGATTAGTTGTGATCCTTCTTATGGTTGTGCAAGGAGGTGAATTGTGTATACATCTGCCTCCATCTTGGCCAGAAGTGGCTGCCTAAACAGGTTTTTAATGAAGAGCTAATAGACACCACGCCAGAGAAATTAACAGAACATGACTTGATGGAGATGAGTGTTTCCAGTCCAGAGCCAGGTGATGAGGAAGAAGACATAGAAGAAACAGCACCAGGAAACAGACTGACATTAGACAATCTGGTAGAAGGGTTTGGATTATTCAAGGTGGCTTTTGACTTCTTTTATGATATGTACCTTTCTATGATATGGGCACTGGAAGTAAAGCAAATGATGGAAAAAGGGTTGTTGCCTTATAGAAATATTCTTAGAGAAATGAAAAAGCAAAAATATCAGACAGAACTTGCAGTGTATTTTCTTAAACTTACAACAAATGTGCTTGTCTGACTTGCCTCCCCTTCTACCTCCTTCACCACCTCTGCTTCTGCCACCCCTGAGACAGCAAGAGCAACCTTCCTCTTTTTCCATCTCCTCGGCCTTCTCAACCTAAAGACAAGTGTAATGAATAGTAAATAATCATTATGTCACACATCATAAACTTATCTGTTGTGTATGTGTATGAGTATCTTTGTGTGAAAATCTGTATGGCAAGAACTGTGTGAGATGTTTCTGTATAATCATCATCATTGCTTCAATATCTATTATGTGCAAAACTTGTGTTGTGAAGTGGATAGACTACCCTTACCTAGTCATAGGTGAGTGATACTTGATATGTAATTAACAATGTTTTAACTTTGTTACTGTTCTATAATTTTGCTAAGAATTACATTACTGTACAGCATGCTTCTCATAATTGGAGAAACTGCTTATCAGCCTATCATCACAAGTAAGTAGTTTGAAATATGTGTTTCTAATGCTGTATTGTGAGTCTGACTGTAATACTGTATACCATAAAAATTTTATAACCATTCATTAATGTATATGCTAGGGTACTGTAAGTAATGGTATCAATTACAGGAGACTACCATAAAGCAAAATTGTATTGCTGCTTCATTATCAGTGTATGAATTTTTATACCTGCAAATAAATATGAATTTTTATACATTTAATTTTTGATGTCTAGTGTTAGTAATAGATATAACATCTACAGTATTTTTACTATATAAGACAATATTAATGTAGGTACTGACAGACAATTCATTTTGTAAATGAGTAACAAACATAACACCATCCATATGTACAGCACAGTACTGTAAATCTAATTTGTCTTCCTTATGATTTTTTCTTTCTTTTATTGGTTTTAGAGAGAGAGGGAGAGAAACATCAACATGAAAGAAAAAGCATCGATCTGTTGCCTCTTGCACACACCCTGACCAGCGACCAAATCCACCCTGGCATGTGCCCTAAGTGGAAATCAAACTCGCAACCTTTTGGTTTGCAGGACAACACCCAACCAACTGAGCCACATTGGCCAGGGCTCTGTGTGTTGATTGATTGTTATCCATAAGGCTGCTGGTCAGTAGTAAGTGATTAGGAGTTAAGTTTTTAGAGAACCAAGAGTTTCAACTGCATGGGGAGTTGATTCCCCTAACTCCCAAATTGTTCAAGAATCAACTATACTTTAAAATATATACTGGAAAATGAACCTGTATTGCTTTTATAATGAGAAAAAACTTTTTGGTTCAGAGGTTTTTCTCATACGAACAAGCAAATTTTTCATATTTTTTTCTTGATCATTCCAAGGAATTCATTTGTTGTCTATTCATTATATTCCATTTGTGGTACCTAAATATTTCCACAGAATCCAACACAAATACTAGGCTATAATCAAATATCAACAACTGTGACCTTACCTAGAATCTAATTCACATATCACAAAGTGTGATCAGAATGCTTTCAAGGGATTTGGGGGTACATAAGGTCAGGAAAACTTTGGAATCATATATTTGGTAAAGAAGTTCCTGGGCTGCATTACTATTAGAATAGTAATTTATTAATGAATTTTTTATGTAATGAAGTATTGTTTATAGGATCAAATTTATGCCCTGTCCATATGACTCAGTTGGTTGGCTCATCATGCATACACCAAAAGGTTTAGGTTTCCATCCCCAGGCAGGGCACATACCTAGGTTGTGGGTTTGAGCCCTGGTCAGGGCATGTATGAGAGACAGCTGATTGATGTTTCTCTCTCTCTCTCCCCCCTTTCTCTCTTTCCCTCTCTTTCTTATTCCTCCCCTTCCTTTTTCTCTAAAATCAGTAAAAACATATCCTTAGGTAAGGATTAAAAATAGGATCAAATTTATTTTAATTTAGTGTTAATGTGAAATTTGGTCTTTAAATGTGCAGTACCGTTGTAGACATACTAGTTCAATGAATAATATATATGATAATGATCCCTTATCCAAAATCACAGAGAATATAAATGAATTTTCCAGATAAATGATATTTAACCTTTTAATTATAAGCTTTTTAACAGTTTCTATAGAATACTTGATCTTAAAACACCTTTCAGGCCTCAATAGAATAAGTGTTATTTAAAACTTTTATTAATGTACAGTGGTCATGTTGGGTATTCATTCTATTGTCACTGTCATTGCAGTTGGTGCTAGAACCAATGACCAAATGACTACAGAATCTGGGAACTTGCTTTTCAAAACAAGGCTTTTATATGAACTTGCTTTTTAGACATTTGCCTCTGGCTCATTGAGAAATATTTTTTTTAAATGATGTCACTGTGTACTCTGCAAAGAACTGTAACTTAGCTGCCTTCATAAAAAATTAACTATTAAATCAAAAGCCAAAACAACCTTTTCCCAAGTGGTTCTTTCATCCTTTTTTTTAAAAGAAAAGAAAAGCTCTTTGCAACTACCAACAAAGATCTTTGATTTGTCAGCACCTTTCAAAGTATCTTTGATTTCTCTACTACATAAAATGGTAGTAAAGTCATCTTCTTAACATTTTTTGTCTTTTCTCCTATTTTACACAAAGTTTGTATAAAATTCCAAAAATACCTGAAACTAATAATATTGTATATCAGTTATACCTCAATTTAAGAAAAAAAAAATGAACATAGTCTATTTTTTTGTTTTTTTGTTTTTTTATTTTATTTTTATTTTTTAATATATTTTATTGATTATGCTATTACAGTTGTCCTATTATCCCCCCTTCATTCCCCTCCACCCTGAACACCCTCTCCCACCCACATCCCCCCCGTTTACTTCAGTTCATGTGTCATAAGTTCTTTGCTTCTACATTTCCCATACTGTTCTTGCCCTCCCCCTGTCTATTTTCTGTCTACCTTCATTGCTACTTATTCTTCGTATCTTTCCCCCCTTTCCTCCTCCCACTCCCCTGTTGCTAACACTCCATGTGTTCTCCATTTCTGTGGTTCTGTTCTAGTTGTTTGCTTAGTTTCTTCTTGTTTTTGTTTCAGGTGTGGTTAATAATTGTGAGTTTGCTGTCATTTTACTACACCTGTTTTT
>CM052538.1:161902242-161933119 GCA_028533065.1 Trachops cirrhosus
CTGCTCCGCCCTCTGCAGAACCCCAGACCCTTCTGCCACTTTCCACGAGCCGACCGGGCCCCTCTGGCACCAATTCCGGTGTGGGTGGGCCTGTGCACCCCGTGGGACCTTCCTTTTCAGTCAGTGACCGAAAGCTCTATTTCCCGGTGCTGGGACCCTGAGTTGCGTGCAGTGCCTTGCTTCACAATGGCCGCCTCGCTGGGTCTGCCGGTCGCCACCCTCCGGCCGGGGCCCACCAGCCACCGCTGCTTGTGCGCCCAGGGTCTGCTAGGTCTGCCGGTCGCCACCCCCTGGCTGGGGCCCACCAGCCACCGCTGCTTGTGCGCCCAGGGTCTGCCTGCTGCGGGCCTGCGCGCTGCCCCGGGTGCTCAGCTCTCGGCTCTGTGTCCCTTGCCTGGCTGGACTCCGCCCCTCCTACCGGTCTGGATGAAAGTGTCTATTTTTAAATCCTTGGGTGTCCGACTTCCATACACTTCAATTTTCTGTCAGTTCTGGTTGTTATTTTGTTTCTATATCGTTGTTGTCCCTATCTTGGTTGTGTGAGGAGGCACAGTGCATCTACCTATGCCTCCATCTTGGCCGGAAGTCAAACATAGTCTATTTTTTAAAGGACTCATTCAGATTTAAAGCCCTGCACTTTTTTTACATTCAGATATTACATGTCTAGGCAAGACACCAATGTACTTTTTTTGAATTTATCTTTAGTCTTTAACACTATGACAGAGTGCTGGCCTGTGAATCAAAAGGTCTCTGGTTCAGTTCCCAGTAGGCACATGTCTGGTGTGCAGGCCAGGTCCCTGGTTGGGGGCGTGCGAGAGGCAGCCAACTGATGTTTCTCTCTCACCTTCTCTTTCCCCCTCCCTTCCCTCACTCTGAAAATAAATAAGTAAATTTTAAAAAAATAAAGAAATAAAAATATGAAAATAAAAATAGTTTTATTCTCACTAAAAATTAATGTTATTTTTATTTAGAGTATGTGATTGGTTTTTATTTTTAAGAATTTTGGTTTAGTGAAATATCTGGAAGAGTTTTAAAATTTTTTTCCATGTTTTTAAATGTAAAGATGTGAGGTTTTTATATATATTTATTCTCTTTTATAAAATTATGTAATAGTAAAGGAAATTATAAATATCTTTTTTCCTAAAATGATCTCTCCATAGTATAAACTTTTTAAAAAGTTACTTTCTCAGTAATTATTAAGGTGTTTGCTATACCATGAAGTGATCAGTTTTGTTCTGTTTTGCCTTTCCCTCCCTCCTTCTTTCTTTTTCTTTTTCTTTCTTTCTTTCTTCCCTTCCTTCCTTCCTTCCTTCCTTTCTTTCTTTCCCTTTCTCTCACCCTCTCTCTGTGCTTTTGTTTTTTTGTTTTGTAGGAGGGGCTGTTTGTTTTATTTTTTTAAAAAACACTTGTGAGCATTTAATGAACTTCCCTTCATGTGGCTTCAAACTAACAGGACTCAGGGTCCCTTTCCTGCCTCCCCCACCCAAATCCAAGACCTTTGATCTTCTCTTCAGCTCTTCTGCTGAAAAATTTGGCCTTCAGGATGATAGGCTGCTTTGGGAGCTTTCCCTTCCCCAGAATTTTGTAGTAGCCCATCACACCACCATCAAGGACAGGAGCAGCTCCAGTCTTGTTTTTGGCAGCATTTACCCATGTCTGCTCACTGACCAAGGTCCACCCACAGTTTATCAAGGTTGACAGTTGGGCAGAACCTTGGTTTCTCTGTAAGTGGTAATGCCTCATACCAACTTTCCTAAAGTAACTCGGGTGGTATTTATCAAAGTTGATCCTGTGATGGATAATGCAAGCCACCAGCATTACCTCAGCCTCCCAGGTGCTTCTGATGTGGCCAAGGCCATGGCTCACATGGCCTGGAAATTTCCAAATCTTCCTCAGTCTGGATGGCTGTCAGTGGCTGAGAGGCAAGAGGGAGGCCTCTTCTAATCTTTCTTAATATATCTGCTAAGTAGCTTCTAAGAGTCACCTGTTATCTCAGTAAAGTTCATCAAATTTAGAACACATGTCACTTTGTAAAAGAAGAATGCATAATTCATCTTAAAAGTTCAAAACTTGAAATATTTTGCTCTGAAGTAATTAGCAAACCTTATGTTATAAAATTTCCAGGATCATATCTATTTACAAAGTATTACAAAGATTCTCTTATTTAAGATGATCTATTCCACTATTCTATTCCAGCAACATGCAAGCAGTGTGGTACACTGAAAGAAAACAAGAAATGGAGAGGGCACAATCAAGCCCTCAGCTTTTTGGAACCCCAGCTCTTCCTTTTAGGGATAGCACACCTTCAGACAAGTAAGGCATGTGGTGATGAGTGATTGGAACATTGTCAACTATACATCCAATATTAAAACTTTAATTTTTTTAACTTTTAGACAAATATAAATGGAAATAAATTTTATTTCTACTTTGGAAACTATAACATTAAGTGACATTCTGACTAATATATCGATATTCTGTGTTTTGCCAAATCAGCTTTTGCCATAGCAGTTTTAAAAAGTAGGACTTCTGAAGCATGAACTCAGTTTTCTAGCCAAAGAATACCTATGTAAAATTTATATAAAGCTATAATTCTTAGATTCAAAAAGATAATCAGAAGATTTTCTGTGCATTAACTCTTTAAGTATGGGTAAATGTATGGAAAATTTAGGATAATGGTATTTTTCACTTCATTTTATGGATACCTGCAGCATTAGCACATGTAAGAATGGTTAGTTAACCTAAATTCCAGGGCTCTTGATCAATTGGTACCAACCACATACAAGTTGGTAAGCCTTGCCAAAGTAACCGGTTAGAATAGCATGTAAACTTGTATAGAGGAAGGCTGGAAATTAGTTCTCTGGGGAAAAAGTCAAATTGTTTTGTAGCTTTATGGTCTGTTGAGTTTCAGCTATATCTGGCATATTGTCCTTTTTTTTTTTTTTTTTCATTTTTCTTTTTTTACTATGAAGTACTGTACTAGTTATCCTCCTAAAAATTTTATTTGCTCTTAAACTGTGGTTTGCATTGGGCTGAAGACAGAGGGGTTCTGCTATTTCTTCATTCAGAGCTACTTGTCTAAAACTGACTTAGGTGCTTTAATAAAACAATATATGTTTTTTTTAAGAAAAAATATGTTAACATTTACTGAGTACATAATACATTTAGAATCTGAGCTAAGTACTTTAAATACATTATTTCATTTAATCCCCAAAAGCCCAGTGAAATAGATAGCGTCACTACCTCTACTTTACAGCTAAAGAAACAGGCTTCAGGGTCATATAGCGGGTATAAAACAGACCAGACTCAAACCGTATTTGCAGTGCCTGCTGTCACTTCTATGGAACTGCATCCTTGCTGTATGCGTGTGTAGAGATACTGAAAATGTTAAGAGTGGTTACTGGGCAGTAGGGTTATGGATGGTTTTTACGTTTTTCTTCACAACTTTTTTTACTTTGAATTTTTCACAGTGAGTATTAATTACTTTCTTAAATTTATATTCATCAAAATGATACATGCACCTAGGTTAAAAAATTAAGCTGAGAAGCTAAGAAACACTGCAGTTCTCTTCTGTCCATCCTGAAGGAATCTACTTTTAATTTGTTTAACTTTTTCTGATAATTACCATCATATTTCTAAATAATATGTTTATGCTTTGCTTTCTTGAATCATCAATTATTAGATTAGATACCAATTGAGTTCTTAAGATTTACCTCTCTTTTAGTCTTTTTCTCTTACCATTCTTTTATTATAGTTATATCACAATTTTAGTAAATATCATTCACTGCCAAGCCATGTGTTATACTTCATAACTCTAATTTCTTGTATAATGTTTGAATTTTTCTGTAATTAGTAATTACCTAATTATTTTTCCGTTGCTTTCATATGTTCTCAATTGCATTTTCCAAAAGTTAATTCTATTTTTTTTCCTTAAAATCTTCCACCTGGGAGCCTTAGGTCTTTGTGTGGTTATATGAATGACATGCCCTCCAGCAGGTCCAGAGACCTCCCTTCATCATCATCTCAAGAATTCACTTTTCCTTTCCCCTATGTTGAAGATCTTGTTTCCTGTTTTGCTTCCTTTGTTTTGGCTTTACACCCTAATTTTAGAAGAGACTGTGTCCCTGACTGGTGTGGCTCAGTGGATTGGGCATTGGCCTGCAAACAGAAAGGTCTCAGGGTTTTTGATTCCCAGTCAGAGCATATGCATGGGTTACAGGCCAGGTCTCTGGTAGGGGGTGCGCAAGAGGCAACCACACATTGATGTGTCTCTCCCTCTCTTTCTCCTTCCCTTCCCCTCTCTAAAAATGAATAAATAAAATCTTAAAAGAAAAAGAGAGGTAGAGAGCTTAGCTGTGATGTAGAAATGAAGGAACAAATGACGCAATTTAGAAGTAGCAAGGAGGCAAGATAGAGCTCACACCCATTGGAATCAAGTTGGTCATATATCAACTGTTATTTTGGTAATTTTTTAGTAAGTATAAAAGCGCCAGGCATTTCAAACTTTAGATTGTATGTTTTTCCTCATTTCGCCTCCAGTTGGCCTGATGCCTCTTTCCTGAAAGCTTGTGGCACCAAAATGTGGTAGATGCTGAAATTCACCTGATGCCAAATACCACCATTCCAGCTCCAAAAAATTCATCATTAGCCAAGAACTTGTTCTTAGGAGTTTGCCTGAGCTAGATTTTTCAGTATATATTTAATCCTTCCCCAACCCAAGGATGGTTAAGAAGCTGTACAAGAGAACATATGCCTGTCCTACTTAGAACAGGAATATAACTGTCTTACTCTGAGAAGATAGACTCCTCAGACTAAAATGGTTGTTTCTCAAAACCAGGGCCTTTGAGTCCCAAGGGAACTGGAAAGTCATACGGGACTCAGACTTCTTCCTTCTCTTCCTCTCTCCCTCCCTCAGTTTCTTCCTTTCTGTCTTTCCTCCCTAGTCTTTTTTTCTTCTCACCCCCTTTCCCTCCCTACCTCCCTTCCTTCTTTATTGCTTTTAATTTTCAACTCTTCAAAACTTCAGTGGATATTTTACACTTCCCCATGAAAAGAATAGCTAAAAAAATATTTTGGAGGTGCTGGAATTTGATAACCTGGTTATCTTAGAGTGATCTAAAATGTATGGTGGCTATTATTTGTTTTTTTTGTAAATAAAAATTGGAACCCCCCCAAAAAAAATTTATTGGGAATGCTTATGTGGTGTTTATACTGTTCAGTGGTGATTACTTATTTAGTAAATTCTTAATAGCTTTATAACTTAAAACTGTTCATATTTTCAATCAGTAGGAATAAAAACAAGAAGGAAGTGAAGGAACTATGTGTATGGTAGTGACCTTTAAACACCAGCTTATAGATTTCTCACTGTCTCTTAAAATGAATTCAGTGGTCTATTGTGAAATGAAAAAATAAGGGAAAAAGCTATTGGCGTAAGATGTACCTCAAGACAAGAAATTATTCACATTTTGATCATATATTTTGGCTAATAGAGGAAGCTTGGCTCTTTTATTTAAGTACTCCATCTTTTTCATGTACTAATTATGACTTTTCATCTTGGGTCTAGTTGAGGTTTAATATGTAAACTATATGATGTGAATGACAAATGATTAAGGATTTTTTTTTCCTTCCTTAGATACATGAACGTGCCTACAAGAAATTTCCTTCCAGAAAAACTGAAAAAGCAATATTTATAACACTGGAATTTTTGTATAATTTATTAAAATGGCAGAAAATAGTGAAAGTAATAGTAAAAATTTAGATGTCAGACCCAAAACTAGTCGGAGTAGAAGTGCTGACAGAAAGGACGGCTATGTGTGGAGTGGAAAGAAGTTATCTTGGTCAAAAAAGAGTGAAAGTTGTTCAGATGCTGAAACAGTAAATGCTACAGAAAAAACTGAAGTTCCTTTGCGGAGCCAAGAAAGAAAGCACAGCTGTTCGTCCATCGAGTTGGATTTAGATCATTCCTGTGGCCACAGATTTTTAGGCCGATCTCTTAAACAGAAACTACAAGATGCTGTGGGGCAGTGTTTCCCAATAAAGAATTGTAGTGGTCGTCACTCTTCAGGGCTTCCATCTAAAAGAAAAATTCATATCAGTGAACTCATGTTAGATAAGTGTCCTTTCCCACCTCGATCAGATTTAGCCTTTAGATGGCATTTTATTAAACGGCACACTGCTCCTATCAATCCCAAATCAGATGAATTGGTAAGCACAGACTTGTCTCAGAGTGAAATGAGAGATGGTCAGCTACAACAAAGAAGAGACATGGAAGAAGAGGTGAACTGTTTTTCACATCCCAGTGTTCAGCCCTGTGTCATAACCACCAACAGTGCTTCATGTAGGGGTGGTCCTATGACTGGCTCTGTGATGAACCTGGTTTCAAATAACAGTGTAGAAGATAGTGATATGGATTCAGATGATGAAATTATAACACTTTGTACAAGTTCCAGGAAAAGAAACAAACCCAAATGGGAGATGGATGAAGAAATCCTGCAGTTGGAAACAACTCCTAAGTACCACACCCAGATTGACTATGTCCACTGTCTTGTACCAGACCTTCTTCGGATCAATAACAATCCATGTTACTGGGGAGTTATGGATAAATATGCAGCAGAAGCTCTACTAGAAGGAAAACCAGAGGGTACTTTTTTACTTCGTGACTCAGCACAGGAAGACTATTTATTTTCTGTTAGTTTTAGACGTTATAGTCGTTCTCTTCATGCTAGAATTGAACAATGGAATCACAACTTTAGTTTTGATGCACATGATCCTTGTGTCTTCCATTCTCCTGACATTACTGGGCTCCTAGAACATTATAAGGACCCAAGTGCCTGTATGTTCTTTGAACCACTTTTATCCACTCCTTTAATTCGGACTTTCCCCTTTTCCCTGCAGCATATATGCAGAACAGTTATTTGTAACTGTACAACTTATGATGGCATTGATACCCTTCCAATTCCTTCTTCTATGAAATTATATCTGAAGGAATATCACTATAAATCAAAAGTTAGAGTACTCAGGATTGATGCACCAGAACAACAATGTTAGGTAAAGGGTAGGAAGAAAGGAAGTTAAATATTTTATTTTTGCTAATGCTACTTTGAATTTTTCTACAAGGGCAGTTAGAGTCAAAAATAAACCTCTGCCCTAAATTTTGCTTCCAGATCAGTTTATTTTTCTTATACACTAATTGTTTAAGGTCACACACGAAGGGTTAATGGATATTTTTGACCAAGTGTTTTTGGTTTTTGTTTCTATTATACAGAGTGTATACTTTTTTTCTTTTCTTAATTGTAATTTGCATATGATCCAGGGATATTTGAATTTGGTAGGCATTGTAAACACAGTTAAAGATCTGTATTTCATGATTTTCTTTAAAAAATAGTCCTATGTCCTTTCCTATGTGTAAAATGCTTTGTTAACCTATGCCACTGGCATTCCTATACATAAAAATATGGTTTCCTCATCCCCCTTTTCAGAGTTGTTTTTAAATTCTTGAGTAAGCTGAGTGTTGTAATTCACAATCCATATTAATGTAATTGACTTTAGTAATTTACTAATAGGGATGTTAAAGTTAACAAAATGGCTTAAGTCAAATTTGTGTTTTTATGTAAAATATTGACTATAAAGCAGTATTACTAAATTTGATCAGTAAGAATCAAATGAGAACATGACATTTTTAAAGGTGAATTTATTCTACAATATGGCATGGTCATTTGTTATTCTTTGAATAGACCTCTTGAACCCTGGAAGAGTTACCATCTTCAAAACCTACATATTGTTCCTTTCTCACTGGCGCTTTAAAAATAATGATAATACTGTTAGTAAGTAGTAGTTACTAAAGTACTAAAGCCACTATGTGACTTTTCTGCATTAACTAATGAACTGTTGCTTCTACTTAGCTCTTTTATAGAAACTCTGAGCCTGTTATTTGGGGAAGTGCCAGAGTTCATAAACAACCACAAATTTTCATTGATCCCTACGTAGTTTTTCATTATTTTAAATTGAGCTTGAGTGAATCTTCAAAAGTAAACATAGAGCTTATTATTTAGAAAGCTTAATATTGTTTTTGACCTTCAGGTTTTGAATAATTATTTTCAGAGTTAACATGTTTTATTGTGGCTTCAAAAAGAGGAAAACATTTTGAGAGCTACATGGCTTATGCCATACTGAACAGTACTGGGCAACAGGTGTAATATTTTAAATTTACTGTCCCAAGAAGAGGAAAGCATTATTAGAAACATAATTATTTTAGTATGAGATAAATGAAGTGATATTTATCCATCCCCTTTTTTTAAAGAATCAGTGAATAATAATTTCCTAAACAGTTGTTTCTTCTGATGAGCTGTTTACCACTTTGTAAATTGCCATTTTTAATATCATAGTAATTAATTTCTTGATGCTAGTTTAGCTCTACTAGGAAACAGATTCTACCTGAGTTGAAAGAAATTTGACTTAAATTTCCAAGTTAGAACAGCTGCTTCTTAAATATCATTGCTTTTATGTTGAAGTAGCATTTCTCTTTTGTGCAGTTCTGCTAATGGAAAGATGCCATTTTTTCAATAATAGTATTAAAATAAATTTTTAGCAATTACCACAAAATTAAACCAAGAAAATCTGTTCCCATTATCTTCTAGCATTTTTTTTCTCAGTGATCTCAAGATTGTCTCAGTTCCAATGAAAGGTAGCTCCTACAATAGCACCTTTCTCAGCAGTGATGAGGCTCAGAATCTCAACACCAATGTCAGGATAAATATTTCTTCTAAAGAGATATTTCCCTTTTACAAAAGAAAAGTCTACTACTACCTCATCTTTATTGAGGCACTTTTATAGATCACTGAGAAGCTTATCTTACCAATATAACACTTCCTAAATACTCATCTTTGATGAAAGGAAACTAATAGTATGGTAAGACTACCCATGGTTATAATTTTTTTATCAGAATTTGATAATGAGACTTTCTGTTTCTATGAAACAATTACTTTAAATATTTTTCTTTAAAAATAACTTTTTATTGGTACAGAAAAACCTAAGGGATGACAAACTAACAAATATTCTGTTAAAAGGTAATTTTATAAAGAAAAATGAAGCATAATTATGTTTTATAATGGTAGAAATTGGTATTTATATAAAAATCAAGATCTAAGTAGCTTTTCATATAGTCAAACTGGTTATGGTATATTTTCTCTGGCTTTCTTATTTTCTGAACTTCAATTAGTAGCTGTTAACATTTTCAAAATACTGCCATGTATCTAGCCTTGAAGTAGATGATCTAATAAATGAGAGGAGGAATAGTCATTTACTCTGAAATTGTTTGTATTTTTCCCTTGGTATTTGGTATAGTAAAAAGAAATCTGGAAAGTAGAAATATAAACGACTTGAGAAGAAAGTTGTTTACCATGAAGGAAAAAGAAAAAATAACAAATTCATTTTTTAAAGCATTAAGAGATCGGAATTTATAGAAGTTAATCTCTTGGTCACTTTGTGAGGACATATTTGGAAGAGCATCCAATATTTGGAAACTAATACATTTATTAAAATGAAATTAGGAAATATGTGAGTAAAATGAGTAAGTTTTGAGAGGGACAATGTGGGAAGATACCAATATATCTATAAATTTTGTAACACTTAAGGCATTGCGATAATTTGAAAAGTAAATTCTGGAGTTGAGAAAGCATTCAGAATGGTGGCAATGTGTAGAGTTTATTGGTAAGAGGATGAGACTAAAAGAAACAAGATAAAATATTAAAATTAAGAATTTAGGCTTTACCTCAGGGAAAAGCCTTGACAGTGAAAGGGAGCTACTTCATTGCTAATAGCTAGTCTGGACCAGACACTTAACTGTGCTTTGGGAATCATCCTGCACTAATCAGGAAGTAAACTTGACTTCTCTATTTCTCTTGAAGCTTTTCAGGACATTAACCCCCCTTTTTTAAGCTACAGCATCTTGATTCATACTATAATTCCTAAAATATGCTGACGGACTTTTTTAGGTTCCTTGAGCATTTTTGTATGAAGAATCATGTATGATGTTTCTATAATTATGCCATTCACTTAAATAATTCATAAAGGGAATGGTTTAATTTAAAGAAAGACCTAATAGGAAGAAGATTAAAGGAAGCTTTTAGTCAGCCTGTGGCTAGATTTATTGATTTGGTGATCAGACCTGTGTTCTTTCCTAAATTTCAGCTGATGGCAAACAGTGGTCAAAGAAGGGCTTTCAGTTAAAGTTTTGACTTCTTTTATAAATAATAATACAAAGAATGTCTTAGAAATTAGAAATCCTTTAAAAAGTCGAGCAAATGTGGCAATTAGGACTCATTATACAAATTTTATTTCTTTTTATAAGAAAAACAAACCATTATCATTTATTCATGAGCTAGGTCCATTAAGATAAATCAAGTTATCAGCTTCCTGTCTCTGAAGTTTGGATCATTTTATAGATCCACATAATAGAGAGCTTCCTTCCTATGAAACAAAAAACCTTGAGACCTAACTCATGAATATATGCTTGGTTTTTATTTTTTTATTTTTTAAATATATTTTATTGATTATGCTATTATAGTTGTCTCATTTTACCCTCTTTATTCCCCTCTGCCCTGCACATCCCTGCCACCAGCATTCCCCCACTTTAGTTCATGTCCATGGGTCGTACATATAAGTTCTTTGGCTTCTACATTTCCTATACTATTCTTAACCTCCCCCTGTCTATTTTCTACCTACCATTTATGCTACTTATTCTCTACCTTTTCCTCACTGATAAGCCTCTATGTGATCTCCATTTCTGTGATTCTGTTCCTGTTCTAGTTGTTTGCTTTGTTTTTGTTTTTGGTTCAGTTATTAATAGCTGTGAGTTTGTTGTCATTTTACTGTTCATATTTTTTATGTTCTTTTTCTTAGATAAGTCCCTTTAACATTTCATATAATAAGGGCTGGGTGATGATGAACTCCTTTAACGACCTTATCTGGGAAGCACTTCTCTGCCCTTCCATTCTAAATGATGGCTTTGCTGGATAGAGTAATCTTGGATATAGGTCCCGTCCCTGCCTTTCATGACTTGGAATACTTCTTTCCAGCCCCTTCTTGCCTGCAAGACTTCATTTGAGAAATCAGCTGATGGTCTAATGGGAACTCCTTTGTAGGTAATGGTCTCCTCTTGCTGCTTTTAAGATTCTCTCATCTTTAATCTTGGCTAATGTAATTATGATGTGCCTTGGTGTGTTCCTCCTTGGGTCCAACTTCTTTGGAACTCTGAGCTTCCTGGACTTCCTGGAAGTCTATTTCCTTTGCCAGATTGCAAAAATTCTCCATTTTTTCTTCAAATAAGTTTTCGATTTCTTGGTCTTCCTCTTCTCCTTCTGGCACCCCTATGATTTGGATGTTAGAATGTTTAAAGATGTCCTGGAGGTTCCTAAGCCTCTCCTCATTTTTTGGCATTCTTGTCTCTTCATTTGGTTCTGGTTGAATGTTCCTTCTGCTCCAAACCATTGATTTGATTCCTGGTTTCCTTCCTGTCACTGTTGGTTCCCTGTAGATTTTTCTTTATTTCACATAATGCAACCTTCTTTGCTGCCTGGGTCTTTTTTATGCTGTTGAAGTACCCAGTGAGTTCCTGGAGCATCTTGATAACCAGTGTTTTGAACTGTGCATCTGATAGGTTAGCAATCTCTTCATCACTTAAGTTGTAGTTTTTCTGGAGCTTTGAACTGTTCTTTCATTTGGACCTTTTTTTTTTTTTTTGTCTCCGCCCGCCTGTTACGTAGTAAGGGGTGGAGCCTTAGGTGTTCACTAGGGTGGGGCAACACACGTGGATGCACTGTGATGCTGTATGTGGGGGAGGGGTCCGAGAGAGAACAATGCCGCCTGCTTTGCTCTCAGCTGGCTTTTTTGCTCTCAGCTGACTTTCAGTCACTTCCACTGCTACCCACAATCAAATTGGGCCCTTCTGGTGCTAATTCCTGGGTGTAAGACCCTGTGGGTCTCTCAAACGAATTCTCCTGTGAGGCTGGGTGTTTCTCCCCCTGTCACCACAACCCCCACAGGTGTTTTCAGTCAGAGGCTTTGAGGCTTTATTTCCCTGCGCTGGAACCCTGGGTTGCATGATCTGTCTTGCTCCCTAGTTGTTTGTTCCTCCCGGTTTATCTGCATGTGAATGCAGGACCCGCACCGCCTTGCCTGCCCCAGTCCACCAGCCAGCTGCCTTGCCACAAGTCCTCTCCACTCCTACTGGTCTGGATGAATGTTTTTTCTTTAACTCTTTGGTTGTCAGCCCTCCATACAGTTTGATTTTCTCTCAGTTCTGGTTGCTTTTTGTTTTGAAATTTGTTGTCCTTTTGGTTGTGGGAGGAGGCACAGTGTGTCTACCCATGCCTCCATCTTGGCCGGAAGTTCCTATATGATTAGTTTTTATTAAAAATACTTTTTGTCACTCTTAGCTATAAATAGTCAAATCAGTTATGTATTGATTTTGGTAGAGCAAATTACATAAGAAAGTAGGTTTACAATTGAAGATGCCTGGAGACAACTCAAGGGAAACAATGCTGAAACTTAAAATAGCCTATGTTTTAGGCAATTCAATGCTCAAATGAATAAAATATTTTAAGTCAAGCAGATTGTTTCTACTTTGGAAAAAAAACCTTTACAATTTTGGCTTTAATCAGTTTTACATTCATTTTATTTCTAAAGAATGAACAGAAAGCACAAAGCATTTTCTTTTTTAATGACCTACTAGAAATGAGCAATATTGCAAGACTGTCTGTACTGTTCTAATACACTAATATATTGGACACAAAATGGATGTAACTTTTTGAAATGCATTAGTTTCTCAGTAGAAATGTAGACTAATGGATATAACCCACTGGAAAGGGATTTGGTGCATGTGCATCTTATTTCAAATAAAGACAGAGTCTTTCAATTTCTTAATTTTAAATAGGTTACTCAGTCCTAAATATTTGCCTTAATTTTCCAGCATATAAAATGTAGATAATACTACTTGTCACTTGACTTCTGAAGGTTGATTCTTCAGTTAAGAGGTCACCCTTGGAACATACTTGAAAATAATTTCTGTACAGCTGTTAAGTGCTAATGTGGTAATAGGTTTTCAAGGTATTCCCTTAGTGGACCCTGCAGATTCACATTCACTTTTAGGTCTGTAAAATATGATAATAGAGAAAACAGTACAATTTGAATTTATGGTTTAGACTCTGCATTTAGGTGAAGAGTTGCGATTTCTTCCTGCTCTCAGTAAGGTTTATGTAAAATTGATGTTTGCCTAAATTATTTTAAAAGTTGGTTACATTTGCAGGAAGTAAAGATACAGGCATACCCCATTTTATTGTGCTTCACTGTATTATACTTCACAGATACTGTTGTGTTTTCTTCATTGAAGGTTTGTGCCAAGCAGGTCTATTAGCATCTTTTTTTCTAACAGCATTTGCTTATTTCATGTCTTTGTGTCACATCTTGGTAATTTAGTATTTCAGACTTTCATTATTATATTTGTTATGATGATCTGTGATCAGTGACCTTTGTCAAGGCTCAGCTAATGGTTAGCAGTTTTTAGCAATAAAGTATTTTTTAATTAAGGTATATACTTTTTAAACCTAATGCTACTGCACACTTAATACAGTATAGTGTAAACATAACTTTTATATGACTGGGAACCCAAAAAATTCATTTGACTTGATTTATTTTGATATTTGCTTTACTTTAGTGGTCTGGACTTGAACCTAGAGCATTGCCAAGGTATGCCTGTAATCATTTTGCAGTGGTTATAATCAAATCTTAGCTTTCAAACTACAGAGAGTGTCAAATTCAAGGAAGTTTACTTAAATTATGCTAATTTTGCTAGAATTGGATAATTTCTGTATAAACCAAGTATGAACTTGAAGTATACTTCAATATACAGAGTTTAAATAGTAAATTCACAAAGTTAATAGTACCCCTGTCAATCAGGGTTCTAAGATCTACCCCTTACCCAAAAAAGACTATTGCCATTTTTATCTCCAATCCTGAAGTTGTTAGTTTTTCCTTGGATGTGAGTTTAAATAAATTGACCTGAATAAATTTTTGTTCCTTAATTAAAACTTCATATACAAAATCCAAAGGCTTTGTATTTTGTTTTAAAAAACATTGAATGTCCTTAACTCACCCATTCAATTTACAATCTGAAAAAAAAGTTTTTAATCTGTATTCTTAAACATTTTCTAATTTATAATACACTCCTTTCAGTTTTTAGTGTATCAGTTCCAGTCTTCCAGAAGCAGGTGTCAAGGTTGTGATTACATGTGCAAGAGATTTATTACAGTGTGGGGAATATCTATGCAAGATAAAGCTGAAGGGAACAGAAGGTGAAATCTGCATACCACATTGCAGATCTGACATCTGTGAAAGAAATGGAAGGATTGGAATGGGTGGGCTTCAGTCTTCAGTACAGTTCTAAAAAAAACTAGATGGTGATTTAGTGTTCAAAGGTTGCCTGTAGAACCCCACACAGGACAGGAATGACCTAAGGCTAGAATTCCCATCTTCCTCAGTTATTAGCTGGGAGCATGGCAGAAGGTAGAAGATGGAAGCTGTCAGTAACTGATAACCAGGATCAGGATTATGGTGATGTGAGGCACTCAACTTGGGCACAATTTATTTTTACCAAAAAATGCAATAATGAAAAATAGTATTTTGGTGCAACACTTTAAAATCAGAACACGAAAAAAGACCTATGATAAGTAAAACATCAAAATTGTAAATAAAGATAACACTATTATTGCCTCAGGCTTCCTTGTGGCTCCACAAGAGACGGGCTCCTCTGAGGGCCGGTTAGGTTGTTCACACAAGTGGTATCATTTTTCATAGACTACTGTCATTACCCAAAAACTGCCTTCTCCAGGCTTAGGTATTTGAAGTCCCTCTATAGCTCATACTTTATTTTTCGGCGTGGGAAATAAGTGTGATGTGTCGCATGTTCAGAGAGAAGTCTTCGTTTAAAAGTTTATAACAACATATTCATCCATTGACCCTATAATAGCTAACACAACGTTATAAGAATATTGCATACTTTTACACAAAATATACCTATTATATGTATATATTTTGTACACCATATAATTATGGTGTTCCCAGGTAGTAGGTTCCTTAATGTCAGGGGCCATGTGTCCATCCTTCAGGCCCAAGAAGTACTTAAAGGTTTATTCAAAAATGAACGTGGGGGAAGAGGTATTGATCAGGAAAACTCTTTCAAGACAACTATTTAGTTAACTTCAATATATCATGCCATTAGCAAACATCTTCCCTTTTCTCCCCATTTTTGGCCCGAGGGTTCGTGTCCCCCAGTTGGGCCGCAGACACAGTGCACTTGGAGGCTTGGGCTGTCTAGAACGTGCCCTCAAGCCATTCGAGGAAACGGTTAAGCAGTTTCCTCCAGGTTGGCCATAACGTCACTAACTACAGGCGTTTCCTCTGAAAGCTAAGAACTCCGGAAAACTAGGGAGCTTTCCTGTCGCCCACTTGAGAGCCCCCGGGAGAGCGGGGCGGGGCCGCAAGCGCCTGGAGTGGCTGCTCCGGAACAGTTCGGTGGGCTGCAGGGCCGCCAGGGGCCTGCGAGGGGCGCGAGCGAGCAGGCCAGCCGAGGGGAGGGAGGAGCGCCCGCAGGGGAGGTCGCTCAGCACTGGCGTTTCCTGTTCCGGTGCCAGAAGGAGTCGCGTTGTTGGTGCTGGTGCCGTCGTCGCCGCTCCTGTCAGTCAGTCTGCGCTTGGTTCTTCAGCCCACAGTTTCCTCGGGTCCATCGCTGCCTCTTGACCTTGCTGCGTGCTCGGATCTTGCCGGGTGAGGCTGCTTCAGCGGTAATGAGGGCCTGGAGGGGGGAGAGGGAACAGGGAACGAGCTGGAGCGGGAGGCCAGCACGATAACGGAGGTGCCTCGAGTTACTATTCGGGGACTAAACGATTTTTTTCCTGTACTCTTTCTTGGGGGGTGTGAGCAATCCTCCGACCGCCCCCCATCCGCGGGAGAAGGCACGGAGGCGGGTGAGGTAGCACCAGACGGGTTTCTCCGCGCTTGACGTCAGGCCTGCCTGGGGGGGCGGGGCCGGGAGCAGGCCCTGGCCCTTCCCCCACCCGTTGCCCGGCAGGCACGACCCACTCCGAGGCCGGTTCGCTCCGGTTGATCCCGGCTCTCTTTGTTCATGTGGCCCTAAAGGGCCTCCAACCGCGCGCCCCTTGGCCCCGACTTCCCCCATTCATTAATTTCTAATGCAAGAGAAGAGCTAGGCCTGAATAGCTACTTCGAGGAATCTTTGGCTCTTGTTTAAGATTACACGCAGAGTGACAACGTTCCGGTCATTCCTTACTACAGGAGTTGCTAGCAAACACATTAGATGATTTTAAGTCCTGTAATATTTTGTTTTGGGGGTGTTAGCGCATACTATGAAAGGTAGCTTATAAATATAACTGAACCGTGTTCCTCTCTGAAAATCGAGAGTAGTGCTTGCAATATGTAAAGATTCTAATGTTGAAGCATCAAATCATACCAGACGAAAACATTTTTATAGCATTACTACTAAAGAAATACTTGCATACCTGGTGAGTTTAAAGGCCTGTTTTTAAAATGAAACCTCATTACAAGCGAAGGTGGTCGTCAGAAATCTTTCAGAAATTCTGTATTTAGTAGTGTTCACTGGGCAGGAAAAACGGAAATTTTGCTTGCTGCTGGCATCCCTAGTGTATCTCAGAAACTGGAATTGGGCTGTGGATGTTGATTGGCGTGTTCTCTTCCTCCAGAGATCTTTAACTGAAATCCAGGGGCCCGGTGTGTTTTGGAATTCAGAAATCTTTGAATTTTATCTTTAAATTTTTAGAAAGACGGTCAAGTTCATAGACATGGCGCCTTCAGCAGTGTTGGGGCAGCATCCCCTACCTAATCTAGCGACTAATATTTGTGCAGCGATAGGTATGAATTCATGGAAACTATAAATAGCTTCAGGTCAGGTTTTGCCACCAAATAAGTTTTGTGCCAAGCTGAGAACCGTTTCTTTCCAGTTCAGAGGCTTCTGAGTTCAGAACCGCAGGTAAAGGTTTGTGAATCTACCATAGCGATTGTAAAAGCTAAATGACATGTGTTGAGTTTTTGCTTTATGCCAGGCAGTGTCCAAGAGATTTGTTTGCAAATCTATGAGGTGGATTGGATACTATTCTTGTCTACTTCTGCCTCTGTGGTTTGGAGAGTTCACCTTGTCCAGAGCCAGCCATGAAGAGCAGTGTTTTATCTAGTCAGTCATGCTTATTGTGTTCACTCTTTTAACCATATGCTGCACACCTATATACCGAGGAAGACAAAAGAATGTGTTTGTAGGCCACCCGCTGTTTTCCTGTTGTTATAGGCACGTGATTTATACGTCCCACGTAACCGGTTCTTCATAGTTGAAGGAACTGAGGTTCATTCAGGAGAGCTGACACTGACTGAGGCATTCCAACCCTGGTTTGAGGCCCTCTGCTAAGACTTTTCATATCCCTCGCCTTTCTGTCTTCCAACTCATGTGACCTGCTAACACTACACGCAGACCTTTTTTGCCTCCCTTTCAGTTTTGTACAAACTGCTCTCCTTTCCCTAAGGCCTGTCCCACCTTCTCCTATTCATTGTTCTTCTAGTCTACGCAGGCACCACTTCTGAGGATTCCTCTCCTGATCCTTCCTTAATTCCATTAGGAGCTCTTGGAAGTACTCCCTTATATACCCCAAGTAGTGTTTCAACTCTCCACCACACTGAACTCCTGAAACGTTTATTCCATGCATTGCTGTTCATTTCCCCAAGGCCCAACACAGTGCCTAGCCCATACGTAACTGAATAAATGTAGACAATATGACTGACAAGAGGTTGTTGAAAAAATTGCTTTTTAAAATTACATTTTGAAGAAATGTAAAATTCAAAAATTTTCAAATCCCTAATTGCTTGAGTTTCCTGAATGTAAGGTAGATAAGAGAGCCAGTAGTAAAAACTGTCTTATATTTTAATTGGAACTTACACTTTCAATGCAATATATTACCATCATCCCTACCCCACCCCTGCAAACTAAACAAATCAAAGCAGTAATCCTAATTTCTCTTAATATGGTTTACATGTCTGTAGTACTCTGTGGACTATTAACTATCTGAAGTAGTAGGAGTTATTATAACTGTTTGGTAGATGAAAATACAGTCTCTGGTCAAGCTTGACTTTGTCAAACCTCAGTTAAAAAGATTGATGTCCAGGTTTCATAGCCAAGAAGTCCCAAATTGTTCACTATTCCACCACAGTGTGGTGGCCTTTTAAAATATTTCTTGTCCAGTACTTAGTAATTTATGGAGTTCAACTTTTGTAAACTTTTCTGTAATTAAATTACCATTTTTTTTCTCTAAAGGCCAAAGAAGCTATAGAAATGTTCCACTTTTCTGGTATATGATCAAAGAAATTTTGTATTCTCTTTTAAGATTGTACTATTTTTGTGCTAAGATTGTACTATCTTTGTAAGATTTGTACTATTTTTGCTGCTCATAATATGAAATGATTATTTTTCAGATAATGCATACATCTTGCCATAAAGTGATAGTAGAAGTTTTGGAAGGATGGCTTTAGATTATTCCAGGAAGAAAAAAATGAAAATCTTTCTTGATTATAGATCTTTGTTTGTTTGTTTGCCAGTTTAAGGATACATTGGCCTCATCTTACTGATTAGTATAACCCAGATGTTTGGGAATAGTTGTTCAGAAAATGTAAATTTTTTTTAACATTCTGCAACTCTTCTTTTGTTGAGACACTGATGGTCCTGCTCAATTTTTTACCTTTTTATGATGAAAGTATCCCTCAAAATGTAAATTGTAATGGTTCCAATTAACATGAACACTGTTCATTCTAGACACGAGGGGCAGGTTCCTTTTACTGAGCAGTGATGTAGAACAGGATGTGACTTATTTCCAATGCCTGTAGTCAGGACTTCATTGTTTTTATAACAAGGTTCTAGTATTCCTCTATCTTCCAGGATTTGTTATTGAATTTAAAATTTTGAAAGACAGAATTGTGAATCTGTTTAATAGTATTACCTTATGGTATATAACATATTTTGATATAATTCTGTGACTAGTTAACTTATATATACATACATGTATTTCAAAGACTAAGAGGGAAAAAATAATTCTAACATCAAGACCGTATGAAATGGAATTGGTTGCTTTGTTCTCTGCTTCAGAATTAATGTGAACTTTGATACAGAACCATTTTGTTTCAGGAAAGGCTTACTCTGAAAACCATGTTAGTCTTATATGAACTTTAAACTTGTCATTCACTGATAAAGATTCTTCAGCTGTTAATCTTAAGAATTTACTGACATTTTAATATAAAACAAACCTTAACTTGGAAATGAATGGATAAGTATATTTGCTCTGCATTCAGGATGTGTTTTTTCATATTCTGAATAAAAAGCAAGGTTATGGCAGTTGTGAATTAGTAGGCTTTATGTTCTGTTTCTTATGAATTGATACCAAATTCATACTTGAAAACTCTTAAGAATGCAAGGATGGTTCAATATTAAGCAATCTATATATAAAATTAACTATTGATGAGGTTTTAAAGGAGGGAAACTGAGATCAACTCTCATTAGGTGCCAAAAGATCTTTTTAGTGTCTTCTGTATTTTTTAACTAGTAAAATAGGAATAAATAAATACAGACATAAATCAATCTCTTCAATGTAATTTTTTAAATCTCAAACTGAAAATGAGAATTAATTTAAACATTAGAGGCATTCCCAAGAGAGTTGGGAACACAACTTTTTTTGCATTTGTGCTTAGTCCCACTATTTAACATTTCTTTGTTGTTTAAGTTCTAGTTGATGCAAAAGAGAAAAGACGTATAATTATGGAAAAGAGATGGTAGAAGTACATTTTTGTAAATGCCATAGTTGTTTACCTGGAAATCCCAGGGAATTAACTGAGAAACTTTCAACAATATAACAATTCAGTAATTCACTGCTTACAAAAGTAATACACTGAAACTTTTAAAACTCTTTCCCATATATGGACAACCAGTTGGAAAATACTGAGTGGGCCAAAAAGTCTGTATGGTTTTTTTCTGTAAAATAAAAGACACATTTTTCATTTTCACCAATAACTTTCTTTATTTTAATTTTTTTTGTTTGGATATCTTAAGTATGTTGGCTGTCTCCCATGAGGTATAAGGTTGATTGTTATCAAGTAATGTCTTGATATGATTGCTCTTAACCTTCACTGGTCTACCTCCCAGTGGAGCATCATCCAAGCAAGATATCTCTAGCACGAAACTTCGCAAACCACTTTGACACATTTGTTCAGTCACACACAGCACAGTTTTTGGTTTTGGTTTTGGTTTTTTTTTTTTTTTTTTTTGCATTTCAGTTGCATTTTTACCTTTCTTGAACTAATAAAGCATAATATGCTGAAAATGTATATTTTCTTCTGTCTTTATTAAAATGACTACCAAAAAATTCATTGATTTTGATAAGTTTTTTATGCACACTGATATGACAGTATAATCTAACAATTGGTTCAAATGAAGTTAAAGACAACTAAGAATTACTAAAGCCATCTTGCAGACGAAACCAAATGAACTTTTTGGCCAGCCCTATACAATGAAAGAAAAGAGCCAGTTTTAGAACCACAAGAAAAAGTTTACCAGTTAGAAATCTATCTCACAAGGAATGGGTAGAAGATGTGATTTTTTTAAAACTACTGAGTGATAATAAGTGACATTTATGGGAACTAGGGAAACATACCTTGTTCTTGAATGAGAAGATTTGATATTTTAGATATATAATACATACATGTTCCCTAAATAAATCTGTAAATTTAATGCAATTCCAACCAGAATACCAACAGATTTTTTTCCCCCCCAAATTGATCTGGAAAGGGTAAGCATGAAAATATTCAGGAAAATCTGAAAAAAAGAACAGTAATGGGGCCCTGGCCACATAGCTCATTTAGTTAGAGCATCATTCCAATATGCCAAGGTCATGGGTTTGACTTTTGGTCAGTGCACACATAAGAATCAACCAATGAGCCCTGGCTGGTGTGTCTCAGTGGATTGAGTGCCAACCTGTGAACCAAAGGGTCACTGGTTCGATTCCCAGTTGGGGTCACGTGAGAGGCAACCACACATTGATGTTTCTCTCCTTCTCTTTCTCTCTTCTTTCCCCTCTCTCCAAAATAAATACATAAATAGAATCTTTTTTTTTTTAAAGAATCAACCAGTGAATACATAAACAAGTAGAACAAAATATTTTTTCTCTCTTCCTCTCTCTAAAAACCAATAAATAATTTTTTAAAAGAATAGTAATAGGAGGGCAACTCATGTTAAAATTTATTAAAAGTTAAAGCTGCCATAATTAAGGTAAAATTGTATGGTGGAATCAGTAGAAAAGAATAGAGTCCACAATGCCATTGGGAAATGACAGTGGCCTGGTGGTAAAGAGGCTTAGTTCTGGAATCAGACTCTACCTGGGTTTGAATCCATTCTCTCCTGGTCACTAGCTATGTGACCTTATTAAGCAAGTTAACTTGGTAAGCCTCCTTTTTTCCAGCTGCAAATCGGGGGTGGTAATGAAATTTGCATTTGTAGGGCTCTGGGACTATTAAATGAGATTAAGCACTTAGCATGGTGTCTGTTCCTGGATGTTCAATAAATAGTAGTTGTTAATAGCAGTAGAAAGTATTAAAGGCATCTTGTTAAATCATTTGACGAAAGTTAGATTATTGTTTGGAAGAACAAAAAGTTTAAACAAGTTAATCTATAAAAATAGTATATGAAAGCATAGGTGAATTTTTTAAAGCTTGGAATAGTAGACAAGGCCTTTGTAAAACAGAAGCCACGTGTAGTTTGGAAAGATTGATAAGTTTGACTACACAAAACAAACCATTTATAGTGTCTAAAAATACCATTTAAAGGATCTAGAGATAACAAACTCAGGATGATTTGGGGGGGGGGTCTCCCAAATGACAGAGCTAGAGCTAGCTAATGTCCTTACTTATCTCACAAAGCATTTTTTTTTAGAAAGATGTGTGCTACTAAGTAGTAAAATTATCAAACGTAAAGGAGTACGTACTGTCTTCTATTTATAAGAAGTCAAAGAACAAGCAAAAAACAAGTAAGAAAGGGATTGCTGGGAGGGATGGGAGTTGTTGGAAAGGAACATGAGCAGCCCTTCGGGAGTAAGGGCAATGTTCTGTATCCTGGGCATGTACACACGTCAGAGCCTCTTGGTCTAATGCTTAAGATCCTTGCGTTCTAAGGTGTTAATTTACTTCAATTTAAAAAATTGGTAAAAGTAACCCAAGGACATGAGCAAATTAACAAAAAATATACATGAGATACTAAATATAAGAGATGCCCCACTTAAAGAAATCTAAGTTAAAACAAGATGCCTATTTTTCTTTGCTTCTCGGCCTTTTGGCTAAGATCATGTGTAACACAAGATGCCGATTTTTAATCTACCATAATTGAAAATGATTTATAAATTTAAAATACCCAGTGGTGAAGAGGAGTTAAAAGGAAAAGGTGGGCAGTGTAAATTGGCGTGGGACTTTTAAATTGGCATGGACTTTTGAGATACAATTTATATAACTACCTGTTGACTGAAATTCTTAACATTTTAGTACTTTCTCCTGGTGATAGACTCATGAGTGAGCAAAGATATGTTCAGATATGTTCACTCCATCATTCTTTCAAACAACACAAAAGGCAAACAGACATAAACTGCCACCCAGATTAGCATGTAAAACTAAATTGTGAGTCACTTTTGTATGATGTGCAGCCAGTAAAAAGGGATGAAGTTGATAGAGCTGTCTGAACTGTTATGGAAATGTTTCCTACATAAAGAAAAATATTTTACATAAATGATTAAGATTCCATTTAAGTAAAAATAAAGAATATATAAGAAACAGTAAACACTGGTTTTGAAATATTACTTCTTCCTTTCTTTTTGTTTCTTCCTTTCTTTCTGTTTTTGTTTTTAGGAAAATGTCTGATGAATTTTCGGTAAGTTGATACATTTATTCTTTATAAGTTTTTTAGCTCTTAAGAAAACAACATAGTTTTAACAGCAGGCCATAGTCTTTCAGTTTGAAAGAGATGCTTTCTGTGATTGTTGGGCTTTGGTGGGGGGTGGTATGTGATTTTGATAGGTTATTTGCCTTAATTTACTTACATACATAATTTGAAAATATATTTTGAGGTATTACTTCTTCTCTCTTTTAACCTCATATTATTAATAATAGCCAACGTTCATTGAAAATTAATACCCTGCACTGTGTTAACTGCATTACATAAATTATCTCATGTAAGCCTCAAGTTAACCCTAAAACTGTTTTTTGAAAACGAAGAAGCTAAAGCTCAGAGAAAGTATGTAACTCATTTAAGGTAAAGCCGGGATTCAAACCCACAATATTAGTTGTAATTAGTTAATTAGTTGTATTTAGAAAACTTCAGCTTCTCTGAGGAATTTGCATTGTAAGGTTGATATTCAAGGTGACCCTTCAGGTTTTGTATTAAATGAATTGTTTTTAAACTGAACAGCTTGGCTTTGGAAGATGTTACAGATATTTATAATCATGTTTGGTGTGACTTCTTCCTAAATAAGATTGGTGAGACATGCCTTTTTTGTATTCCAGTTGGCAGATGCGCTACCTGACCACTCCCCTGCCAAAACCTCTGCTGTGAGCAATACAAAACCCGGCCAACCTCCTCAAGGCTGGCCAGGTTCCAACCCTTGGAATAACCCAAGTGCTCCACCTTCTGTGCCATCTGGACTCCCACCAAGTGCAACACCATCCACTGTGCCTTTTGGACCAGCACCAACAGGAATGTATCCCTCTGTGCCTCCCACTGGACCACCTCCAGGACCCCCGGCACCCTTTCCTCCTTCTGGACCATCATGCCCCCCACCTGGTGGTCCTTATCCAGCCCCAACTGTGCCAGGGCCTGGCCCCACAGGGCCATATCCTACACCAAATATGCCCTTTCCGGAGCTTCCACGACCATATGGTGCACCCACTGATCCAGCTGCAGCTGGTCCATTAGGTCCATGGGGATCCATGTCTTCTGGACCTTGGGCACCAGGAATGGGAGGGCAGTATCCTACCCCTAATATGCCATATCCATCTCCAGGGCCATATCCTGCACCTCCTCCTCCCCAAGCACCAGGAGCAGCACCACCTGTTCCGTGGGGCACTGTTCCACCAGGAGCCTGGGGACCACCAGCACCATATCCTGCCCCTGCAGGATCCTATCCCACACCAGGACTCTATCCTACTCCCAATAATCCTTTTCAAGTGCCTTCAGGACCTTCTGGTGCTCCACCAATGCCTGGTGGTCCCCATGTGAGTGTTTAATTTGTTATTTAACGTGCACTAGTAGTCATATAAGCACAACTAAAAGATGATTTGTCTCCAGTTTGGGGTGGAAGATTAGAAAGCTTTTAAAACTTGCTAAAAGAAGGTATGTCTGTGTGTGTGCACTCCTGTATGTAAAGAGTAAATTTCAAATTTCAGGTAAAGCATTTAAAAGGATGAAAACACGAAGTTACGTACTCCTGGCACTAAAAATGCAAAGAAAAATTTTCTAAAGATCCCCAGAGACTTTGTAGTGTACTAAGCAGTGTCCTCAACAGCATCCTTGAGGTAAACTCAGAGATGCATTACATTGGTCTTTTTAAAACCTTTCTCAATAATGTTTTATAGCATCACACTGAAGTACAGTTCAATAATAGCAATCTCTGCCTGTCTGGCTTAATATAGAGGTAGATTTTTTTTAGTTGAAATTCAGGAAGTTGAATTTAGTTGAAATTCAATATTTCGGTGTACTCGTTTTTTATAGTGTAATTTATTAACAAAATGCTCAAAATGAATCAGGTTTTATATTTTTTTAGCAAGCGTAGATGATTATAATTGGTGGTGTTCCATGGTTTAATTATATTTGTGTATAACATTTATATACAAATTTTAATTCTCAGAAACAGACTGGAGGGATGGTTACCAGAAGTAGATGTTTAGAGCATCCAGAGCAGCGAACATATAACATTACCTGTCTTTTGTGCAATTCACCAGTGTTTTTTAGCCAAGGTTTTGTTAGATTCTTCGAAGCATTCAGTTCCATATTCTACCACTGTTCTAAATATGTGTAATGCTTTATGGTGTGCAGCCAAGCCGGAGTAGGGTTGACATCTTAGTTGAAGAGCCTGTCTTTGAGCATATGACCAAATAGAAAAACAACCCACTTCTCCCATGATGAAAACCAAGCAAGTATTCAAATGCAGGCACGATTTTCCTTGAGGGGAAAACAGTCTATTTACTCTTAACAAAATAACTAATCAGGTCACTGAGTAGATTACCCAGACATCCACCTGAAAAGTAAAGGAAGAAAATCTTAATTAAATGCCCCGAAACATCTCAATTAGTATAACTGCTTGCTGTATATATTCTCTTTTTAAATTGTTTTTGTAGATTGTATGCTGAAGTAAGAGATGACTTGCTGTTTGGATTTATTAAGCAATAAGTTTAAACCACAGGCAGGGGCAGTAAACTCCATTTACAAAATCTAGAAGTTTACTTTTTTTTTTTCTATTGCAGTCTTACCATTAAGTTAATGGATGAAGAGATGACGCTTTGCTTTTTGAAGTACATGTATATGCACATGAATGCATATATAAAAATTGCTGGTTTCACTATTAGAGGGCATTCATGAAAGAACAACTCTTGCACCTCTCAGAAGATATCTGCCTCTTGTACTTGGATGTATAATATATCAGATGGATACAATCAGATAAAAATGTAAAAGTAAATCATTAAAATGTGATTTTTATTCAGTTTTTATGGAAAGTTAAAATAAGTATATTGAATAGCTCTTTGATATAATTTGTTTAAAACAAATTTTGGATTTGTTTAAATTATGTAACTACAGACTTAAAAATCTAAGATGTTGTGGATTATTGGTAGACTCTGCAACCTCATTGGCAAATTATTTCAAGTATTTTTCTATAATCACTTTTTCCCTAAGTAAACACACTTTGAAAATACTCACAATGTCATAATTTAAACAAATGATGCTTCTCAACATCTTGAGCTGCTCTATCCATAGAATAAATAAATCTAGTCCTCTTGAGGTTATGTTTTGAATATACATTTTTGAACTGATAGTAATTATTGTCAGATGTTGAGTTTATTGGGCAGTGTTCATTTTATCCTTGAGAATTTAGTGAAAACTTGCATTTTGAGTTTCACTTTATTCGTTTTACTTTTAGCCAAATGAGTCAAACAGCTCCAAAATCTGCCACTTATGGAAACTTTTCTTTTTAATGCAGGCCAACATGTATGTAAATTATGCTCTTAGAGAATTGGTGGTCTCTGGATTGCTTTAGGATAGATTGAGATGTCCATATTGCTTTGGGAAGAGCTCAAGGAAGGAAATAATTCTCTCTTTTGTGTCAAACCTCAAACTAGAGGAAACCCTGGGAGTTGCTTCATAGTGACAAGTAATTTGCATTCCCACAAAACACTCTTCCCCTTTCATGTAGCCTCTTCTCCCTCAGTTCTGTAGGATCACATTCCTTAATTCCTCCCTGATAGAGAAAACTGGCACTCTCTAGGGGTCTGTCATAAACACATATAGCAGTTCTGCTGAGAGAACCTTGGTCACAGGCATGACTGTTCTCTTTGTACAAGTGTGATCAAAATAATGTGTCTGTCTTTCAGAGTCTGGTTAAGCTATGTCATTGTCTCTTGCATAGTATCCTGGATCTGTTTGTAGAGTGCTTATGGCTAACAGTTCAGTTCTGTATTTGTCAACAGGTAAATAGATAGAATTAGTGCCATCCTTAAAAATTATCCTGACATTGAAAATAATAAAGTGTAGATCTCTGTAATTGAGTTTAAAGAAGTGTGATTGTATTGCTTAAATGTGTTGTTTGTAACCACCAAAATAGTCTGAGTAGTTTTTTTGGCACCTTATCTTTAAATCAGATTCTTAATTTTGGGATAGAACTGACTGTATTACTTGTGGAATAACATTTTGAAACTTTTAATATATCTATTGGGTTATACTGAAATGTATTGTGAATTTCTTCACCAGTATAGGACAGATTTATGCTAGAGCTCTTGTTTTTGCTTAGAAATAAAGTATTTAGTAGTTTATTTCTTGTATAGTTAAAATGTCAAGAATGCCAAATGCTGCCAATGTAATGGTTTGATAGCTACCTCCTTTTAAGAAAGCAAGATGATCACCTTTGGGAGGAATAGTCAGTGTTTCAACCTCCCTTTTAAGTGGATGACAGATTCAAGCTTCCAGAATTGATACTAATTTGTTTAGATATTTTCAGACTGGTGAATGTTGCTAGACAGTCTTACATAGTGGCACAAGTAGTCTTTTTATCTTTCACTTACTTGCAAGACCAAGTGGCAGCTATCTACAACACTTTTGAAATCTGTGTCAAAGTAGCCTTCAGTGTACAGGGCAGGTCACCGTAGAACGCCATACCTTAAATTATCAGTATCATGTCAGCTAACTTTGGAGGCATAAGATGATAGGAAAAGTGAGATGGCAGCAAAGATATCTCTCCTTTTAGTTGTTGTGATTGTCCTGCGTTAGGATGACAACTCTGGCTTTAGGTGTTTGTGACATTTGATGTAGCACTGGACAGGATGATGTCTGACTAAAAGGCAGCAAGTTTGGGACTCTGTGATTGAAATGTTGAGCCTAAAAATAACAGACGAAAACTTAAAATATAGACCTTATATTCACACACTCAGTTCTCAAGAATCAAGGCTCTTTAAAGGAATTTATAAAATACCTTGTCTTGTTTTTACTGGGCTCAACCTGACACCTTTTCATGTTTGAGAATGGCTGTTTTGTTTAGTTATATATTGATTATTCAGGAACAGATAAGGCATTTTTTAAATTACCAGAGGCCTCCTTCCTTTTCCATTTTACTGTTTATTCTTTTCAGTAGAGAATGGTAATAGGGCAGAAAAGAAAAGTGAATTTTTGGCCTTGGTCTATCACACCACTACAGTGGAACATTGGAATATTTTCTAGGAAAAAAGGTCAGTGTGCCCATAATATTTTACCTCATAAATAATTAGTGCTACCTGTTGTACTCAGATGTACAGCTTTTAAAACTAGAGCTGGAAATAGCTCTACTCAAAGTTTCAATAAGAATACTGTGCCTAGTTTGCATATCAGTCAGTTGCCTACACCTTTAAATGATTAGTGCCATGTCTTCCTTCCTCACCCTGAATAATCTAGTGCCAGCTTTATTAAAATGCCACGGTTATAAATCCTGGGAGTTAAACCTAAGCACAGACCTTCCAGTGTTAACGTTTTTGAAAAACAGAAGGCTAAATTCAGATGAATCACACTGATACACTGTGCTATGCATAGAAAGTGGTGGGTGGCATTCAGGGAGGACTATAATTTAATCCTAATAGAGCAATATTTAGTATGAAGACACTGTTCTTTTTATTTTCAGAATTCTGCCAAATAAAGCAAAAATTGCCAATAAAATAGTAAGTATTAAAGAAATGCCATGCAAGCTTCTGGCTCTAGAATATTTCTGAGAACTGCATTCATGCAACACTTAAATGTCTGTTACCCAGGTGTTTTGCCAGATGCCAGAGATACAGACATGAAAGAGAATGCCTGTCCTTGAGAGGTTTATAGTCTAGGGGTGGCATTACAGAACTCGTTAGTATACCCACTACTAGTTTAACCTAGATAAACATTTTGTTATTCCTGCTGGTGGAAATTATAGACCAGCCTTCAGGCATTTAAAGAGCAAAGTGTGCTATAACTTTTTTTTTTAAGTAAGAAATTATGTTTTCCAAGATTGTAGTCTTGTCAGTGTAGCTTTTCAAGCATGCAAATAATGGGACGTTTTTTCCCCTTTCCCCTGGATAAAGGCACTTTCACTGCCCGTCACTGATACCAGATACTGATTTGTTGCCATTAAGTAAACTTGACTTCTTTGTGCTCTATAAAGGTTTTTTGTATTTTTTCTTGATATTGTTATTTTTTCATTGACTCCATGACAAATTTAATGTATGTAACTGTCTATGCATTTTAAGTTAAACTGCCTAAAATGTGATTTGAGACATATACATATGTTTGTATTATGAACTATAAGCAATCTGTTTGAGACTAGGTTTTATCACCTGCTGCTGTATTTGTAAACAAAGACAAATGTCGCTTTAAGAAGTAATTATAATTAGGAATAGTCTATGGGTGTGATACTTGATATTTTTAAAGATAAACTTGTTTGCTTTTGTGTATTATACCTGAAAACTTTCTTAAAATGTATTTTCATGGTTTCACAGTTTTTTCACATACTTTATTCTTTAGGCCCAGTTCTGGCCTTCCCTGAACAAGTCCAAAGCCTAATTAATGCAAATTTGTTGACATAAAGAAAAAGACAAAAGGGCCTACGATGCCTCTCCATTGTGTGTGACCTGCATTCACTAAGGCATTGCTGTAGGCTGTCTGGGAACAACCCCTCCTCCACAAACCCTCTTTCAGCAACATGATGTCCAGTATAAGGATTTCCTCTTCTCCCTTCATGGCCAGGCTATTCTTTGTAACCAGGTTATCTGTATACACAGAGTTAGGGAGCCTTTCCCATCCCTGCTACCACCACTCCCACTGAAAGACAGTTCTGCTCTCGCCATGATTGTTAGACCGTTAGTGAGGATCACATTTTTAAATTTGGTATATTTTGCCATTTTCTTTCAATAGGCAGGTTACTAGCATTTCTTCAACCCCAGTATGAAGGGGGCTATGAATTAATGATTTGTAGCACATTCTACTTTGGAATGGGAGGTCTGCTTTTTACCTTATAATTCAACAAAATGCAGCTATAAATTTTTAAGTTGCATTTGATGTCTTATTTCATATCCCCTAAAAGTGTACCCATCTAAGATAGAGCTATGAAAACTAAAACTTAGTGACAGTCCTTTTGCAACAGATCTTTAAGGCAATATGGAATGCTAACTATTAGCTAACATTTTAAAGAAGACAATGCAATAGAATTTTAATACCGGAAGAAAATTTAGGCCATTCCATAGTTTGTTCCTATAGCCTTTGGACATTATTCTCATTTGAGCTGGTTTTTATGTTGCTGCATTAAACTACCAGACTGGGTGGCTTAAACAAGAACAATTGATTTCTCAGTTCTGGAGGCTTGAGAAGTCCAAGACACTGACCTATTTGATTTCCCAGTGAGGTTGCTTCCTGGCTTGCGGATGACCACCTTCTCTCTGTGTCCTCTCACGTGGTGAAAAGAGGAGCAAGCTCTCTTGTCTCTTAATAAGGGCACTAATCCCATCATGAAGGGCCCCTGCCTTCATGAACTCTTACAAAAATTTTCTCCCAAAGGTCCCGTCTCCCGATTCAATCACATTGTAGGTGAGGGCTTCAATATATGTATTTGGTGGAGGCACACAATTTGCTACATAGACCTTAAAGATGAGTTATATGGGTAGACAAAAGTTTGTTGATTTAAAATTTAAAACCTTAGATGACCATGTCTCCTAATAGAGATTTGCTAAAATCATAACCACTGATTCACAAGAATAATAGAATCTCAGACTGGGGGAGGGGGCTCTGCCCACAGAGACTGCCCCTATGTGTCCCCCCTACCCCCCACCGGCTGCCACAGATGAGAATAAGTCTGCCAAGACATGATCTGCTTGGGGAAGAAAGGTGGCCGATCTCTCAAAGGAGAAGGGCCAGGAGCCTGTTCCTCAGTGGGCTTTTATTGGGTTCAGTTTGCACAGGAAGACAGGTAAAGCTCATCAAGCATTGTCAGGCAGTAAGGATTGAACAATAGATAACATTCAAAGAACT
>CM052538.1:161933619-161967737 GCA_028533065.1 Trachops cirrhosus
AAAAAAAAAAAAAAGGTGAGCAGGCAGCCACAAAGTTGGACTGGTCCAAACTAAACAAGGTCAGGTTAGCCCATAGCTAACCCAAGAGAGCAAAGGAGGAGACCTCTGGAAAGGCAAATACTTCCTGAGGTCTCAAGGCCTAGAAAGAGCAAGGAATACGAGTCATGAAAAAGGCTTAATATTGAGGACAGACCTCTCATGGGGATCTCAGCAAATCTCTTACCAGCCTCTCGTCTCCAGCTTTAACTATTCTTGGCCTTGAACCCCTAGCTGGACAGAATTTACCAAAACAGAATGTAGCCCTTCGTACCCCGAGGACCCAGGCAGAGAGGAGTGCTTTGAAACTGAGATCTCTTTCCAGGGCATAATTGGTTCAGACCTCTGAAACTGGAAGATTAATAACCAGTTTATTAGGGATCAATAGCATCTGAGAGGCAGGTTTGCTGGAACCTGAAGTTTCAGTAGACAAGCAGAGGCAGGCCTGACTTGTTTTCCTCGTCGCTCAGCTCCATTTCTTTTAGGCAATGATCTGAAGTGGGACACCTGGCCCGGAGACCCACACTAAATGTTCATCCTTATGAGTAAACGCTTCTGGTAGATCAAATGGTGGAAACTCACAAGAAGCAAAGAATGCTGAGACTAACACACTGGTGTGATTGGCCACACCTGTCTCCAGTGTGGACACCACTTCTATAGCAGGACATCTTGACTGTTGCTTTTAATAAGCTATGAGACGCTTATTTTCACTCTCTTGATCAAAGTATGGGGAGATGCTTTCTGCCTTCTTCACTCTGATTATTTTTCTCCTGCTTCCTGAGCTGGACTGGGGAGAGAGAGAAAAGGAAGGAGAATCCCAGGAAGACAAGAGAAGTTCCTCCCGTCCTTTGATGAATTTCTCTTGTGCCCCTGGGATGGCGGAGCCAGGGCCTGGAGTGACTGGTCCGCCCCACTCACATTCTGTCATCTTTCTCTCTAAAAGAAGGCCTCCATTGGTGTTGAATGTTTCTGTCCAGGGCCTGTGGACTGTCTTGCAAATGAGTCGTTGGCAGCACAGAAGGCCAGGTGTGGATGTGGATGACGAAATGCAAATTCATCTTTGCCTCTGGAGAAACAAGTCAAAGCAGGGCTTGTTGTGGGTAGCCACATCCTCTCTAAATTCAGTATATTTCACCGCATTATGGGAAACAGAAGAGATGAGAACGAACATTTATATGGGTACCGGGCACTTTAGTTATGTACTCACTCAATCCCCGCAACAAGTTGGAGGCACATGGCATTCTACCTGCTGTACAGATGATGAACCTGGGGCTGTGTGTTTGATAAGGTACTAACTGCAGGACCTTAGGCAGCTGGTGAGTTAAAATTTGATGCCATACGGGTGCATTCAGAGGCCTATGCTCTCTCCACAAAATCATGCATACCACTATGCTATGGTCCTCTCTGGTCATCTTAAATCTTGCCTGAGTTTTCAGATTACCAGGTGTGATTGTGAGGTTACTAGTGATTTGTATTTCATCTTTTAAACACATCTGATTTGAATTTTATATTTCAAATTGACTTAAATTTTATATTTTAAATATATTTGCTTTGAATTTTATATTTTAAATATATTTAAATTTCATTTAAAATATATTTAAAACTTTTTAAAACCTATAACTAAAAACACAATCATGCAGTTGTTAGCTGCCAAAATTATAACGCAATGGAAACCAGTGGCACATAAACCTTTGATGACAGATTTTTGATCCCCATTTTGGGATAAAGCTTTTTGGACCCTCCCTCCTTTCCTTCTTCTTTCTCTCTCTCTTTCCTAACAGAAATATGAAGTGTAAATTTACCTGTGGTAAAATGCAGAGTTCTTAAGTGGACAGCCCACAAATATACACACATACATTATACTATATGCCATATAACCACCATCTATATCAAGATAGACACCATGTCCAGCGTTTCAGAAAGTTCCTTTGTGCCCCTTTCAAATTACCAGCACCCTTCCCCCAATCCCTGATCTGACTTGAGAACCATAGACCAGTTAATCACATGCCATTGTTTTGGGCGGTGGAGGGTCTGCATTGGCCTCTGACGTCTGTTCCAAGAACACAGCACCAGATCAACTGCCACCCAGGCTCGGAAGCACGAATTTGGCCCATTCTCTTCCCGGGCCTCAGCGAGCTTTCACAAACACAGGTGTAAGCTGCCACAAGGCTCTACTGCTTATAACAAGCATTGTGTATTTCACATTTGACTTCTGTGCCTGGGACAAGAAATTCAATTGTCCTAACGATAATTTGATTTGGAAATTTTAAAATGTTCTGGTGTCTGATGGGTACTGGACTTATCAGGATGATCACATTGTAAGTTATGTAAATGTCTAACCACTGCATTGTACACCTGAAATTAGTATAATACTGTATGCAACTACAATTAAAATATACAATTAAAAAAATGCAACATCTGTGAAAAATGCAACAAAATGTGGTATACTTATAAAAAATGATGAGACAAGCTTTTAAAAAATATTTGTTTACTCTTTGCAACTCTTAAATAATAGCTGGAAGTAAATTAAATGTTGAGCTTGATATAAGATTGCAATGGTTATACCTATATTAATTATTTCAAATTTTAGCATTATCAAAATAGTAATTTTTCCTCATAGATTAACTTTATAAAAATATATGCTAAATAAATTTTAACTTAAAATGAATACAATTATTTAAAACATATTTTTAAATTAGGGTTCATATTAAGATTTGTCTCAAAATGTTTTATTAGTAAAAAGTTTGCAATCCACATCCTAGGGCATGGTTTGTCTGGGCATAGAAACTTGGTGGTCCCTATCCCTGACCAGCCTGGCTCGGTTGGTTGGGCGTCGTCCTGCAAGGCGAAGGGGCGCTGGCTCTACCCCTGGTCAGGGCACGTGCCTGGATTGTGTTTCGTCCCTGGCTGGGGTGCCTATGAGAGGCAACGGATCAATGTTTCTCTCCCTTCCTTCCCTTCTCTCTAAAAATACATAAATAAAATCTTTAAAAAGAAAGAGAGAAACTTGATGGCCCTTCAAGTAGCTGGATTTTTCTCCTCTTTGACACGCAATTTGTCTCAGACTCACACTCTTTTGGCCTGTCCTTGTTCTTTCCCTATTCGATTTGAAGCACTTTCTCTATTTGTGGGCATAATGGAAACAAGCAGTTAACACACTCGGCCACCTTCACCAGGAGACTGCTGCATTCCCTACAAGTCTGATTGTGGGGTATCACGTGTGAGCGTCTGTGTGTCATTAACAACATTGGAGATTGTTATTCTTGTTCCCTGTAGGTGAAAAGTGTTTTACTATTCTCAAAAGTCACTTCCTGAAATAAAGCGGGAGGGGGCGGGGTCTGGCAGGGTGGAGTCCTGGGCCTGAGGGGAGTGAGTCATCACACTGGCAGCTGGCAGGGAGCACCGGGCTCCGGCATGTGAGCTGGGAAAGCCTTGCTCAATCCCCACCCACTCAGGTCCGGGAGCTGAGCTGGACTTCTGGCCCTTCTGCCTGCGGGCCAGAGGGGGCAGATATACATACAGGGTGGTCATCTGCAGGGGCAATTGGAGGTACAGGTAGAAGGCAGACATGTCCTGGGATGTTGTCTGGGGGCTATTCAGCTGCTGGAAAATGGAGGTCTAGAAAGTTGCGTGTGAAGTTGGACTGAGGATAGAACCAACCTAACACTTGGTTAGGTAACACACACCGTAGGCACGCTGGATGGGGCTCTGAACTGGACCAGGGAAACAGGCAGGGCTTACAAGGTGGGAAGGAGAGGAGAGTGGAAGCAGAAGGGGCCACCCAGTGCAGGAACCTCAGGTCTCAAGAGAAATCTTGGGCTCCTGGCCTGGATTAGACTCGAGCAATTGCTGAGTAGAAGGACAAAGAAGGAACCAAGAGGGTCAAACCAGAATGGAAACTCAGGAGGAGGTTCTGAAAGAGGTTGCACAGCTCAGTCAGGCAAGGAGAGCAACCCACTTCCACCCCCGAGCCGATGAAATTGGGGAGCATGACTGTTGCTTGGAACCCTGCAGGCAGTGGATGTGTGGGAGGATGGTTTTCTAGATTAAAACCTAGACTGAGTCCCATGAGAGCTTTTAAGAAGAAATTAGGGAAGTGGGACCACGAGACGCCTGGTCCCACTTGTGACATCACCAGTGACTTACTCTAAGTTTTGCTGTGTCTAACTGCACTCCCCCACCACACTTGCTACCTTTGTTATCTTCTATTTCTTAGTAGTTACCAGTACCCAGCAGTGTTTGTGGTGGTCAAGAAATTAGACTGCCTGGTTTCATATTCCAACTTTTCCACTAACTAGCTGTGTGAACTTAGCCAACTTGTTAAATGTCACTGAGTTTCTATTTTTTAGCCCTCCATGAAGTTTGAATAATAATAATAGGACCAACTGATGGAGTAAATAGAATTAAATGAGATTGCATGTAAAGCCCATGGCACAGGTTCAATAGCCACTTGCCCATGGTGATGGTGAGGGTAGAAATAATAGTAGCAGCACAAGTAATGGTGACAGACCAGAAAGTCGTCACGTACTTGTTTCAGAGATGGGAGAGCAGCTGAAAAGGTGGGAAATGGTGCCCTATTGGCTTGGGGCCCAGGAGAATCTGAGAGGAAAAGCTTCCTACTGTGGCTAATCTCTGAGCGCCTCCTCATTCCAGGTTGGTCCCCATAAACATGCCCACAGCCCTGGACGTCCTCCCTCCCTTCAGGTCTCTGCATCAAAACCATCTCAGTCAGTTCTTTTTCCTGCTGGGGGGAACCTGACCAGCCCAGTGCCTGAAGATGTTGTGTGTCTTTCCATCAGTCTTTTGTGCTGGTCCTTAGACCAGCCACTTCTCCTGACCTCTCTTCTTGGCTGTGGGTACCAGCATTCTCCCAAGCACCTGAGTGTGACTTTTTTTTTAAAGATTTTATTTATTTTTAGGGGGGTGGGCTGGGATGGGGGTAAAGGGCCAAAAACTACTTGAACAACAATTAAAATAAAATGTTTAAATATTTTATTTATTTTTAGAGAGAGGGGCAGGGAGGGATAAAGAGAGAGAGAAACATCAATGTGCAAGAGACACATTGATTGGTTGCCTCCCACAGGCCCCCAATCCCCAAATGGGGTCCAGGCCCGCAACCCAGGTGTATGAAAACGGTGGATCTGAGCAAGTCTGAGCGGACAGTGGACAGGCAGCTTCGCAGAGATGGTGCAGCCCAGTGCAAAGTTCCCAGAAAAGGCTTCCCGGGAGCGAGGTGTCTCTGAGGCCCCTGAGTCAGGGGTGGGCAGTGTGGGATTCAGTGGGGAAATTTGGAACATGAGTCCCATAGCAGTAACTACGGCAACAACAACACTGAAAGTGAGTTCCCGCTAGCTCAAGACTGGCTGGAGCAGCACACACAGAGGAGCCGGCCTTGCATGAGTCACACAGACTTCACTGAGGCCCCATGAGTGCTGATGTTCTGTACCAGGGCTTCCTGCTGCCAAGCGACCAACTTCGGCTCTGCAGATCAGCTTTCGCTGCTCGTCCTTTTGTGGGGCAGAACATTTCCTGTGGTTCCCCCAGTCACATACGCCAACTGACTGATGGTCACGCAGGGGCCCAAATCCAAGCTCCCAGCTGAAAGAATCCAAATGTTCAGCTTGTTTTGAGAGCTCACTCCTGAATTTTATCAACTCCAGCTGGGCCGAGAGGTCATGAGGCACCAGCACGGCTGCCAGGAGCTATGCTGGTGAGGATGGCACGGAGGGAAATTCTGAGACGAGTGGGCAAGAGAAATGTCCAACGGATGTGTACCCTGTCACTCTTCTCTGTCGCCACTCCCAGGGCTGTTCTTGCTGTTTTCTCTCCCCTGAGATCTTTCTGTGGCGGCCCCCTTCTCATAGGTCTCCACTCCAATATCACCTCCTTGGGGAGATGTGGCCTGAGCGCACTAGCTGCAATACCAGTTGTCCTCTCCCTCCCCTTCACCGTCTCTGTCTGCTCTGGGCTGAACTGTGTTGCTCTCAAGTCCACGTGTTGAAGTCCGAATGCCCAGTGTCTCAGAAAGTGGCTGCATTTTGAGATAAGGTAGTTAAGTTAAAATTAGGTTATTAATTAGGTTAAAATTAGGTTATTGGGTCCGAATCCAATGTGACTGGTATTCTTATAAGAAGGGAAAATTTGGACAAAGGCATGTACAGCAGAAAGACCACTAGAGGATACAAGGAGAAGGCAGCCATCTATAAGCCAAGGAAAGAGGCCTCGGAGAAAATTCAACCCTGCCAACATACTGATCAAACTTCCAGCCTCCAGAACTGGGAGAAAATAAATTTCTGTTCCTTAAGCCACTCATTCTGTGGTACTTTATTACAGCAACCCCAACAAACTAAAACACTCTATCCCTCTCCCTTGGTTTACGTTTTCTCAGAGGCAGTTTGCATAGTGCTTGAGTGCATGGACCTTGGACCTGGGCTCAATCAGCAGTACTGGCAGCAGCTGTGACAGGTCTGGTGGGTTATGCCAGAAGCTCTGTGGACATAGAGAAGTGGCTGTGGTTGGAATGTGGGTTTTGGTGGGAGCTAATGCAGAAGGCAGGCCTGGGGTCAGGCTTGAGAGACAGACAAGGAAGGGCTGAGGATGGACTGGAGAAGGGCCTTTCCACGTGCTGTGGCAGGAGAGAGACCTTTTACTCCCTGGTCCTCTGGCTTCCCCTTCCAAGAACAGGGAAGGGTCTCCCTTCTAAGCACCTTGGGAAGCTCTAACTTCAGGATGGCAAGGAACCTTGCAAACCAGCATTTGGCATGTCACTGACACCAACCCCATTTCATTGGTTGACCAGGTTCTGATGAGCCTGTTCATCTGATGAGCTGGAAGGGGTGGGCTTTGTGAAACGGGTGATGCCTATGTTAGGACCCCCACCAAACACCTCTGACATGAAGAGTACATGGGCAGGTAACTGGAAATAGGAACGGCGGATAGGCCCAATCATTTTGTTCTGGGTGTGGAAACTGTTCTGTCTTCAAAGCAGAAATTGAGTCCCCTCCACACCCAGCATCCCCTTCAGGCCTCCTGGTCTGCCAGCCACATGGCCCAAAGTTTCCAACTCCAAATCCAGCTGTTGGCGTCAGATAGACCAAATGCCCCGATGCCTGACTCAACTTCTCCCTTGTCACCTGGAGTGCCGACACTCTGTGAACACAGAGTTGCCAAACTTGCCATCGGTTCCCCGGTGTCCCATTGTGAAACTGGCAAGATGTTTGTTTACCCTTTCCCGGCCATTCCTGTATTCTGCTATCTATAAAGACTTAATTCTGTTTATGCATCATAAGAGCTTCATCTTTTGTGAGACATTCTTTCCTTATCTGGCTCTGTGGTGCAAGCTTCTGGGTATTTTCTCATCTCTTGTTCCAGGCTCACTCTATTTCCCATAGTTTCACTCTCTCTTTATCCCTCATTGACAATTCCATTTTCCTATTTTGAAACTGGCTCTTCTCTCTACTCTACTTTTTTTTCCCCTGTTTTTTGCTCACCTTTGAACACTCTCTCTTTGCTCTCATCTTCATCTCCTACTCTCCCCTGGCTCGCTGTCGCTCAAATTCCCCTCATCAGATGCCCTCTGGACCTGCTGGCATGCCACCAGCTACCTCAAACTTCCTCTTTCTCTTCCTGGAGAGATAACCTCCCCTAGAGTCTTGGGTTTTTATCAGGGTCCCCAAATCTCTGTATTATTAGAAGTCAGCCAACCTATTGCTTGAGGCCCAAAACTGACCTTGTCCATTATTTTAAACAGCACAGCGATCCATACATAAGTTACTCAATGATATTTTTATCATTTTTATTAAATTGCTTTTTACATTTATCTTGGAAGAGTTTATATAGGCTTTGGGTTGGGTACTAATGAGCCATTTACTGCATGGATACAAATTTAAATTCCCACACACATCCTGATCACAGCAAAATTCTCTGTTGGCTTTAAGGGGCTTGAAGTTGGCACCAGAGGGTACACGCGGATGTGCAAGGAAGGGCGTGAAGCCCAAAAGTTGTCTGACCACATTGTCAGGTGTAAGTGAGCCCAGGGGTAAGCGAATAAGAGCGTGAGCTTGTCCCCGAGATCACCAAAGATTGATTACCAGGAAGGAAGATAAGAGGGTGACTCACCCCTGGCCTTTGTAACAGCCCAGTGGCCATCCCTCTTTCTTACTTACCAGCAGCTACTCCTCCAAGGGCAGTGGTACCACTCCTACGTGTGTGGCCTCATGACTCAAAGTCTTAAGATTTATAGCATTTTCTTCTGAGACAAAGGCCATGCCTGTGGGTAAGTCCTTTTGAACACCCATGGATTAGTCATTTCTTGTGGATGATCCATTCAAGTAAATTGATTGCCACGTTTCCTCTTCAGAAAAGAAGTTATGCTTACATAGTTAGTCTCCATCCACACACACACAGTGACTTCTAGGCAAGAACAGTACCTGCCAATAAGGCACCTTCGAGTGTTATCACCTAGAGGATGCCAAGATACCCTCTCAATCCCATCAAGTGAGTCCTTCACATGCACTTTCCCCCTCTGATGGGAAGCTGGGCAGACATAATGTATCTTTCAACAGTTTGTTAATTACTTATTTATTTTAAGGAGTACAGGCATTACTTAGGAACCAGACAATACCTGGTTTTCTCCCTACTTTATATAAGCCAGTTCCTGCAAGAACTCTTTCCTCGGTGTTTTTCTAAACGGGTTGTAAAAGTCAGGAATTCTAGCTTCTGTTCCTAGATATGGGTTATGGGCTCAGATAAGTAAATCACTTTCCTTGACAGTAAAAATGAGATGATAATACTTATCTGTTTCTTCTAATGAAAAAAATTGACACAGTTCAAAGAAGAGTATACATAATTTAATTTTCCTGTGCAAAATGTATTAAATAGGTGGCTGATTATTGCATCATAATAAAGTTGCTATTTATCCAAAGTAAGTGGTCAATCTTGAGTCAGTTCCCTGGACAATAGACATTAAAATTTTTTCTTTGGCCCTGGCCTGGTATCTGTTGGAGCTGGTTTGATTCTCTGGTCAGGACACAAGCAAAAAGCATCCAATGAATGCATTAACAAATGGAACAACAAATAGAAATTTCACTTTCTCTCTCTCTCAAAATCAATCATAAACAAACATTTTTAAAATTATTTTTATTATGTTTTAATTATACAGGGTCTGGCAGAAGTAACTCCAGTGAGTGTGGTTGGTATGGTACATGAATGTCTCACAAGAGATGGACAGCAATTTGCATATTTCACCTAAAATGTCACACAGTATGCTTGAGTGTGACATTGTTATGTTACAGAATTACATGCTTATGATATTGTAATAAAAGATTTTTTTGTAATAAACAAGGGCATTGTTCATGCTGGACCCTGTATTTTATTGATTATGCTATTACAGTTGTCCTAATTTTTCTCCCTTTCCCCCCTCTACCCAGCACCCCCCACTTCCTCAGGCAATCCTCACACCATTGTTCATGTCCCTGGGTCATGTGTATAAGTTCTTTGACTACTCCATTTCCTATACTGTAATTTACACCCCCACAGATATTCTGGAACTACCTGTTTGTACTTCTTAATCCCCTCACCTCTTTACCCATTCCCCCACACACCCCTCTCATCTGGCAACCATAAAAATGCTCTCTGTATCCACGATTCTGTCTCTGTTCTTGTCTGCTTAGTTTGCTTTTTAGATTCAGTCATTGAGAGATTTGTATTTTTTGCCACTTTATTGTTCAAAGTTTTGATCTTCTTTTTCTTAAATAAGTCCCTTTAACATTTCATAAATAAATAATGGTTTGGTGATGATGAACTCCTTTAATTTTCTCTTGTCTGGGAAGCTCTTTATCTGTCCTTCAATTCTAAATGATAGCTTTGCTGGATAAAGCAATCTTGGCTGTAGGTCCCTGCTTTTCATGACTTTGAATATTTCTTGCCAGTCCCTTCTAGCCTGCAAAGTCTCTTTGGAGAAATCAGCTGATGATCTTATGGGAACGCCCCTGTAGGTAACTAACTGCTTTTCTCTTGCTGCTTTCAAGATTCTCTCTTTATCTTTAAACTTTGGCATTTTAATTATGATGTGTCTTGGAGTGGGCCTCTTTGCATCCATCTTGTTTGGGACTCTTTGTGCCTCTGGACTTGCATGTCTATTTTCTTCACCAAATTAGGGGAGTTTTCTTTCATTATTTTTTCAAATAGAATTCCAATTTCTTGCTCTTTCTTTTCTCCTTCTGGCAACCCTATGATGCAAATGTTGGAACACTTGAAGTTGTCTCAGAGGCTGCTTGTACTATCCTCATTTTGGGGGGATTCTTTTTTTCTTCTTGTTCTGATTGGTTGTTTTTTTGCTTCCTTATGTTCCATATCACTGATTTGATTCTTAGCTGCATCCACTCCACTGTTGTTGCCCTGTAAATTGTTCTTTATTTCAATTAGTGTATCCTTCAATTCTGACTGTATCTTTTTTATGCTGCTGAGGTCCTCACTAAGTTCCTTGAGCATCCTTATACCAATGTTTTGAACTCTGCATCTGATAGATAGCTTATCTCCATTTTGTTTAAGTCTTTTTTCTGGAGTTTTGATATGTTCTTTTGTTTGGGCCATGTCTCCATTTTGATAGACTCCCTGTGTTTGTTTCTATGTATTAGGTAGGGCTGCTTTGACTCCATGTCTTGGTAGTGTGACCTAATGTAGTAGGTGTCCTGTAGGGTCCAGTGGCACAGCCTACTTTTTCACCCAAGCTGAGTACTCAAGGGACACTGTTTCTGTGGGCTGGGTACGCCCTCTTCTTGCAGTCGAGCCTTGGTTGCTATTGGCAGATCAATGGGAGGGATTTACCCAGGCCAGTCAGCTGCAAGGACCCTGGTTGTGACCACTTACCACCACTCTCTGCCCTCCGTGGAGGATCAGCTGTGCAGGGGCAGGGTGGTGGTGCTCTGATATGGTCTGTAGCTGTCCACTGGGTGCACTTGCCCTGGGGTTTCCCAGGTGGTGCAGGCCAAGCTCAGCCCCCACCTGTGTTTTGCCTGGGGCCACGCTGCCTGATCTATAAAGCGATCTAAGATCATGGCTACGTAACTGGGTTTTTCCCAGTACAAAGTCAAGCTGTGAATCTAGGCTGGCTGCTGCTAGTGATGGGCCTGGGGCTCTCTGAGGCCAGCTGTTGCTTTTTTGATAGGATTTAGGAAGTTGTACAGCAGGAGCCAAGACCAGCCATTCATATGGAAAAGCATCTTGGGTGGGCCTGCTAGTTGGGTGAGGCAGAGCCTCTGGGGATCTCCAAGGTGGGTCAACAGTGTTAGCTAGGTTGATGGAGTCTCAGATATGGTCCCTCAGCAAAGGGACAATGGCCTCTGTTTGCCCAGATTGTAGATACTTCAGTTCCTCCCTATATACCACTGGTAACTTTCAAGCTGCTATTGTGGTGATCAAGCTCAGAAGGAGTGAGCCTGAGTAGGTGAGCATATGTGGGTTCTTTAAGAGGAACTGCTTTGGGCTCCAGAAGTTTCGTCCACCAACTCAATCCCCACTGATTTTTGCAGCCAGAAGTTGTGGGGCCTTATCTTCCTGGCACTGGCACCCTGAGCTGGGGGGCCTGGTGTGGGTCTGGGACTCCTTGCTCCCAAGATATTCCTCCTGAATTTTTATCCACTACATGTGGGTGAGGGACCAGCCCTTTCTGCATCTGCACCCTTTCTACCTGTCTGGATGGATGTGGTTTCTTTAATTCTGTAGTTGTCAGACTTCCATTCAATTTGATTTCTGATGGTTCTGAGTGATGGTTGTTCTATATTTTAGTTGTAATTTTGATGTGGTCCTAAAAAATTTTTCTCTGTATTTTACAAAGATAGTAACCCATTTACTGAATTCTTTACTCTTAACTTTTAAAATCATTTTTAAGGGGCATTGAGTAGTTAACTAGAAAGAAAAATGTTGAAAATGATAAAATGAAACAGCCACAGGATTTGTCTCCAGTTCCCACACTACATGAATTTATTCATTTAGCAAATATTGAATGCCTACCATGTACCACTTGGATCCAGCAGAGAATAACACAGCAAAGAACTTATGGTCAGAGAGGGGAGTGGAAGAAAGTGGGGGGAACCAACAATGAATAGTGACATAAGAAGTAAGTAATGTTTACACCATGTTGGAAATTGATAAATGCTAGGGCTCAACAGCATGAGGAACTGGGGAAGGTCGGACCTGCAATTTTAAACAGGGTGGTAACACAGTACACTCACGGAGAAGGTGACGTTTGAATCAAGACTTGAAGGAGATGAGAAAATATGAGGTCTGTCCAGAAAGTGTCCAGCCACATAATATTGAAAAAGGGCCATTTCTTGAAGATGATACAATATACGAGAAACATTGTACATAGGACAATGATGCTTCAGTACTCTATAATGCAGGCACCTTGGGTCCTCACACAGTTCTCCCAATCACCATCAGCTGCCTTGTCATATTTTCCTGAATCTCATAGACGGTCTGAAATTTCTTCCCTTTCAAAGGTGGTTTTAGTTTTGGGAAAAACCAGAGGTCACGGGGTACCAAATCTGGGCTGTAGGGAAGCCCCATACATGGAAGAGTCAGAGACCCCACATGTATGAGAGATTCAGAGATAGAAGGGGGATTGAGGCATACAAGGTATTCTGAGTTTAGGGAGGAGCTTTCCCCCTCTGTTTTCTTCTACGTATTTTATGTTTTCAGGTCTTATATTAAAGTCTTTAATTCATTTCAAGTTAATTGTCTAAACTTTAAAAAAAAATCCATCTTGGACATTCTTAATCATTTCACTCAGCTATTCCCCAGTTTAATGTTTCCAAATACTAAATACAATCTCTCTTGCAAGCATCAATGTTTGATGTAACAACCTTTTCTAGAGGGGTAGCTGTGTCCTATCCCTGTTTTTACCAAAAGTAGTTTTGTATTTAATTGTTCCCTCCTTCATCAGGGCTCTCTCTCCCCAGTCTTTGGGAAAACCGATTTTCTAGGAAGTGATTCATTATTTCATTCATTCGTTCATGAAGCAAATATTTCCTGAGGACCTACTATATACCATACTGGGAAGATGCTGAGGGTGCAGTGAGGAGCAAACAGCAAAACAATTTAGCGCAGTCTGCGAGGTGTGTGCCCACACCACAGTTCCAGAAGCCAAGAACGTGGGAGCGACTCACGGGGCATCTCAAAAACAGGGTCCCTTCCCGCAAGTCACTGTGCAGTTCTTGGGAAGTCTTTGATGGTGAGAGAGGGATTAAGTTAAGTAAATGCAGAAGTGATGAGAGTGCCTGCAATTCAGGCAGAAAATAAGTAAACATCGTTAAAGCAAGCAAGCAAGCAAGCAAGCAAGCAAGCAAGCAAGCAAGCAAGCAAAACTCCCTAAAGAAGCACAGGCTACAAGCTTCGCAGGCTCACCCTGTCTCCGTCTCAGGTGAGGATAGTGAACATAGCACCAGGGGCTGCGGAAGGGGCCGCCCTTCAGGGTCCCACCTGCCCTGTCCGGGTCCCGAGGGTGTCCTTTACTCCAGACCGGGCCCGGGACTCGCCCAGCCGGTTCCCCTGGGAGAGGCTGGGTGGGCCGGGGAGGCGGCCACGCCCTAGCAGAGGCGGGGCGGGCGGGACTGGGCGTATTTGAGGCGCGGACCTGCCGCCCGGGTCAGGAACAAAACCACCTCGCCAGCAGCCACACCCGGAGCGAGCGAGCGAACGAGTGCCCAGGCGTGTGGTGAGTGTTACAGGCGCCCGGGACCGGGGGACGCGGACCCGGCCTGCTGGCCGCTCGGCCGGGCAGGGGCTAGGACGCCCGCGCGCTGCTCCAGAGCTCGGGAGGGTGCCTGACGAGGGGGCTCGGCCTTCCGGGGTCCTGGGCTGCGCGTGGCGGACCCGGACACCTGGAAATCCCGGAGGGGAGCGGTGGGCACCCTCTGGACAAGGGTCCATAGTCTTTTACCCCTCGAGAGATCGTACTCAGGGAGAGTTAGCAGCGTCTCACTAAACTCACGTCCATGCCTCCTCTGGGCGGACGGGTGTGTCCGTGGACGCCGGGCGTGGACCCAGGACACCACCTGCGGCGACTGGGAGGCTGCGCCACGCGTCCCGCCCTTCTGCCGCGGGCCACTTCGAAATCAGCTGGGTTTGCGTGCGAGAGGGTAGTGGAGGGGCGCGCCCAGGCTTGGTCACAGGAGCCAGGTCCCCTACCCCAGCACACAGGGTGTACTGCCCAGGGACTCTCAAGGGCGGCACCTGGGACCCATGACTTGGCTGCCCCGCTACTTGATCTTGCTGTGGCTTGCGAATGAGTTCGTCTATCAACCCCAGCAACGTCAGGGGTACAGCTCCTCTCTGGATGCTGATCCCACCGAAAATGGTCTCAAAGGCTTGAGTGGTCATGTGCCCAGCTTGGCAAAGATCGAAAACCCTAAGCTTTTGCAAATCAGCGACTCATCTCTGATCAGATTGGCAATTTGAGCATTAACGATGTTAGATCTGTGCTGAGGATGGAGGGTGGGGGGGTGAGGGTGGCAAAATGTTGGTCCAAGTGTGCAGAGCCCTAGTTGAAGTTGGGGTGTGCGTGTGTGTCAAAAACGTGTTTGAGGATTATTCCGAATTCTCAGCTATGCAGTGAAAACACTGAAATGCATCCACTCTAAGGATATGGCGCTCAGTACCAGGGCATCAGGGACATATAGGCTGAGGCTGTTACTTGGGTTTCAGGCCAACCCCTTAAAGTCAGTCATTCCTGTTCCAGATACCCTGGAATACCTGTAAGGTGACTCCTGGGAGTTAGGTTGCTGGACAAGAGGACCGTTGGACCTCAGGGACCCAGCCCATTTCCAGTATTCTGGGAAAGAAATGGAAAGCAGGCTCAGTTAAGTCTGAAAAAATTAAAAATGATAGCAATAAAAGTTGACCACTTGGGCACAGCATAAGAAAACATTTTCACCAACTTCCAAAATTCTGACTCATTTGCCACAAGTTTATAATATTTAACTTTCATACTAGGAAATTCTGTTTCCATAAAAGTTGAAATTGAGTAATAAAAATGTATTTTTCCACAGTGGTCTCCTTTTCAGACATTGGCTTTGAGTCCATAGAGTTTCTCATACCTTTGATGGTTGTGCTTCACCCTTGATCTCTGGGAGGCTGGGGCTGCTTTTTGAATCCATGATGTTGGGGGAGGGGTCACACCTAGAACCAGCACTCACTCCATATTCTGGGGAGAAATTTGGTGATGGTCCCTGAATGACTGTGAGATTCATGGTAACTTACCCAAAATATAGCCTCTCTTTTTTGTGATGGTTTGGGACGCAGACTCCCACCGAGGACAGCGAGGTAACATTTGGTCTGGTGCCTGAACTGGTTCTTCTCATTAAATTCTGAGTGGTAAGCCTGCTGGGATAGAGCTTGCTGGAGGCTTACAGTTTGCTGCTAAGTATCATGTGTTCTCTCTTGACTGATGTTCAGGTTTTCCGTAAGGGAAAAAAATCAGTATCCGAGAGGCACAAAGTAACTTGACCTTCCCTGATGTAGAGGATCTATGATGAGAAAGAAATCCTACTAAAGGACCAGTATCCTTCATTCCAACTCATTCTCACTGATTTGGCTTTGGGAAGTGGGCTTTCCCCAAGTCCTGCTCAGGGTTTGAGCAAGGGCAGGAAGTAGACCGCCTCCCCCACCGGTGTTCTTTGAAGAGGAGTGTGGGCAGGGCCTGGGGGTTCTCAGGAAATCCTTCACGGATCTACTTCCCTTACTGCTTGTGTAAAGGTCTGGGCCCTTTGTGGGCAGAAATTTCAGAGGCGCTCTTGGGAGCCCCAGCTACTGGATTAATTGCTAGGTGATCCTAGAATAACATAGTAGTGTGGATACAGCTCTTTATTAAAGAGTAAAGCTACAATTAACAGATGATTAAAATGGTCAACCTTCAGACTCATGCTTAAATTCCTTATTCCAAAGCAAACTGAACTACTTCCTGTAGGTTTTTCCAAATGGGAAGAGCCAGGTAGTGTTGCCTGTATCTCTTTGTTTGTCTTCAATGTGATTTTTCTTTTCTGATTCTGGAATGCTGGAATAGAATTCACACAGGTATAGATTTTGTAGCGTTGGGAAGGTTTTTTCACATCTGATTGTCTCTATGTAAACTATCATCTTTTTAAAAAAAGATAAATAAATAAATAAATACATTTTCCAGACAAAGTAAGCAAGATATTTATCTAAATAGATGTTTTTTGTTGTTATCTTTATTTTGCGTGGGTGGTTTTTTTTTTTAAAGTTCTAAAGTTGCTAACCTTGATTTCAAAAGAGCATTGGTTATAACCCTTTCCCAAAAAGAGATCTGATGGTTAGGAGTTGACAGAATCAAAACAGTGCATATTTGGAAAAGTACACATTATTGGTTTAAATGTGTTTATAATTAGCAAGTGACTGTGCAAAATGGCATTCTTATGTTCAGTATTGCTGCACACTGAGTCACCCAGCTAGTTTTTCCGACAAAAACATGATCTCTTTTTAAATTTGTTTACAATTTCAGCGTGTTTTGTAGATCTGAATGAATAAGCTAGATCATTTCTAAATGAAGTAACTAATACTTTCAAAGGATTATATTTTAAAATTTCAAAATATGAGGTTCTGGATTTGTGTAAAATGAGCCTGAGTTTGGAATCAGGTTGCTTGGACCTTGGTCCTTGGCCTGCTAATGACAGAATGACTTAGGGCTACCATGTTACCTCTCTGAGCCTCAGTTTCCTCACCTCTAAAGTGGGAAGATGAACTTTTCCCTGTCAGCCTCGTAAGATTCTTATCAGAATCAAAATAGGTAAGGTATGTGAAAGTGCTTTGTAAGCTGCAAAGCACCACACAAATGCATGGTGCAATTACTCTGATGGGCTTGTCTAATGTGTCACAACACAGTCCAGACTGTCGTCCAAGGCATTATGTAAAACACAGCGGAGGTGAAGTGAAATCTGCCGTTACTCAAACTGTTCTGGTTGTGTTGGAAAATAAACTGAAAATGCTTGAGCAGAGACTTTGAAAAGAATGAATGTTCAATTTTGGAAGTACCGTCTTTATGTGAGTTTCTGGTTGTAATCAGCCTTTAAACCCATCTAGGTTTGACTGGAGTTAGGATAATAAACACTTCATGAGGCCAATGGCACAGATTTAGCTAGTTTTAACAATTGAAACTACCTTTGTTTTTTATGTGTACGTACATGTATGTAAAGATACACATGCTAATTAGCCTAGACCAGTGGTTCTCAGCCAGGCAGGTTTTGCCTTTTCCTCACTTCCCTTAGTGACATTTGGCAACGTCTGAAGACACTTTTTGTTGTCACAATTGACGAGGGGCGGGGGTGCCACTGGCTGTGCATTAAAGCCAGGGATGCTGCTAAACATCCTACAATGCACAGGAGAGCCCCCCAAAACAAAGTATCTGACCTGAAATGTCAAGGGTGCTGAGGTTGGGAATAAGCCCCTACACAATGAGAATATTTAAAAGAAGTGAAAACACGTATACATTTACTTCTGGGCCTGTGGTATGTTGTCCAGGAGAGGAAGAGGAGTTTATGTAATCAAAGGAACTGAGCTCTCTGCCCACCATGAAGTTCAAGATTGTTTTCTACTAGTATCCAAAATGAGAGAGGATTTATTTTCTTGACTTAAGAAATGTCCTTTCTTTTCCTTTTCTGTAACGATTCTTCTCTCAAGCTCCTCCTGCAGGAGCAGCACGCACGGTCTTCTAGGCAGTGCCAGCCTTTCGGAGAAGGAAGCACAGGCAGAAGAGCGTCCAACTTTGGCTTTAAAACATCAACTACTATAGGAAATACAGTAACTGTAAACCCTGGGAGAGTCCCTTCCCAGTCAAATTGCCCTCTATTTCCCACCTTGGAAGATGACCACAGTGATAACCTTTTTCCAAATATGTTTGGGAATGCCCAGATTAAAAGAGGTGTGCAAAAAAAAATAATAAGTATATCTCTGTGTGTGAATGAAGTGCACAAGTTCTAGGAGTTCTGTTTGAGTTTTTACCAAAAAATCTAGTATTCGACATGGTTAGGACCTATTAAATAGCCACCATTGGTTGGATCTCTTGGGGGCAATGTCATTTCTTAAAATAATTGAGTAAATATCACAAGTGGGCCTCTCAAGGAAAGTGAGATTCTGATAATTTAAGGTCCAGGTAATTCTGGCCGTAGCACAGTAATCCTGAGCCGAGAAGACTCCCCCAGGCCTCAGGGGCAGTGGCACGCTGTCCTCCCCTCCGCCCCTCCCGTGCTGGGGTGGTGCCTGGGAGGAGCTATCACACGCCCTGGGTGGCCAGAGGGAGGAGCCCCAGAAAGCAGGAATGATGTCTCCGGGCCAGCCCTTGAGGCAGCTTTTGGCAAGGCAGTCCCTCTTTGCCCTACCCCAAAATATTTTCCTCCACATTGCCTAACTTTTTTTTTAAACTTTGATTTGTTATACTGCCAAAGATTCATTTGGAATAACAAGTATCTTTCTAAAAAGCAAGCATTTTGTGTCTGCCTTTCTTCTTCATTGCTCCACATGCGGCTCACCTCTCCTTCCAGGCTTAGTAGCTCAAACCACGCCTCTCCTCTTAGAAGTGATTGCTCTGCCTGTGACTTCCCACAGCACACAGTCTGGCTCACCGCTGGCCTGGCGACCCTTTGACCATCCAGATCTTGGCCCATCCATCTTCAACCCAGACAGGAGCCGGCACCGTGCCTATGCAGGGCAGGCGTAAATGTGTGCACGTGAAGGAATAAATAATCGGCAACAACTACGCCTGAGGGGCATTGTCCTTCAGATCTCAATAGGAATCAATAAACTCTGCTTTCCCACTAAAACCCAGAGGAGGCCTTGGGGTGTCAGTGAGAAGGGTGGGGGGAGGACTGTGGGCGGTATCAATATGAGGAACCCTTGGTACGAGGTGGTGGGGAGAGAGCACAGGAAGGGAGGTGAAGGAGGACGGAAGGTAGACCAGGACTGTGTACGTTTGTTACTCAGGAGAGGGGCAGAACATTTTCTTCTTCAGTCTTCTCTCTCCTGCATTGTATGGCCTGTTATTTCCAGGGCTCAGAACACAGGCTGGTGGATTAGAGTTTCAAGTCATGGGTTCAGTAGGGTTTGGTAATCCGGGAGTGCATCTCCCCGCTTTGATGAGGTATTTTTGTGGCTCCACGCTATTGACTGGAACGTATTTTGCAAATAGATTGGCTTGTACTAGAAGAATGCCTATAAACTGACTAGAACTACACAACACTTCGTGATGTTAAATTTAAATGGGAACTCATGAAATCTTTTCAGATTACATCATAACCTATCTTTTTTTTCTCCTTTCAGGAAAATGGCGGACAGTTTTTCGGTAAGTGTTTTATGTCTGTTTTCTTACATTCTAAGTTCACGTAGGTGGGGAGTTTTGTTTTTAACACCAAACTTTCTCTTCTAACTCTCAGACCATGTGCACCCTGGCCTCACCTGTCCAATGAGGGCTTGTGGGCCAGAGTTTTCTTTTTCCAGCAACAGATTTGGAAAGAAAGCCAGGTAGAGACAGGCCTGGGACTCACTAAGAGTGACTCCTTTACCAAAAGGCCAGGGAAGTGGGTGGCTTCTGTGGGCCAGGAGCAAAAAATGAGCTGAGCAATGGGAAATGTGGTATGGCCTGAGCCTCCTGATTTTTGTGTTTGTTTTTCTCAGGTCAGTTAGAAAATATGTGCTTTTACATAGAGGGCGGATAGCTCTGAGTTTAGCAAATTATGAAAATGTGACCTTCCACAATATGAGGTGATGCGAGACATACTGATAAAGCAGACATGATCCCAAAGTCTAATTTTAGCCTTTGGAACACAAAACTATTTAATAGATGCAAAGAATTTATTGATATAAATCTTATACCTTCCCCATATCCCTCTACTTCTTAGATCTCATATTCCTGTTTTCCTGTTTGTGAATGTTTGTCATCCAGTAACTGTTTATATCTTTCTTTCCAGCTTAATGATGCCCTTTCTGGGTCTGGGAACCCCAACCCTCAAGGATGGCCTGGTCAATGGGGAAACCAGCCTGCTGGGGCAGGGGGCTACCCAGGGGCTTCCTATCCTGGGGCCTACCCCGGACAGGCACCTCCTGGTGGCACCTACCCCGGACAGGCACCTCCTGGTGGCGCCTACCCCGGACAGGCACCTCCTGGTGGCGCCTACCCCGGACAGCCACCTCCTGGTGGCGCCTACCCCGGACAGGCACCTCCTGGTGGCGCCTACCCCGGACAGGCACCTCCGGGCGCCTACCCTGGTTTTACAGCACCTGCTTATCCTGGACCGACTGCGCCAGGAGCCTACCCTGGACAACCAAGTGGGCCTGGGGCCTACCCTGGTGCCGGTCCCACTGGTGTCCCTTCAGGACCACTGGTAAGATGGCTTTAGTCATTTCATGTACTTGACTGTGACCAGGACAGAACTAAGGAAGAATGCAGCAATTTTCTGGGGCTGTAGTGCCATCACTTTGCAGTACTCTGGCTGGGAGCTTGTTCTGGGCACTGACCTGCAAAGGGCCTCAGGGAGACCTGAAGCTTTACCTTACTGCTTAGAGCCAGTTTTCAAAGACCAGACCTGATGTGTGTTGGTACAATAGGAAAAATAGTTATTGAGCTTAGTATGTGTAGTGTTGGCATAAAGAGACGCTAACCCATGATCTGAAGCCGTCTGTAAAGCAGCTTTACTATAAATTATGTTAAGAGTATAGTAATGGGGGAAAGTTTTTGTTAATAAACACTGAGTAAATAACATGCCAGTAGTGTGCTCTTCTACATAGATGATCTCATTTGACCCCACAACCACCCTGTAAGGTATTCCTATTTTACAGATGAGGAAGTGGGGCAATAGAGTCATACAGCTTGCTCACGATCATAGGGAGAACATGGGGGTAGGGAACCAAGGTAATCCAGTTTTGAAAAACCTTATAAGGATAATTTTGTAATGTAAGGATCAAATTTTCATTTATATTAAAACACATTTAGTGAGTACATTCTAAGTGTGAAACCTTAACGCTGTAGGCTCAAACGCATCTCAGACACAGGCCCTTCCCTTCTGGACTTCTGATCTGGCTGGGAAATAAGCAGCTCTGAGGAAGGATTTCAGTAACAGCTTGGGATCAGACCTGTTCAGGACCACGTAGAAGGTGGCACGGGTAGCATCTGACCTGCTTTTAGGTCGGCTTAGAGGAAAGCACAGAGAAAGTGTTGGGGGTGTGGGTGGCATTGGGCAGGGCCTCGCCCACAGATGGTTAGTCCACTGCAGGTAGAGGGGGACATGGAGGCAGATGGGAGAGAGATTGCAGAGGAAGAACCCCAGACTCTGCTGATTAAGTCTTAGGAGTCAGAGATGACTGGCTTTTCAAGACAGGACAAACTAGGACACCCACCAAGGGTCAGCCAAACAGGGAACTCAGGAAGGGATGGATGGGGGTGGGGGCAGGAGAAACAGTTCCAGTTCATACTTGTTGAATTTGCAGCATTGAGCAAATCTGGAAGGAGGAAGAATGGGACTAGTACAGATCAGGGCTAGAGATAAGAGACTTTGATGATAGTTGAACCCAGGGCAGGAATTAGAGAGGGGGAAAAAGAAGACACCAGTGATGGAGCTTTGAGAATATTTATAGTACCTCGAACATAAGTATTTGAGGAATGAACTAGGAAATATATTAACTGGAAGGTGTTCATTTCACAAATATTGAGTATCTGCTACATACTAAGTACTCTGCTGGTGCTGTGAGTAGAACACATGAGAACCCAGAAGCCCAAGAATGTGACATGATGAAGTATGTTATGTGACAAGGGTCCTAAAAGTGACACAAAAATGTCAATGTTGATTGTAAGGTCTAGCTTAAGCCCTTTCAAAATATAGTTTAAGTGAAGGAATTATAGACTGGGATGGCCCTAGTAATAGGAGCTACGATGCTCCAAAAAGGACTGTGTTCTGTCCTTGGCACCAATTAACTGATGGCTTTATTCTCGATTCTTAGTTTTACATGTAAGGAACCTTCTCTTCAGGCCCTGGGCACGGTGGCCTGGGAGTCCGAACAGATGGCTTAAATTAGAGTTATGTGTTATTCACACATATTAATAGCAACTGAACTTCAGCAACATACTTTTCTTTCTTTCTCCAAGAAAACATGACTATTGATGCACGTTTTTTCATCCTCAGACTGTGCCGTATAACCTGGCTTTCCCTGGAGGAGTCATGCCTCGCATGCTGATAACAATCCTGGGCACAGTGAAGCCCAATGCAAACAGGTATAGAGCAAAATGTGGAAGTCTAACATGTTTGCTCATTGGTTTTTGAATAAAGGCTCATGTCACTTGAAGTTTTAATAGAATCTTTAAAACTACACACATTTAGTGTCTTGACTTTCCCATCGTATGGGGTTATCTCATCAATCAATATGTGTTCCCACCAAGGGAACAAGGTTTCCCTTGCCCAATCTGGTTTGTCTCCCAGAACCTAAAGAAAACGGAGTTCTACATAGTGAGAACCAAGAGGAAGAGCAGAAAATCCCATTCTGCTCATTCTTCCTGGCAGAGAAAACCCTCTTAGCTTTAGAGGAAAGTAGAGTCTTTGTAATGGCATGTTTGGCCCTCTGTCCACCTCTGAACCATATAGTGTCTAAAAACCAAGCATGCACTTTAGTTTAGATGTCCATCAGAAATGAGGGTCAGAAACCTAAAGATCCCACTCGACATAGTGGTGAGTTGGTCTGAGGGCTTGAACATGATCCCTCTGTGTCCTCAGACAAGTCTCCCTGCAGTTGTGCGGTCACAGTGCAGTCTCAGAGCTCTCGGGCTGGGCTGCCGTTGGCCGTCTTCACACTGGGTGCAGCGGAGTCAGATCCCCATTGGCCTGGTCTACAGATGATAAGTGGCAGAATGGGGAACCCCAGTCTTCTGAGTGGTCGCTGTTTACTTGAAAGGTTTGAAAAGATTGTACAACTTGAAGACTTCATCAAAATAAGTCAATCTTTGCCAGGGGAACTGGTTTGATTGAGGTGAGCTGGGATGGAGTAAGATTTTGAGCTACTTTAGGAAGATGGGTGCTGTTTCTGGCTGCCCTGGGACACCAGGCTCTAGTTGTCACCACAGGTTATATAATACTTATGTGTCATACAAAAAGGCTGAGGATATCCTGAGGCCATCCAGTATGCCTGTCCCTGAGGTAGTGGTGCCACCGAAGGCCCTGCAGCCATTAATTAGTGTGTCTCTGGGTCTTATAGGCAGTATATAAAAGACATGCAAACAGCCTCTGTGAATGTCTGTCACCTTGCTCCTGGTAAATCAACAGGAGCCACCTCCTGTTACCAGGAGACAGATGGCCTGATCAGATCATTTTACATTCAAATAGCCCATTCACTCCAAGCTCTAGACAGCCTGCTGTGGGTCTACTCCATAGTCACTACCCTAAGACACCTCCTCTTTCCATAGAGCTTATATAGCTTCTCTAAACAGTACTTCCTTGTACAATAACGTTCGTCTCACTGCAATTTGCAAAACATATTCCGTGCCTATGTTCTTATCCATCTTTCCCTCCAACACAACAGAGCCCTGCACACTGTATTCTGTGCCTGCAGCACGCACAGCTTGTTAATATCTGCCCCCTTCCAAAATCTATTGCTCAGAACCACACTGGTATCTTTGCCTTTATTTAGGATTATTGAACTGCGCACTTCAGCTCCATTTACACTAGAGATAGACTATGGCAGATCAAAACTAATTTAGGTTAAAATGGTTAAGGTGCTGGTAAACTGAAAAGATAGTTGCTTGGTCTTGCAAATTCTATGTAAGGAATTGGAAGGAAAAAAGAATGCTTAAGGTGGGAGAAATGACAATACCTTCCTTTTCCCTGAAGAGGAAATACAGCCATTGGATATTTAGTCAAATACTGTTTCAATTGCCATTTGACTGCTTTGGTCCCTCCCTGCGAATACATTTGTGGATGGGTTGGTTACCAGGTGAATCCAAGCTCCCAGGGAATTATTGTTAGTAGGTCAGGAGTACAGCTTTTACTTTAAATGAAGAGCACCAGCTAAACCTGATACGAGTGCTCTACGAAGCATACTTTGAAAAACTGGGGGATAGGGTCAGCAGTTTAGTAGTCAGAGGACTCGTGTTTGCATTAGCATCTGAGGAGAAGGAATGGGGTCAAAAATTTCCACTTCACACGTGGAAAATTCAACACATTTGCTATCATGATTTTAGAACTTAGTGACGAGATGCCGAACATTAACTGTGTAATCTCATTCTTTCTCTTTTTAGAGTAGGTTCTTGGTTAATAGGAGGGAGCCAGGATTTGATCTCTTGTTTATGTGACTGGCTTGCCATCAGTAGATATCAAAAGCAACCTGGTAGGGCAGGAAGGAGGCAACTATTGTTATATGCAATATAAGAATTGCATGCCCTCAAAGTGGCCTCAAACCTGTATAAGGAAAACAGAAACAGAAGCACAGATACACGGAACAGACTAACAGCTGCCTGAGAGGAGGGTGGGGAGTGGATGGAAGGTGGTGACAGGACTAATCAAATGACATTTTTGCCCTTTGACAACGATATTGATGGACTGAGGGAGGGGCGAGGCTGGCGCTGGGTAGAGGTGGGAAAAGAGGGAAAAACAGAGGAAACAACTGTAACAGCATAAACAATAAAAAATAAATTACAAAGACCTTTACAAGAAAACCTTGAAGGGTTTTCATGAGTAGTGGGGTAAAGAGGGAATTACAGCTGGAGACAATGATGTAGCTAAAGACAACGAGGCAAAACAATTCGAGCACAGAACTGTCTCGCTGCCTTTTAGATGCTCAGTAATACATGGGATACTTGGCCTAGTGTACAGTTGGAACCCATTCTCTCTGGTTTGTTTTCTGTTTAGAAAATTCCTGTATTTTATAAAATGATTTGCTCTTTTAGAATATCCTATGTTCTTTACTTGATACAAATACGCAACTTGAATCATTTTACTAACTCTGGTCTACGGTTTAAACAGATTTACTTTAGATTTCAAGAAAGGGAATGATGTCGCTTTCCACTTTAACCCACGCTTCAATGAGGACAACAAGAGAGTCATTGTTTGCAATTCAATGCTGAATAGTAACTGGGGACGGGAAGAAAGACAGTCGGTTTTCCCATTTGAAAGTGGCAAACAATTCAACGTAAGTTCATCTATTATTCTATATTGATAATGCCTATTGCTCATGGGGAAATCACTCTAAAACCGAAATGCACTTGAGGTGAGTTTTCTATTTTTTAAAATTGATTTTAGAGAGAGGAAGACAGGAGAAACATCGATTTGTTGTTTCACTTATTTATGCATTCATTGGTTGCTTCTTATATGAACCTGCAACCTTGGTGTATCAGTATGATGCTCTAACCAACTGAACTACCCAGCCAGGGCACTGAAATAAGATTTTTCTCAGCTGTCCCGGGACACCTAATCAGCTCCTCTCCATCCCAGAGGACCAGGATCAGCAGGCTGCAACATGCCCAGGAGTGGCATGCTCCCCGACTCCATCCTGGTACCGCCCTGAGTTTAGGCTTTTCTGGAAATGAGAAAAATAGCGTCTTAAATAAAAAGGCAGAAAGTCTCATTTGGATTGAGACTTAGTTCTTTAAAAAATGACATAGTGACCTAGCAATAAAAACAAAAATTTTTTTAAATTGAAAAGAAATTACAATTGACATTTAATATTGTATTAATTTCAGGTGTACAGCAGTTAAAAAAATTTAATTCTAAAATACGTGCTTATGAAAAGTAATGTATAGATTTTCAAATTAACTAAAAAGTACTCTATCTTTTACCTTCTGAAGGTTGCAACTTGATATCTTTCCAGTATGTTTTATGATATACAGCAAACTTTTTATTTTTAAGCACTGCTTCACCAGCATTTATTTGGTTGACAGAGCTGCGTTAGGATTGACTGTGAAGTGGGCAATTAAAGCAGCTGGACTAGAATCTCCTCAAGGGCAGAGACAAATAGGGAACACAGTCCACGTTTGGTGCGCCTCTTTTAGTATCAGAACATTATTTCATTGTTTACACGTGATAATTCAACCGTACCCTGCTGGTGAAAGTTTGGAAATACTACAAATAAAACCTGGAAATATTTTATTTATGTATAATTACTAAATACTAAAGTTTTAGTATTTTACTAAGTAATGACATACTGTACTATTCTTATCTTTGCTTTCTAGAAGAATTTTAAAAACTATGTGTTTAAAACTTAGATATGCCAAAGTGCCACTTCCAAAGCATGCAGGGATTACCACCTCCACTAACTATTGGAAGACTATGTTTTCCCTACTCTTGTCAAAACTGGTTATCATCCATCTTCATAGTATTCGCTGCTGTATTAGGACTTTAGTGATTATTTTTACTTTTAGGCCGTTTAGGCCATATAAAAGCTTTTCATGTAGACACATTATTTATGTAGACACATATATTTATATAGATGTTATTTTTTCCTTTGTTGCTTAAACTATGTAACCTAAAAATTTTGTCATTTTGCTTTTGTTTAACTCTTTGAATAATCTGGAGGGTTTTTTTTTTTTTTTCCGCTGTAAAGTTACTTTTCCTGGACTTTAATCAGTTCTACAAATGATCACAAAGATGAAATGTGGACCCTCCGAGCGCAGGACAGCTGGTTTTGAAATTAGTGGGCATTTCTCATAGTTTTGTGTGTGTGTGCCATTTCAGATAAAAGTGCTGGTGGAATCTGACCACTTCAAGGTTGCAGTCAATGATGCTCACTTGTTGCAGTACAATCATCGGATGACGAATCTCAAGGAAATCAACACATTGAAAATTTCTGGTGACATCGACCTCACCAGTGCTTCGTACTCCATGATATAATCTTAGAGGGGCAGATCGTCTAAAAAATGATATTGAAAATAAACATTACCCATTTAAAAGTTTCATGTTTACTACAAGTGAAAAATTTTACCCTTATTCAACAATATCCTTCATGTAATTCATCCATTTAATAAATATTCTCAGAGTTACTTGTTTATATGTCATTTAATTGGGGCAGTTTATTCTTGATAATGAACAGTGGACTCAATGGTAAAAGAAATATGTAGCAATATTAATCTTAGAATAGTTTTCTATACTTAAAAATATTTTTAAAGAAATAGTAAATACTATACAAACATTAACCTTGCTCTTCCTGAGCTTCATAAAAACAAGGAAATCACTCTCCTGTTTTCTTAATAAAATATATTCAGGAAACAAGAAAAGTAGATAGAGCTTACCCATAGATGATCTATGACTCGTAAACAATTACTGTTAGCCTTCTGGTGTATTTTTTTTGAGTCCTTTTCAATCTTCTCTCTAAACTCAACTTTGTTGCTTTCAAGTCAGTTCTGGACACCAATGTGAGCCTATCTCCTTATAGGTTTTCTTGTTTTTTACAAAACCTCCAGACTGTAGAGGGTGGGGGAGTAGTTTCTCCATTAGATATATAATCAGCTTCAAAATTTTAATAGTTCCTATTGTTAATAATCTTAACCATGCCTTTCTGCCCTTCCTGTTATCAGCAAACCCAAATAATAAAATTTCAAAACTAGGATGTAGTCATACCACTTCATTTTTAAAGACCAAAACATTATTTGTTTCTATTCTACCATCTTCTCAAATTGGTAAGGCTGACAGGCCGGTTTCCCCAGGAAGCAACGAGATTAGAATACAAGAGGAAATCAGGGAATGCTCTTGCAATCAAGAGCTGTGGGGACAAGCAGGTACACAACGGGGCAGAGGGAGAAGTTGAACATGAATGCCTCAGGCCACCCTACAGGGGTCCTGAAGCTCGGAAGACCCTTTGGAGTAGTCAAGAGGGGGGACAGGGCCTTATATCCCCACTTCAGTAAATGAACGCAGGCCATCTGGAAAACAGTGAAATTGGGTAAAGTGGCTCTTTCCACCTGAGGACTTCTGTGGGATTTTGGAAAGGGTCTTATTCTACCCAAGCAGTTTTCTTTCATTTTGTCTTTAAAAAAAGATTTTCCTCATACCTCATAATTCTGGAGTCCAGTAGCCCCAGCACACTCTATCCGGTTGTAGGGGGCACTGACGGTGACCCACACGAAACCCATTCCTGTGTCCTAATGATTGTGGCTTTATTCAGGTATGATCCCACAATCAGTAGGGAAGCATTAGTGTAAGTCATTCCCCTGCTGGTTCTTACTGATCTGTAGAAGGAGATGTGGCATTAGTTGGCCTAACCAGACCACACACAGGGAAGGGCACTGCTCTGATTACCACTAGCAGCCATATTATGACCCCAAAGGACCCAGCCTCAGAGAAGTGCCAAGGATGACAGAATGGCCTAGAACAGAAAGTTGGATCTTGATGCCATCATTGAGCTGTTGATTGTAAAGTGCTGAGAATCACCCTGACGACTTGTGAAATAAATTTCCTTATTGCTAAGCCCATCTGAGTTAATTTTACTATTATGTAATAGCCCAAAACTTTCTAAATGATTCAATAATATATCTTCTTAAACCCACTCCCCTAATCATCTTCACTGACATTGTCTTATTCTCATCTACATTGTTTCATTACGTGGTATAGATTCTAAGTCTCATATTATTTTGTACCAACCTCTTTTTACATGTCCATGGCCCTGGGCCCCTAGAAAACCCTCACTTTTATATATGCTTCTTTGCATATGCATGTGCAAAGAAGCATATATAAAATGCATTAATTATATATGCATTCATTAATGAATTCTGCATATTTTGCTTGAATTGTTCATTAATGAATAAAAGCAATTTTTATCTTTTGGTAAGACTTAGGCATTTAGAGAACATTCTTCTAAGATGACACCCCACATAGCCTCCCAACTGCTTGCATGGATTTAATAAGCAAAAGTACACGTGTTTCCTTGTTTGAAAACCCTTAGTCTTAGGGGGCTGATCCACACAGTTTCTGTTTATTGGTCAACCTGTCTGAAGGCAGAAGTAACTGGACAAGGGTCTAGTTACAAACTTCAGTGACGCTGAATCTTCCCGGTGCTCTGTTACTCTGATGGCCCTGTCTGCTACAAACCTATAGGTAAGAGTTTTATAAAAGAGAAATACTTCAAACACATAAAGTGACTGACGTAATTCTCTTCAAAGAAGGCATTTCCTTCAGAACCTGTCAGTCATATCAAGTGGAAAAAAAAAAGGCAAGAACTTAATGGGCACCTATTTAATCATTTGAAATTGCAACATGTAAACTGACATCAGAATCCAGAAAGCTCACCTAAAGAAACTCAGTATATCCTGGAAAATGCAATATGCAAAGCTGTTCCACATTGACAAATTGAAAGTTCAAACTAAAAGTAAAGTATGAAAGGACACAAATATTTCTGTCAAAGTTTAGTACTATATTTTGATTAAGCTGAAGAGTATTCATAAGCTCTGAGTAAGCGTTCTTAGCTTTAAGCTTATACATTTTAAAGAAGAAAGGCAAGGCATGGTACACTTTTTATTCTGCGTGGCTATTGTACAAAATATCCCCACTTCCCTTGAGAAACAGAACCACATCCAAAACACACTTTGATGAACACTGAATACTAAAACATTCCATGACACTATATAAATGGGTTGAATAGAAGTGGACAAAAATACAAAGTCTTCATCCTTTTGGTATTCTAAGAATATACCACAGCATTGATAATATGAAGGAAAATGTTTGGAATTATTTTTAAATTCAAAATTCTTCTGGTTGTTCTCCACTGAGGGGCCTTAGAGGTGAAAAGGTAATCAGGTTACCACCGAAGGAAATGTGTTTGGCCTGTTCTCGCCGTCTCCTCCCCACAGGAGTGAATGGGTTACTGCATTTGAGGCCTGGCTGGAGAACAAGTTCAGAGAAGTCACTTAAAGCACCATCAAGAGTTTCACCAATTTACTTCAACATTGCAAATGAATCGTAAATTATAACATCAATAGTATTTCCCCACACAATAAAATTATTAGTAACATAATGATTGAGCAACTTTCCAGATCTAATTTCAAATACATAGCTTTTAACTGAAAAGGTATATTAATTAATACATGCCTGAAAGGTGATTAGTAATAAGTAAATGCACTTCAGCGGCATATTGCACGATGAATAAAAGTCACATGGGCAGATTTCACAAGCCTACTCTAACCATACAACAGCACTTAATAGGCCTTTTACTAGAATGTGATCCTGCTAAGATCATTTTCTTTGTTTCCCCTCAAATCCTACTTTGGGTTCAAATGATGCTACAGAGTATGTAATACTTAGTTCTAAAATAGATGAACCTATAAAAATTTTTTAATATAATTTCTAATATTTATGGAAGTGGCAAAGAATTCACAAGAAGACTAAATTATAAGGTACTAAGATTTATCAACAAGATAATATATGATTGTGAAGCAATTTTAATTGTATTACTGACATACTAAAAACAGAATAATATGATTATTTTTCTAGACTTAGTTATAATATCATATAAGAAACAGTCATTCAGAATTCAGATCTGACTTAAATCAGAATTAAGTCACATGTATATAAACTGGCCTTATGCTAAAGTCCCTGACCCTCCAGGCCTCAGCCTATGACTAAAGAAAGGTGAGGGCAAGAAAGAACAGAGGGTCACAGGAACAAACTTCATTCTGCTCTGGAGATCCAGGGTGGCCCAGAGCCTGAATGCAAAGAAGGCATCTTTGAAAGATAATGAAAATCAAGATATACAGAGGTCCTTAAGGAATTAGTGGCTTAAGGAAGCCAGGCAATAGTTGCTGTTTGACCCTATACTTGCCTTAAAGAAATTTTTATATTCTGAGATCAAAGCTTAGCAAATCAAGGCCATCTCCTGACCCATTCTGAGATTTTTTTTCTTGAGGTAGGCCAATACTGTTATGAATGTCCCTCTTAGAACCACTTTTGCTGCATCCTGTAGATTTTGTTATGTTGTATTTCTGTTCTAATGTATCTCTAGGTATTCTTGAGTTCTTTGGTGACCCATTGTTTGTTCAGCAGCATATTGTTTAACCTTCATGTTTTGGTGTTTTTTTGAGTTTTCTTCTTGTAATTGATATGACTTCAATCTTCTTGAATTTATTTATTTTTAAAAAAGATTTTAGTTATTTATTTCTAGAGAGAGGAAGGGAGAGAAATATCAATGTGTGGTTGCTTTTCATGCACCCCCTACTGGGGACCTGGTCGGCAACACAGGCTTGTGCCCTGACTGGGAATCAAACCTGCAAGTCGTTGGTTCACAGGCCGGCACTCAATCCACTGAGCCACACCAGCCAGGGCTTCATGAATTTATTAAGATTTGTGTACTAATATATGGTCTATCCTGGAGAATGTTCTGTGTGCACTAAGACTGTGTATTCTGCCATTTTTGGATGGAATATTCTGTATATATCTAAGTCCATCTGATATAATGTATCACTTAAGCTTGATGCTTCTTTTTTTTTTTACTCCTTTTACTTTTATTAGCATTTCTTTTCATTTTAATTTACTCCTGGTCCATAAGTTTTGTTTCTTCAGTTTCTACTGGGATATTTTTCTTCTGTGAACCCTCCTCTTCTGGTTTAGGAACAATCTGCGCTTTTTCACTAAGGATCATTACCATGTGACAGAGAGAGCTCATGTATGGGTTAATCCACCCATGAGCTCTAAGTTCTGTGTCACATCTAAGTTCAGTTCTGTTTTGTTCACCTGGATGTGCTCAATGACCAGAGAATCTACATCTAAACGCTTAATATCATTATTATTCTCTGCATTTTTAAGCCTGCATAGCAAAAATTCAGCACTCTTTTTGGGTGATTGACCCTGTGTTTAGCTCCACTGTTTGGCCTGGGCTCACCTACCAACTCCACCATTACCACAACAGAATGGCACACATTGCTTCTGTAAAGTAACATCATTAGGTTCTTGGTGGCTTTTTGGATATGCATACCCTTAATGTGCAGTTTCATGAGTGTTCTTAAAGTGAACACAAAAATGTTAACCTATTGAGTTGCATGATTTTGTGGGGTTTCTCGGTCAAGTGAACAGCAAACCATTTTCAGAGGCCACCTCTGGTTGCTTTCAGAAAGAGTAGTCCAGCCCTGGCTGGTGTGGCTCAGTGGACTGAGCACAGGCCTATGAACGAACCAAAAGGTTGATGATTCGATTCCCAGTCAAGGTGCATGCCTGGGTTGTGGGCAAGGTCCCCAGTTATGGGTGTGAAAGAGGCAACCAGTTCATGTTTCCTTCACGCATTGATGTTTTTCTTCCTCTTTCTCCCTCCTTCCCCTCCCTCTAAAAATAAACAAACAAAATCTTAAAAAAACCTTCATACTTGTTTTATAAATGATTGATCAACTGCCATTACTGTATATTTACATTTTTCAGTGAGATTTTTACTTTCATATGTTTTCTTATTATTAATTAGTGCCTTTTCTTTTCAGCTTAGAACAGTCCCTTTAACATTTGTGTAGGCTGGTTTGATGGTGTTGAACTCCTTTATTTTCCTTATCTGGGAAACTCTTAATCTCATCCTCAATTCTGAGTGATAACTCTTCTGGGTAGAGAATTCTTGGTTGGAAATTTTTTCCTTTCAGCACTTTGAATGGGTCATGCCACTCACCTTCGGTTCATAAAGTTTCTGCTGAATTCCCTTGTATGTAATAAGTTGTTTTTCTCTTGCTGCTTTTAAGATTCTCTTTATCCTTAACATTTATCATTTTGGTTATAATGTCTTTTGATGTATGTCTCTTTGGGTTCATCTTATTTGGAACTCTGGGTTTTCTGGGCCTGGATGTGTTTCCTTTACCAGGGGAGGGAAGTTTACAGCCATTATTTCTTCAAATAATTTTTTTGGTCCTCTCTCTCTTCTCCTTCTGGAACCCTTGCAATGCAAATGACATGCTGCTTTATGTTATCCCAGAGGTCACTTAAGGTATCTTTACTTTTAAAAATTCTTTTTCATTTTGCTTCTCTGTCTGCATGTGTTTCATTGCTTTGTCTTCCAGCTCGTTGATTTGCACTTCATTTTTATACAGTCTGCTATTAAACCCTTCTATGAAATTTTTCACTTCAGTTATAACTTCTGTTTGGTACTTTCTATCTCCTTGTGGAAGTTCTCACTGAATTCACTGATTCTTCTCCCATGTTGGGTGAGCATCTTTATGACAATTACTTTGAACTCTTTTATCAGGTAGGTTGCTTAGCTGTCTCATTAAGGTCCCTGACCCATTTGGCAGTAGGCCCTGGAAAATTTCAAGGTAAACCAGACTTGCTGGCCCTGGCTACACATTAAAATCACCCGATGAAGGCCCTACTACACATCATTGAAATAAAAATATCTGGGTGTCGGCAGACCCAGCGAGGCGGCCATTTGTGAAGCAAGGCACTGCGCGCAACTCAGGGTCCCAGCACCGGGAAATAGAGCTTTGGGTCACTGACTGAAAAGGAAGGTCCCGTGGGCTGCACTGGCCCACCCACACCGGAATTGGTGCCAGAGGGGCCCAGTTAGCTTGTGGAAAGCGGTGGAAGGGTCTGAGGTTCTACAGAGAACAGAGCAAGCGCCACTGTTTCTTCTCGGACCCCGTCCCAATATATAACATCACAACCCAGCAACTGGGGTGCCCCGCCCTGGTGAACACCTAAGGCCCCGCACCTAAGGCCCCACCCCTCACTATAGGTGCTCGACAAGACCAAAAAGAAAAAAAAAAACAGCAAAAAGATGGCTCAAACAGAAGAAGAATTGAAAGCCCCAAAACCCATCCTTTTAAGCAACCAAGAGATAGCCAACCTATCAGATGCACAGTTCAAAGCACTGGTGATCAGGATACTCACAGAATTGGTTGATTTTGGTCACAAATTAGATGAAAAAATTCAGGCTACAATAAGTGAAATGAAGAAAAATGCACAGGGAACCAATAGTGATGGAATGGAAGATGGGTCTCACATCATTGGAGTGGACCAGAAGGAAGAAAAAAATATACAACCAGAAAAGAATGAAGAAATAAGAATTCAAAACAATGAGGAGAGGCTTAGGAACCTCCAGGACATCTTTAAACATTCCAACATCCGAATTATAGGGGTACCAGAGGAGAA
>CM052538.1:161973983-161991689 GCA_028533065.1 Trachops cirrhosus
ACCAAGAGAAAAATATGTATTTCTGAAAGAAAGATCAGAGAGAACAAAGGCGAGTAAATCAAAGGAGTAATTCAAGAAAAAACCGACACTTGTTCAGAGAAGGCCGTAAACAACACTCCAAGACTCTGTGAAGAATTACTAATCACTACGTTGTACACCTGAAACTAACTGTATGTCAACTATAACTTAAAAGTTTTAAAAAGTAAAAGTAGTAGCCTCTAGGGAGTGACAATGGGATGAGAGGGCCTTTGTGGGAGACTTCTGTTTTGTAATGAGCCTCATATAACTAAGTGTTGTATATGTAAAACTCAATTTTAAAAAGATCAACTTTTGCCATAAACTTTTGTCTTCCTAGTTAGTTACACATGCAGAGTTGGGAAAAACAGACAGTGATCGGCTCATAGCTGTGGAAACCTCTAGGATCCTTGAGAAGTAGTAGCAAGCAGCCTTGTTATTAGCAGCGAGGCAATTCCTAAACTGAGGTGATAAATTTACATTTTCCTGTAAATATTAGAGAGCAGCTAAGCTTTATTTTCAGAAAACTTCCTAGTGGACACAGTTAAATAAGAGGGAGAAAACAGCTCTTCAACTGATCAGTACTCAAAGAGGCTTTGGGCCCTTTCTCCTTGAAAATGAGTATCTAGCTCTTAAAGCACTGACAGAAGTATCTACTGAGATATAAGGAACAGACCCCTTCAATGGTGTCCTCTCATCCTATGGCTAATAAACTCAATCTAATAAAGATAGTCTATGAAAAAATGCTCTTGAAAAATACACCAACAGTTAGAAAATTATAAGAATTGTTTCCTGAAATATTTTAAAATTAGAAAACTAGTGTTTACAGTTTATCCAAAAGATCAAAGTTTTATACAAATTAAATTAAAACCAAAACCACCATCCTTAAGTTTCATTTTAAAGCACAGTAAAGAGGTGTGATAATTTATGACTAAATTTCCTTTGTATCTCAAATTCTAATCAAGCTTCGAAAATCACCTAAATTCTCATGCTCCCATCATGTTCCTTACCTCCTGAGATCCTGACCTACCTCATAGGATTGTGGGGTTAAGAGGTAATAACAGATGTGAAGTCACTTAGAAAGCATGCAGTTTGCATGTGTTTGTGAGTGAGCATGTAGTCTACTTTCCAGAAATCACAGAAAGCTTATATCCCTTCATGTAAAAACTATTTTTCACTTCCTATACAACCTCCCATCCAACCAAGATATTATTAAGTGGTCTCAGCAGAAAAACAAACCTGAGAATGATTTAACAGGACTTTCAACTCTGAAAAATCCAGCATCAAACACAATTTTATCAACTTCCTTTGGTACCACAGAGGCTGCTGCCTCAGCATGTTCTTCCTGCTTAATTCTCTCTCTCATTGCATTTTTTATGGCAGCAAGACGATTCCTAGCTGCAATTCTTCCACTATCATCCTGTTTTGGTTTGCTTGCTGGACCGGAGACAACTTTTTTCTGTAAAAAGAAATTATGGCATTTATTAAAAGTACTCATTACTACCGTGTAAGAAAAATGAAACATACATAAAATATTTCACACATTCATCATACACTTATCAAGTTCCTAGTATGTGCTGGGAGTCAAAAGGTAAAGGACAAAGTCCCTGCTCTCAAGGAGTTCATAACTTCACAGTGGAAGAGCTATATAAGGACACTGAGAAGGACAAATGCCATGTTAGAGACAAATTCAGAGGGCTGTAGGAGAACATAAAGATAACACCTAAACCAATCTCCAGAGGCATCAAGAAAGGCTTATAGGAAGTCTCACCGAAGCCGAAATCACAGTTATCCAGGCTGAACAATGAGGTGAGGAAAGAGTTCGATAGGGAAGATAGCATGTTTGGGAAGCCAGAAGCAAAAGAAGCAGGAAGGAGTTGGCAAGATCAGCAGCAGCTAGATTATAAAATCCCTTACTTGTAACCATTTTATGGAGCCACATTTATACAGAGAACAAAGGAATAAAGATTACTGATGATTTTTAATCAAGAGATTAAGATTATTGCATTTGCATTTTAGCAAGGTCACTCTGGCTATAGCCTGGAGGGCTACAAGCCATTGAGAAAGGAGACAACTACAAGGATACAGGGGAGATGATGATGGTAGTTAAACAGGGAGAAATGAAAAAAAGTGAAGAGATACATAAGAGGCCCAACTGAGAGGACCTAGCCTACTAGATGGGTGTGGAGTGGAGGCAGTGAAATAGAGAAGGGAAAGAACCAAAGAACATACCCAGGTTTCGATTTTGGTCATGCCATTCTCTGAGACAGGGATGCATCGGTGTGTGGAGATGATCTCAGTTTGAGATATAATGATTTAAGGTAAGTGAGTCAGGATATACAGACCACACAGTGAGTGTGGTCTGAAACAGATTTGGGAATCATCAAAGGGTGGGTAGGACTGCACAGGAAGACTCAGGAAGGAGAGAAGAGAGTTGAGGTAGGAATTCTGAATAGGACAAACTTTAAAGGAATAGATGAAAAAGCAAAAATTTGCAAACATGACTGAAGAATGGGCACAGAGGTAGGAAGAAAGTCAATAGAATATAATTTTAAGAAAGAGCAAGTATGCTGTATTTAACATTGCAGAGGGATTATTTTATAAATAAGTGTCTAATAACTTCAGCAACTACTGGATCAATAACCTTGGTGATATCTGTTCTATAGGCATAGAGAGGGGTAAAGCTGAAGTGCAGTGAGTTGAATAAAGACAGAGTACAGACAACCTTTTCAGGAAGAAAAATGGGAACAGAGAGAGGTACAGACACCTAGAGGGAGGTGTGGACATCATGCATTTTTTTTATGGAAACATACATAAGATTCTAAAGATGTCTAAAAACTAATGGAAAAAAAAGAAAAGAGAAAACAAGGCTAAATAATATAAGAGATCAATGAATAAGAAGGAGGAGGGAATGGTATTAAAGTACAATGACCTATAAAATAAAGTAGGAGAGAGACATCTGGTGATAAGGGGCAGAATTACAAGACGCTAATATAATGCTATACTCATACAGCCACATCACTAATATTAATGTTTCCATGACTCAATACTCAATATTCAATACAAAATATCCACAGTAGTTTTAAAACATTCAAGCATCTTTCACTGTTTAGTAGACATGGAACTCATTCAATCAGTTTCATCACTGTCCTCAGGGTCCTTGTCATAAGACTTCATTACTGCAATACTTTAATGAGGTTCTTTCAGTACTCTCAGGTCTTTAACACATTCAAAACAGTTTCTACTGGACCACATAGCATAATAAAGAACCCACCTTGAAACTTGATTTTACAACCACACGCATTTTTCTGAAATCTGAAAGAAAACCTGGCAATGCTCCAAGGTGGTTTGAGAAATATTCATTTGAATCAGAAACTAAGTTAAAACACTACTAGAAAAAAAATTACTACAAATAGATTAAGAATGGAATCTATCATGTTAACAAAGATAATTTTACTGAGAAAGTAATAGGAAATTTTACAAGATAAAGTATATGGAAGAAGGCAAAAGTTATTTACTACTACTAATAGTAGTAATATATATATATATATACACATAAGCAGAGTTTAAAGAATAAAACAAATATGCACATATCCAGTACTTAGCAACTCAGAAGCTGTCAGGGTACCCCAATTCAATTACAGACCTTCCCTTTCTCCCTCCAAAAATAGTCATTCTGAATTTTGTGTTCATTATTTCCTTATTCCTTCTTCAAATACAATCAAGAATTATAAGTAACATATGGGAACTTAGTTTGCAAAATGATGAAAATATGAATCTAAAAGTTTTTAAAGGTTAAAAATTTAAAAAATCATTAAAATATAAAGGTCTATAATAGAAAATGAAAAACTTACCCGAAAGACCTTTTTGCTTGTATTATTGTTATTTTGCCACCCAGATTCCTCAAGTTTGGTCAGATTGTTGAATTTTTGGTTTACATCTTCAATCTGTTAATAAAGTACAAATTTATCAGTTTAATGCTAACCATATTAATATTACAAACTAATGAACTGAGACTTCCAAAAAAAACAGACAGTGACTTGGACTGGTGACAGATAAAATAAGACTAAGTCACCCTGACCAGTGTGGTTCCATTGGTTGGGCATTATCCACAAACCAAAAGGTTACTGGTTCAATTCCAGGTTAGGGCGCATGCCTAGGCTGCAGGTTCAATTCCCAGTTGGGGTGTGTGCAAGAGGCAACCAAACAATGTTTCTCATGTCAATGTTCCTCTCCTTCTCTTTGTCCCTCCCTTCCCCTCTAATAAATAAATAAATATTTTTAAAAACTAAGAAAAAATAATTAGACTAAGTTATTCTCAGTTTAGTATTCAAATCAAGAATTCTTAATGGTAAAATTGTTCATTGTTATTTTTGGTCTCATAAACTTTCAAAATCTACATAAAGGATGTCATACACGAGTAACTCTCCTAAATAATTTTTGATCACTAAAATGGTAGGAGAGATATTCTATACTACGCAATGTGAACACAAGTTCTGTCTTTTTTAAAACAGTTTATTTTCCTACTGAAGGATACACTGGTTGCTTCACAGTTTTGGCAATTAAGAATAAAGCTGCTATAAACACGTGTATATGTTTTTGTCTAAACATATGTTTTCAACTCTTTTGGGTAAATAGCAAGAAGTATAATTGCTGAATCCTATGGTAAGAGTGTGTTTAGTTTTATAAGAGACTGCCGAACTGTCTTCTAAAGGGGCTGCACCATTTTTGCATTTCCACCAGCAATGAACAAGGATTCCCGTGGCTCCCCACCCTCGCCAGCATTTGGTGCTATCTGTGTCATTCTAATAGGTATGTGGTGCTTCACTGTGGTTATAATTGCCAATTCCCTACTAACATATGATGTTGAGCATCTTACCTTTCATATGCTGACCTTCTTTGCTCAAGTGTCTGTTAGGTCTTTTGCCTGTTTTTAAATCAAGTTGTTTTCTTATTGTTGAGTTTTAAGAGGTCTTTATATATTATGGAGAATAGCATCTTTATCAAATGTGTGTCTTTTGCAAATATTTTCTCCCAATCTGTGGCTTATCTTCTCCTCATGACACACTCATTTTAAAAGATTCAAATAATGTACTAGCAGGATGGGAATGTATCATCCCCATTCTTCTGGTATTTCCATTCTCCCCCCAAGTGGTAAACATGCTTTGAGTCCCCTTACTATTCATTTATATGCATAGGTACTCACAATCTGTCTCTCAAAAAATGTAAATGTCAGCCCTGGCTGGTGTGGCTCAGTGGGCTGGGCATCCTCCCGCAAACCAAAAGGTCATAGGTTGGGGAAACTGGATATCCACAAGAAAAAAGATGAATGTAGACTCTTACCTACACCACAGACAAAAACGAACTCCAAATGGATTATAGACTTACCAAAGTGTAGGAGCTAAAAGTATAACACCTTAAGAAGAAAACAGAAGAGAAAATCTCTGTGACCAGTAATCAGGTCAAAATAGTTCTTAGCTATGATGTCAATACCACAATAAAAGGGAAAAAATCTGATAAACTGAGCTTCATCAAAAATAAAAATGTTTGCATTTCAAAAGACACCATTAAGAAAATTAAAACACAAGTCACAAATTGGGAGAACATTTTTCAAATAATATTTCTGATAAAGAACTTGTATACAGAATATATAAACACTTATAACTCAACAATACAAAGACAAACCCAGTTTTAAAAATGGACAGGTTTGAATAGACATTTCACCAAAGAAGACATATGAATGGCTAATAAATACATGAAAAGGTGCTTGACATTTTTAACTATGAAAATGCAAATCAAAATTCAAAGGGACGCTTTGCCCACAGTAGGATGGTTATACTGAAAAAATAGAAAATAACAAATACTGGTAAGGACGTGGAGAAATAGGAACACTCATACATTGTTGGTGGGAATGTAAAATGGTTCAATTACTTTGGAAAACAGTTTGGTAGTTTCTTAAAAAGTTAAACATAAATTTACCATATGATCCAGAAAAATCTAGGTATCTACCCGAGACAAATGAAAACATAAGTCTATACTAAGATTTGTATGTGAATATTCATGGAAGATTATTCAGAATGACCAAATACTGGAAACAACCTGATTGTCCATCAACTGGTGAATGAAGAGTGATATATCCAAACAACTACTACTCAGCAATGATAAACAACAAAGTACAGATAAAGCTACAATGTGGAGGAACCTCAAAAGCATCATGCTAAGTGAAAGCCAGATACAAAAGACCACGTACTGTGTCATTCTATTTAATATGAAATGTCCAGAAAAAGCAAATCTACAAAGTAAATAGATTTAGTAGTTGCTTGGGAATGGGAGTGCCAACAGGCAGGAGGGATCTTGTGATGATGAAATGTTCTAAAGCTGGACTGTGGTGATGGTTGCACAATTGCAAATTTTACTAAAAATCACTGAATTGTACACTTAGCACAGGCAAATTTTATGATATGTATATTATACCTCAATATAGCTCTTCATAAGCAAACAAACCAATAAACAAATAAACAAACAAATGCCCCAGGAACCAACTTGAAAAAGTTCCCATTGGGAAGTGAGCATCAATAAAGATAAGTGTAAACAATGCAACACAGCAAATACCTTTAAATCCATGAAGAGATTAAAAAACAAAATTAAATGGTCATCATTAAAGGACGCCATTGAACTAACTCATTATTATGAAAACTGGTAAATATATTAAAACTGGTCATAAAGTGATGCTCACATCATTATGATTGATGATTGCTAGCTACTAGTTATTGAAAGAATATTTTATACATTTATTTCTGAAATAAGCATAAAAAGCTAGAGAGTGTCATCTCCTCCACACCTTTACTGATCTTCCTAGTATTTCCCTCTATTGTAGCACTTTTTTACATTAGACTAGAATTATACATGGGTCTGACTCACTAATAAAACCATAAAACTCCTCTGGGACAAAGAATGTGCCTTCAACTCTGAATACAGCGCCTGGCACACAATAGGAACTCAACAACGGCTCGATGAACTGAACTACTAAACTACATTTACTTGTTTTCTCACATGTATAGTCAGAGACTATTCAACAGTTGACTATAACCTCAATTTCCAACCATAAATTATCCTGACAACATGGAGGAGGAGGGGACAACAGTCATAAATGTAGACAGTGTTTTATGGTTTATAAAGGTACTATGTAATATCTCATTTACCATTATAGGTACTTAAGAAGCTACTATTACTTCCATTTTATCACTGTTACCTCATTTAAAGAAAAAAAAAAGACTGGACTCAAAAGTCAGTGCATTCCAAATGCTTGACCACATACCTGAAAACTAACCATATCCCAAAATCCATCCAGATCTGTACAGGTAATCTCCTTTTTACCCCGTTTATGTTCACAATCGTCCACTAGTCCTTCGAACTGTTTGAACCTTTCTTTCATAAGGAGTCTTGTTTGACCAACTGCTGTGAGAATAAGCTCTTTAGCTAAAGGAAGTAAGAGGTTTTTATAAGTTAAAGGACAAAACAGAAACTTCATTGCCAGTCAACCAGCTGCTAGGAAGACCTCACCCCGAATGTCCTATCAAATTCTTAACTTAAAGCAAAAAAAAATGTGTTACAAAATGTTGTCATACAAGTGCTGAGCATTAACTCTCTGCTTCAATTACTGCTAAAAATATGCAATATTTATTCTCCTAAATACTGTTACATAGCAAACAGCCTTGCGCCCTTCCTTGTATTTTGTAAGAATCCAACCTCAAAAACCTCATTGCACATCAGTAGTTAAGAAAGGCTTCACAGTGACAGCACACAAGTGATTTTTTTCTAAACAGCTTCCCCAAATAAGTAAGAACTTTTCAGTTAATTAAGGAACTTTTCAGAAAATCTGTTCCACACTCATTTAGGTAATTTTCATTATTTTTGTATAATTAAACAATACCAGATATGGATGTCACTCACAGAGACATATGAAGAAAATCTAATAATAAAATAGGCAAATATCTAACTCTCAGGAATGATAGTCAATATTCTAATTATTTACATCTTTTAAGTCATGTATCAGTTTAGCAGAGATGTTAGTGAACATATATTGAGATGAAAAAATTGTCACTATTTTTAAAAACAAAGTATAAAGTTGGAAAACACCATTTTTAAGTTTCAGGTTAGTGTAACCATATTAAGATTAAAAAAAAAGATAAAGCTAAAATGTAAAAAAATATATATAAATGTTCCTTACCATCATCTGGAATGTCCAATTTAAGCTTCATGTCCCACTCCAGGCACTGAGAAGTTAATTTCTCAGTTTCTGACTGGAGAATATTTCTAAAATTATGACATACATTTCAGTTTTACAAATGTTTCTCACACTAATATCTAAGTATTAGCATTATGACAGTTATGCAATATTAATTTCCAAGAGTTGATCCTTAATTATTTTATCAACTGTGATATATTAAAAAACCACCCAATTACAAGTGGATATCCTATATACGTCCATCCTTCTACACCTAAGTATTAGGCTGTGTTTGTCCAAAGACAGTGGCTCTCAACTGGAGTCAACGCCCCTAGCCCTGCTGCATCTTTGGGGATTCTGGAGGCATTTTTTATTGTCTGGAACTAGAGGAGTACTACTGGCCAGGGATGCTATGAAGCATTGTATACTGCCCCCACCTCCACAAGAATTATCCCATCTAAAATGTCAACAGTGCCAAAGTTGAGAAATCCTGGCCTAAGGGTAAATTTAGTATCTCTTTATAAAAAGCATCCTAGCAGGAGAAACCAAGGATAATTCTCTGTTCCTTAGAAAAAAATTTAGCTATTTATATTTAGTGGCATAAAAGAGAACACCTTAATGAGAAAGGAGCCCTGGCTTAGATCTGTAATTAGTTGGCAGCATCTGGAGGCACTGCTCAGCGTCAGTTCAGCAATACAATGGACTAGGTAGTCTCTAAAATCCCTCACAAATCTAAACCTGATGCTCTAACCATTCAAATGCTCTCAAATATATAAAAAGATACTCATTCGTCATACAGCAAATGAATATTAAAGCTACAGCAAGATAATATTTCCTATTTGGCAAAGCTCAAAAAAAATTAATATTGCATTGGAAAAGGTATTAGAATTTTCCTGCTACATTTACTCAAGAATAATAATATGTAAAAGCTTCCTATGTGATGTGGAGTGTTAGGGTCCTTCTCCAATTGTTTCCAAGGCATTTAGATGGCATGACTGAAGTTCCCCAAACAGGATGTTAATTTTCACACTTTGAAGTTACAGAAACATGATTCTATCTCATGAGTTAGAGGGTCAAAGAGTCTCCTACCAACTCCAGGTACACATTAACTTGGATTCTTTGTGGGAGGCAAAAAAGTGAGAAAACAGGAACTTCCATACCTTGCTGGAAGGAAATGTCAATTAAGATCTTTACATATTTGCATATGAAAAAACTGAAAAGCATACAGATTGTTCTTTGAAGCCTTGACTGTAATAATAATAAATAATGTAATAGATAATAATGTAATGTAATAGTAATAGAGTGAACTGAATGTAAATGAGCAGCTACAGGGACCAATCTATTAAGTAAATTGTGGTACATATATATAATTGGATACTGTGTGGCCATTAGAAAAACACACACAAAAGCAACAACAGGAGGAAGTTCTTCAAGTACTAAAATACAATGTCTCCTACATGAAAAATAAATGAAAATGGAATAGTATGCTATTGCATATATAAACAAAGAAAAATATGCTGATGCTTGTCTACATATGCCTTGTCTATCTCTGGAAATATTCAGAAGAAACGAATAACACTTGCTTCCATGGAAGCTTCCAAGTATGGATGGGGTTGGGAGGCAGAGTTGGGAAAAAGACTTGTCACTTGTACCTTTTTCTACCTTTTAAAATTACCCAAAGTCAGCGTCCCTGAAATTCATCCATTACATTAAGGTTAAAAATAGTTAAATTTTGGTTTAAATGTCTAGACATTAATACAAAATTCTCACACTAGGAACAAATGGACAAACCTGAAATATGGCACATCATGCTGTGGCTGAGATATCGGATCTTCATTTATTTCAAGTGATGGGACTTCTTTCACTGGAAGGCCACTTGAATTTTTAATAGTAGTTTCATTTTTATTTAAGACATTTTCTGTAGATTAAAGAAAATATTACATATAAATTTTTTTTTGTGAGCCATAAATTTTTATTCATTTAAGAACAGAGCTTTGGGATATATACCGCAAAAATAGCTATAAATATAAGAAGAAATGGACAGATCCAAAATAATTAGGGGAACCATTAACACAACTTTAGAAACTGACATTTAATACACAAAAAAGGAGGATTTGAATATACAACTGACAAGCTTAACCTAATAGATACATAAAAAATAAATTTCCTAACAGAACATAAAAGCTGTTTTCAAACACCCCTGGGACATTTACAAAATAGAACATTTATTAGGCCACAAAGAATTTCCATAGCCTATGACCATAGTACTAACTTGGCTTAACTCTTGTTAACATACAGACACATACATTTACATCAGGAGTCCAGAGCTAACACTGTGTGGGGTGGTGACATAGTAGATGCAAACATATAAATTTCAAAGTAGCTACTCCTAAAATGACAACCCCCACAGCAAATTTTTTTTAAATCCTTCAATTTTTTTCAGAGTTGAATTTCAAAATTTTATTTCTGCTTCAATGATTTCATTCAACACACCTCTAAAGTGTCTCTCAATATTTTCATCTCTTCACATTTACAGTCATGCCTCCTTCTTTCCTCTGGCTCATGCCAACTGCCCCTCTCCAGATCTTTCCACATGCTTCCCAATCTCTTCTGAACCTGAGATCACATCCTTGAACTATATGGTGAAAGGGGCTCTAAAACAATTCACTAATAAATCATAGTGCAGAAAAGCAAGTAAAAATTTAATTGAAATAATATACCTTTATTCCAAACTATTAGAGAATCCAGAGGATATTGTAATTTTGAATCTTGATATACTGCCTTGGAAGAGTAAATTTCACATTTTTGTGCCGATATTTCTTGTGTTGCATCTTGAATCTTATCACTAAAAACAGCAGCAAAAATAGACTTCATGAAATGTGAACGCCATATCTCAGATTAAAGGATTTCAAAATTATGTTGCTTTTGAACATGGGATAAAACAGAAATTAGTTTCTATTTTTTAAAAATGATTATTCTATAGGGAAAATTGTTTAAAATATTATCTTTATTTTTAGAGAGAGGGGAAGGGAAGGAGAAAGAGAGGGAGAGAAACATCAATGTGTGGTTGTTTCTCACATGGCCCCCACTCCCCAGTGGGGACCCAGTGGGGCCCACAACCCAGGCATATGCCCTGACTGGGAATCGAACCAGCGACCCTTTGGTTCATAGCCCATGCTTAATCCACTGAACTACACTAGCCAGGGCTCCATAGGGAAAAATTTTAAACACCATAGTGGGAATGTCCATCTTTACTAACTGTAATGAGATCTAAAGATTCTGAAGATCTCTTAATAAAACATAAGCACTTAGTCTTGGAGCAGTTTTCAATAAATTTTCTGCCAGCCAGTCTTTGCAAAATAACCTTGTTCCTTCTTTTAAAAGATTCTAACTGACTTTCTCCCACTCCCTCCAACTTTGCAAGCTATTTTTGTCTTTAGAGATAGTTTTTCTAAAGTAATACTCAGCAAGCAAAAAACAAAAACCAAAAAAAAAAAAACAGAAAAAAACAAAAACAACCCCACAACCAAAAAAAATCAAACCACATATCACCTATGGTATTATAGTAATTTCTTCTTTCTAAAAATTTATTTCTAAGTATTATAATACTCACTTATTAAAACCAAAGAATCCCACATATTATACCATAAAAATAATTTTCATTATTATTAATAACAACACATAGGAAATATCAAAGCTGTCAAATATGTTATTGTAGCCTTCTGAAAAAATTTTTTTAGAAGACCAAATTTTCATGTTTTATAATTAACATCATTTACTAACGAAATAATAACTTTAAAAAGCACAGGACAGTCCTGGTGGGTGTAGCTCAGTGGATTAAGTGTGGGCTGCAAACCAGAGAGTCACTGGTTTGATTCCTAGTCAGGGCACATGACTGGGTTGCAGGCCAGGTCCCCAGTGGGGGCCACATGAGAGGCAACCACACATTAATGTTTCTCCCCTCTCTCTAAAAATACATAAATAAAATCTTTAAAAATAAAAAATAATAAAAAGTACAGGACAAATCAAAGACAGGCATTTGTTATCCATCTTAGCAAAGAATTCAATTATAATATTACATCCTTACACTTCTGCTTTTACAGGAGTCCAGGAGTAACAGGGTGTCAAGAAAGCCTCAGCACTTCGGGGAGTCATAGGTGTAACCTGATAGGTCTTCAGACCATCTAGTGGCTGAAACACAAAATCCTTAGGTGCGAAGGAATTCTTTCCTTTTGTTTTTGCAGTATTTGTCTTAGGTAAGTTTTCCATTTTTGATAAAATTCCATCATTTGTTGCATTGCTTTGCGAGTCCACATTATTTTCTTCACTATCAACTTGAAAAGAAACGACCTATTTATGAGTAAACAAAATAGAGTGAGAATTTCTCTTCTGGGGATATCCTGAACCAATTTTTATAGGCCTGAAAATGAGCAAGTTGAGATACATGTGCCATGTACATAATTTATGAGACAAAAACAAATATATCTGAGTGTGTACGTGGAGTCAGAAGACCAGCTACACTGAACCATTGCTATGTTCCAGAAAGAGAGAGACCCAATCCTTATTAAAAGAACTAAACATGTAATAGGTTTTAGGTATTATAACAAATTAAAATATATGAAAACTAAGGTAGAAAAATTTACTCACCTACCAAACACATATATTTTTACTTAAATTATGTTGATAATTACAATGGTTTGAGAATCATAATCCGAAATTTACTGGATGACTACTATTGTCAAGGACCAAGTCCTTTATCACATGAGCAAAAATATTTTTCATGTAACACAGTAAGATTAACCATATGAAATATGAAACATATATTCTTTTTCAACTCAATTTGTTACTTGTTTATTTTCCTAAGATATAATTGACATATAATACTAGTTTCAGGTATACAGCATGATTTGGCATTTGTATATATAGCAAAATAATCACAAATAGTTACAAATTTTTTTTAAATTTAAAGTTTATTATTTATTTATTTTTAGAGAGAGGGGAAGGGAAAGAGAAAGGGACAGAAGCATCAAAGTGTGATTGTCTCTTGCACGCTCCCCACTGGGGACCTGGCCCACAACCCAGGCATGTGCCTTGACTGGGAATGGAACCAGCGGCCCTTTGGTTCGCAGCCTGCGCTCAGTCCACTGAGTCACGCCAGCCAGGGCTACAAATTTTTTTCTTGTGATAAGAACTTTTAAGATTTACTCTTTGTAACTTTCAAATATACAATGCAGTATAATTAACTATAGTCACCATGCTGTACATTATATCCCCAGGACTCACTTATTTTATTACTGGAAATTTGTATCTTTGACTACCTTTACCTATTAACATTCACCCATTTAAACATAATTTTTAGAGGTTTCTGTTTTAGATTTTTAATGAGATATGAACTGAAACCAGAGTATTTCGACCTGGAGAAGAGTTCAAGGGCAACAATGTCCCTGAGGTTAGCGTGGGGATGAAAGTGAAAATGAGTGATATACAGATCGTGTATCATAGAAATGTCCACTTGAAACCAATACAGAGGTACGCAAAAGTAGGTATACAGTTGTTCGTATGGAAAACAGACATGTAGGTTAAGATTACTGCAACAGCTTCATTAACTCAAAAGAATGTTACTCACAACTGTAAACCTACTTTGCCCACCCCACAGGGTAGGGAAAAAGTAGGTTTACAGTTGTGAGTATGCAAAAAGAATTTATTCTTGTATTATTAATTAATTACGTTATTTTCCATATGAACTGTTAACCTACTTTTGCCCGACCCTGTATAATTGTATTAACCAATGTCACCCCAATAAATTTAATTCAAAACACACACACAAAAAATGAACGATAATCCTTAAAAGAAAATCAATCTCATGGGAGGAGCGCTGAAGTACAGCTGCTTGTCTGTGAAGATTCACTCTGTAGTGTCTTCCCAGAGGATCTGTTTGATTTTCAGTAAAAATCTAGTCACTTTGGCATAACTTTTTTTTTTAAGGGTATAGATTATCAACCAAAGGATGGGTCTTCAAAATGGTGGCTCTTTTTTGAAAACTATACTAGGCTCTATGCTAGATGCTATCAGAAACATGAGGTTATTTAATTCTCAATACTAGTCTATGTAGGTATTACATGTTACAGATAGAAAAACAAACTCATAACTTGCCCAAGGTTATATAACTATTTGGAAACAGGCACAATATTTAAACTCAGGCTTAATTAAATTCAAAGTCAGTGCATTTCACCCTACCACATCAAAGTTAATTCTCATATGAATGTTTCTATCAGCTGTGTTTATTTTTTCTATCTTGTGTTAACCAAATGTTTTCTCTACCCATAAAGCTCTGAGGGTAAGATACCTGATAAAACAACAGTAAATACTCTTATGCTTCTTTATGACTCAAGAGCTTTTCACACAAATGTAGGTTAACCTCTTGAGTGGTTCTGTATGCTTATTTCAACTTTTTCAAAGTAGCAATAAGATTTCCAAAGAATCTAGAAATAAACAGATTTTATACACTACCTTGTCAGGTTTAGTTTCTATGTTTTGGGCAGGTCTTCCTTGATTTGTTGCCTTTCTTTCTGTTTCATTATCTAAAAAATAAAATAAAATATGTCATCCATTTTGACTAGACAGAAAATGCTGCATTAAAAGCACTAGGTAATTTGGGAAAGGAAAAAAAAGGCAACAATAGGGATCTATGTCTTTTAAAAAAATTTTTTTTGAGAGAGGGGAAGGGAAGGAGAAAGAGAGGGAGAGAAACATCAATGTGAGAAACAGGCGGTGGCCTAACTGGGAATCGAAGTGGCAACGACACTTCGTTTGTGGGACGACACCCAACCAGCTGAGCCATACTGCAGCAGAAATGTATGTCTTAAAAATTTTATGATTAAAAGTCTTATTATAAGATAAGATAAAAACAGATTAAATTTCCTGCCAAGTATAGGTCATCTGCTTTCAAAAACAAAGGTCTTAAGGTACTTTACCTTTTGCCTCTGAATAGCAAAATCTATATTATGGAAATTTGGAAAATAAAGAAAAGCAAAAAAACAAAAATAAAAAAACACCCAAGATTACATTATTCAGTAGTAATCACTGTTGACATTTCAGGGTACATTTTTCCAGTTTTTTCCTATGTTCACACATTTATATACATATTTTAGAACTGTGCTCATACTATTCAGGTTTTGACCTGTTCGTCTTTCCCTACTTAGATATATCATGAACCACACTCAAGCATTTTTTTCACATTGTTCTTAAAAGCTTACATTGTTTTCCAAATGGATGGACTACAATTTATTGGGGCTATTAATTTCTCACTATGAAGCACTGCTTACACCACTTCAGGTACCCCAATGTTTGAGTGCCCCCTGCTAAATGGATGAAGGGGCACAGAACCTACCTGCAGGGAACTGGAATCTTCCATTTCCTCCTCCCCTACTCAAAGGAGTACTTAACAATCTCAAGGACCAAAACAGTCTAGTTCAATCATTGATCAAGAAATAGTTCTTACCATCAGTAGCTCTTGTCACTGGCTTTCTTGTTGTAGTGGATGAGATGGGTCTGGCTGTCTGCTTTGCTGCTAGAGTAGCTGATCGAGTCACTCTCACTGAGGTGGGCATTTCAGGTTGTTCGGCTGTGGGAAAAATAGATCAAATGCTTTTTAAAAATCATTATTGTTGTGGCAACATCAGAGCTTATTACTGCTAATATTCCTACCTTTTTTCTCTTTGTCCAACAGTTTCTTTTCAGAAGTTTGCCTTTGCCCAGGTCGAGATGCTCGAACATCATTCCCATTAGCAACCTATCGAGAAGATTAGGTGCTATGTGATTTAATTACATAATAAATCAAACCACAACATCTCTAATCTGTACATTGATCCTCACCTGAAATCTGACTATTGGAAATAACCCAGCAAAAAAATCCACTACCCCAAATAAAATGGAGTAAAGAAAATAGTTTTCCATTATATTCATTTTCTTACAAGCTTTTTTAGGATCCTAGAATTTAGAAAATGCTAATAACCAAAGCTATTAAAAAGAGTTGACTATAATCATTTGGGGGTCCTTAAATATACCAGGCATGTTTTCTTTTTTTTTAAGATTTTATTTATTTATTTTCAGAGAGGGGGGAAAGGAGGGAGAAAGAGAGGGAGAGAAACATTCACTGGTGGCTTCTCATACACACCCCAACTGGGGACCAACCGTGCAACCCAGGCACGTGCCCTGACTGGGGATAGAACTGACCTTTCACTTTGTGGGTCAACGCCCAACTTATAAAGCTACACCAGTCAGGGCACCAGGCATGTTTTCACTTCAAGACTTTTAAATTTTGTCTAGAAAATTCTTCTCCTGGACAGAAAACTCTTTGCCATAGTTTACCCTTCTACTTCCTTAAAGACTTCATTCAAAATGCCACCATCTCAGTGAGGCCCAATCAAAATTCCACCTACTTTAGTACTCCTCAACTCCCTCCAGAATATTTATGACCATCTGACATAATATATACTTACTTTTTTATTGCCTATCTTCCATAAAAACAGGGAATTATTTTGTTCCCCATTATACCCTAGAGCCTAGAAGAACATGGTGATTCAAAATTTATTGTATACATGAAATTTAGCTTCCTTACCTGACAAAGAAGCATACATCTCCCCGCTTGCTCACTTTATTTTAGTAATCCTCCTAATAACTTTACCCTAGCAGTGTTTTGAAAACTCATAATTTACAACACCCACCCTACGTGCTTTATATTCCTACCTGCATTTTCTATTACGGAATGCATAATAGAAGACCAGGAAACTAACAAAACAGTGTGACACAAAGACAAAGCTTGGACCTGCAACCCTGGCATATCAGGACAATGCAGTAACCAACTGAGCTAAACAGCCAGGGCAAGACAAAGCTAGGTATAGCTCTCATATGGGATGTCTGGGCAAAGACTATTTTAAGTGCATAGTGCCTTAGCATCTAGCCAAAACTGCCCTATGCCACAGTGACTTTGGTGCTACCAACTCTAGTAAAATAATCACTATAACTTGAAGCTGATAGATTAAAAATAAAGTTACTTATTCTGAGAAAAGAAAGCATAATTTGTCATTTTAATAACTATCTATTATCAACTGTACCTTAGTCAGCTCCATTTGTTCTTTGGCCTTTGACCTTGTCATCCGTACAAAAGATGGAACAGCCTTAAAACAGTCAAAGAAGGAAATATTTTTTTTTAATATTTTTTTTATTTTAGTTCATTCAGTACAGTTTCTATCCTTTATTCCCTTTCCAGCCCACCCACCCATTCCTCCCCTCCTCCCTCCCCTTTCCAACACCCCTAGTTTTGTCCATGTGTCCTCTATATTTGTTCCTGTAAACCCTTCCCTTCTCCCCTGAAATTCCCTCCCCTCTCCCCTCTGGTCACTGACAACTTGTCCTCTATTTCAGTGTCTTTTGTTATATTTTACTTGGTTCTTTGTTTTGTT
>CM052538.1:161991789-162017110 GCA_028533065.1 Trachops cirrhosus
TCATGCTGTTGCAAAGGGTATGAGTTCCTTCAAAGAAGGAAATATTTTTTAAAAAATGAACTTGCAAAATTTGCTTCTATGTGTCATTATGAAATAAAATTCCAATTTTAAAGTTAAACTTTATTTGTAGTCATTTATGGCAAAAAAGATACTAACTTAAATTACTATTTTTTTTCTGGTTCTGGCTTAATTTAAATCATCTTTAGGTTAATACCTTTAAAACTTGTATTTCTCAGTGAGGAGAGAGAATACATTTTAAACCATATTTTCCAGGTATCATTAGGAATTCTCATTAATATGCAAGTGATAGATGAACAGACTAGAATATTAGAATCTTTCATTTATGAAAAGATACTGTACGGCTTATTTTCCTAGCTTGGACAATATGCCTTCAAATCTTATGACTATGAACTTGTCCACTGTCAATAAGAAAATGAAGACCTGATAGCAAAATGTGGAAAAAAATCTAGCAAGAGAAGGACTGATCAAAAAGTGGTAAGATGTTTATCAACTCTGTAAAATTCTGTAAGAAGCATATTCAGACTTCTTTTCACATGAGAAGACATTTTCTTTACCAAATCTCAATGAAAACCTATGTTAATAAAATCAGGCTTTTCTCCAAAGTGCGTAACATGAGCAAAGTTCAGCAATGACTACTGTCTAAGGAGAATAAAAAGCAATCATTGGTGAATCTTATAATTTAACGCAATGATATATCTCTTTCTCCCCCTACATACTTGTATAACACTTTGTAAGTAGCGGTTTACAGTCTAGACCAATGATTGGCATCCTACATATTCCTGCGAAAGCAGATGAAGTCTAACCCCTTCTAAGACATCTTCTTTGATGTTCCTGCAAACATAAATTAATCTCTCCCTCCTCTAACATAGATAGAATATTTATTTATCTATTATCTTTCCACCTTGAGTTGTGTTTTATTAATTTTGGTCTCTTCCACATTATCCTAAAGTAATGCACAGAGTAAATGCAGATCTGTCAAATGAATCAGATTCATGAAGCAAAGAAAACTAGGCAATATCTTGGGCCTTTATGTTATTCAATTCCTATTTAAATCAGGAATGAGTATATGGTCAATAAGGTTTTTAAAAAATATTATTTAAAATAAGACCTTTTATACATACCTTTAAAATAGCAAATCACCAGTGACTACCTAATTCACAAACCAGACTTCCTCTGTCCAAACTCCCTCCTTCTTGACTCACTGACCATTCTCTTCTTTTAGATCACCCCTTCCATCCTCCGCTTTAGTTCCCCTGCCACTCTGACCTATCCTTCTCAGCCTGTCACTGGTACCTGATTTCTGCCACCTGACAGTGCTCTCTAGACTTCAGTCTTTCATAATTTTATATATCCTTATTGGATTGGTCATATTCAGTCCCACAGCATAAACACCCACCCATACTATTAATACCACATCCTAAATCTACCCCTTAGCATGGACCTCCATCCTTATCCCAAATTTTATACCGCTGCCTGTTATCTAGATGGCCCAAAGTGGTTTAAAAAAAGGGGAGTTGGGTATTAAAATGCACCCACTTAATCATGTTCCTTTTCTTGCCTTCCTCATTTTTAAGCAGCAGCATAATTTATATGGTTGTTCAAATTAATATAAACTGAGCGTTAAATTTTCTTTACCCCTCACTATCTACTTGGTCACCTGTCAAACTTATCTCCAAAGATGTTTTACACCTATTTCTTCCTTTTAAACACATTGCCCAGTCTACCTATTCTGTCTCACTTACTCTTTCACAATAGTCTTGTAACTGGTCTTCCCATCTATAAATACTGGCCTTTTCAGACCATAATCTTCAAAGCCAGGGTAATCTTCCTGCATTATTAATATAATTGATGGTACAACCTCACTTAAAAGCTTCCCTTGACTCTCCATGTCCCACAGGATAAATGCCAAGTCCCTGGCACAGCATTCACTGCTCAGCCTGGCTCTACTAACTTTTCTAGTTTTATCCTATCTCAATCTACCTAGAGTTACACTGAGAGACCTGATTTTCATCTTCTGCTATTGTCATTCCCACCTTCCACCAATTAGGTAAGAGAATAAAGGAACTAAAGGGAATGAGTAATTTTAGTCATTTCATCTCTTAAAAGAATTGCTTCTCAGCCTTTTGGCTAAAATCAAGTGTAATTCTTAAAGGAAAAGGAACGGTTAAAAGGAACTATTCCTCTGTATCTAGTTAGGATACTAAATTTACCTTCATTGGCTCAGCTTTCATAGCATTTTGGTGGGAAAAAAGAAATGAAGGCTTCTCAGGTCTATAAAGACCCACTTTAAACACTCCTCGTTTAGCTTTCTCTCTTTGCTCTTTCAATTTTTGAAGTTGCTTTTCTTCTTTGTATTTCTGGAGCATTTGTTTCCGTTGATCACATAGAAGAGTTCTCACTGACTCTAAGCAAGAAAAACACACAAACACAGTATATAAAACATTGCAGGTAAAGTTATGCAAATGTCTAAAAAAATCATTTTGCCTAACCTCAACCACTACTAAGAAGTGCTTTGAGAAACTTCTTGTTAATTCCTTAGCACCCTAACCACAAGTTATTTCAACCTCTGTTCTTTTTTTCTTTTTAAAATATTTTATTTATGTATTTTTAGAGAGGGGAGGGAAGAGAAAAAGAGAGGGAGGGAAACATCAATATGTGGTTACCTCTCCTGTGCCCTCAACTGGAGACCTGGCCCACAACCCAGGCATTTGCCATGACTGAGAATCAAACTGTGGTTCGCAGGCAGGTGCTCAATTCACTGAGCCACACCAGCTCAACCTCTGTTCTTTTAAAATTTCTACTCCTGCCCTGGGCAAATTGCAAGGAAGAATTCATTGCCCTTCTAAGAAATGTCTTCACTGGCAAAGTATCCTTACTTCATAGATTCTTCAATCAGTTGTATTTTTATGCCCCTTATTAATTTATCTTGCCAACACTTATCTTACCCAAGTTCCAGAAGAATTTTAGAATTCCTATAAGGCAATATAGAAAATAAAATGTTATAATATTCCACAGGTGAATGGCTCTAGCCTGGCTAAAGTAGCTTTTAGCCTTTACCTTAAATAGCCAGTAGAAAACATCAAGTTATTCAAAATGGCATTACAAAACTCCATTTTTCTACTCAGGTTTTTTTTTTTTAATTGATTTTGAGAGAGAGAGAGAGACAGAGAGAGAGAGAGAGAGAGAGAATGACAGACAGACATCTATTTGTTGTTCCACTTATTCATGCATTTATTGGTTGAGTCTTGTATGTGCCCTGAGGATTGAACCCACAACCTTGGCATACTATGACAATGCTCCAACCAACCAAGCTACCCAGCCAGGGCCTGGTGAGGATTTTTTTATGTCAGTTATTAAATCAACTTCACTCTTCAAAGCACTTAAAATTACAATAAACCTTTACTTACTTGGCTTGACACTGGCCTTTTCTGGAACAAGCTCTTGAAATGTCTCGTCTAATTCAAGAAGAAGTCTACTTTCTGAGGCTGGAATATTGACATCTTTCAAACCAAAATGCCTATTTCGTTCATATTCCTTATGTCTGTGTTCTTTCTGAGACAGTGATTTCCTATGAGCAATTTTAGTTCTAATCATATCAGTACTCATATCCTTCCTGTGTCGACTGGCAAAACGTGATGAAGACATCCTGTCAGGGAAAAGAGAGACAGACAAACTTACAGGGATTTTCATTTTATTTATTTATTTTTTAAAAGATTTTATTTATTTCTAGAGAGAAGGGAAGGGAGGGACAAAGAGAGGGAGAGAAACAGCAATGTGTGGTTGCCTGTCATGTGTTCCCTTCTGGGGGACCTGACCTGCAACCCAGGCATGTGCCCTGACTGGGAATGGAACCAGCAACCCTTTGCTTCGCAGGCCCATATTCAATCCACTGAGCTACACCAGCCAGGCCGGATTTTCATTTTATTTCTTAAAAAATTAAGATTCTAAGCCCTGGCTGGCGTAGCTCAATGGATTGAGCGCAGGCTGCAAACCAAAGCATTGCAGGTTTGATTCCCAGTCAGGGCACATGGCTGGGTTGTGGGCCAAGTCCCCAGTGGGGACCACATGAGAACCAACCACACATTGATGTTTGTCTCTCTCCTTCTCCCTCCCTTCCCCTCTCTAAAAATAAATAAATAAAATATTTTAAAAAAGAATACATTATTTAAAAAAAAATTAAGATTCCAAGATGGAGGCATAGGTAGACATGTTTTGCCTCCTCATGCAATCATAGAAAGAATTACAACCAGATCTCAAAACTAAGAACACCCAGAACCGTCAGAAAATTGAGCTGTATGGAAGTGTGACAACAAAGGATTTAAAGAAGCCACATTTATCCGGATGTGTAGTAGAGGTGGAGTAGTGGAGACGAGCAGAGAGGCAATGCGGGATGGGCAGCAGGGATACCTTTAGAGGTAGCCAGAGATCCAGCCCCAGGTCAGACTGCACAGCCCAGGGTTCCAGCACTAGGAAGATAGATCCTCATTACCTCTGGCTGTAAAAACCAGTGCAGGGTGGGGCAGCAGAAAAAACTGCTGGATTTTCGCTACTTAAAGGGCCAACACAGTCTTAGAACGTACACTAAACCATCCATTCCAGGATTCACTACCCAGGCAGCAGCTGGAAGGGCATCGGTTGCACATAGGAAGTGGGTGAAGTGACTGGAAATGGGCTAGCGACAGATGAACCACGGGAAGCCAGGTAGTGGCACTGTCTCCTCTTTAAGCCCTCCCCACACCAGCACAAAGTGGTGAAGCAGGTGCTTGGCCCTGGCAATTACCTAAGGTTCTGCCCCACACAATTTACAGGTGCCTTTTCTACAATAGGCCATGCTACTAAGACAGGTAGTCAAAGCAGCTCTACCTTTGAGAAACAAACTCAGGGAGGCTGCCAAATTGAGGAGACAAAAAAATATGGCCCAAACAAAAGAACAAAACAAAAGCCCAGAAAAAGAACTAAGTAAAGCAGAGATAGTTAATCTATCAGATGCAGAGTTCAAAACCCTGGTTATCAGGATGCTCAGAGAACTCCTTGAGCACAGCAAAACAAACAAACAAACAAACAAACAAATAAAGGAAGAAATACAGGTTACACTAAGTGAAACAAAGAATGATCCAGAGGAAATGAACAGAAGGGAAAGAAGCGGGAATTCAAACCAATGATTTGGAACATAAGGAAGAGATAAAGATTCAACCAAAATAGAATGAAGAAAAAAGAATTCAAAAAACGAGGAGAAGCTTAGGAACCTCCAGGACAACTTTAAACGTTCCAACATTCAAATCATAGTGAGCCAGAAGGAGAAGAGGAAGAGCAAAGGAAATAGACTTCCAGGAAGTCCAGGAAGCTCTGAGAGTTACAAAGAAGTTGGACCCAAGGAAGCACACACCAAGGCACATCATAATTACATTACCTAAGATTAAAGATAAGGAGAAAATCTTAAAAGTAGCAAGAATGTAGCTACTTAAAAGTAGCAATTCCTTTGTAACTTACAAAGGAATTTCCATAAGGCTATCAACTGATTTCTCAAAAGAAACATTATAGGCAAGAAGGGGCTGGAAAGAAGTATTCAAAGTCATGAAAGGCAAGGACCTACATCCAAGATTACTCTATCCAGAAGAGCTATCATTTAGAATGGAAGGCCAGAGAAAGTGCTTCTCAGATAAGGTCAAGTTAAAGGAGTTCATCATTACCAAGCCTGTATTATATGAAACATTAAAGGGACTTAGAAAACAAGATGATAAAAAATATGAACAATAAAATGACAACAAACTCACAACTATCAACAACTGAACCTAAAAAACAAAATAAAACAAAACAAAAAACCCAATCTAACTAAACAGACAACTAGAGCAGGAATAGAATCACAGAAATGGAGATCACATGGAGGGTTATCAGGGAGGAGGGGAAGAGGAAGAATGGAAGAAAACGTACAGGGTATAAGAAGCATAAATAGTAGATACAAAATAGACAGGGGGAGGTTAAGAATAGTATAGGAAATGGAGAAGCCAAAGAACTTATTATATATGACCCATGGACATGAACTAGGATGCTGGGGGAGAGAAGTGCTGGAGAGGGGTGTGGTGCAGGGAGAAGGGGTAGAAAGGGGAGAAAAAAATTGGGACAACTGTAATAGCATAATCAATAAAATGTACTTAAAAATAAAGTAATTTTAAAAATAATAAAAATAAAACTTTAAAAAGTCAACAAATTCACAACTATCAACAATTGAATCTAAAAAAGAAACACACACACACACAAAACTAAGCAAACCACCAGAACAGGAACAGAATCATAGGAATGGAGATCACAAGGAGGGATATCAGCAGGGAGGGGGAAGGAGGAGAATGTGAAAATGTTGTAGGGATTAAGAAGCATAAATGGTAGGTACAAAGTATACAGGGGGATGTTAAGAATAGCATAGGAAATGGAGAAGCCAAATAACTTATATGTGCAACCCATGGACATGAACTAAGGGGGGGATTGCTGGAGGGAAAGGGGGGACTGGGTAGACGGGGGCAAAGGAGGAAAATTGGGACAACTGTAATAGCACAATCAATAAAATATAATCAACAAAATGAAAAAATAAAAAGTTAAGATTGCAGTTCACCTCCCATCCCAACCTCAGAGCCTTCTGAAATAGAAGTATTGAAATACAAATGGAATAAATATATGACACCGAAGAGCGGGAAGGAGGTTATTAGAAGATAAGACACTACAACTTATGCTGGGGTCCTAAGTAGGACCTTGCTTGACAGATTAAGTGAAGCTCAGGAAGCTACTGTCCATAAATAGGAGAATAGTTTCTTAACCTTCCCCTGGTGATGAATGCAGGCAGCCTGACATTTTGGTTCTCAAGCTAAAAAACAAAACAAACAAAAACCACACAAGATGCCTATTAAACAAGGATGATAAACAGGCATTGAAAATACCCGATTAAGAAAAAGAAGTGTTTTCAGAAGAATTACGATGGTGATGTAGAAGGATAAACAAACCAGTATGCCCTTGGTAGGGCAGAATAAAATTATTTCTGGCCATGTAAGATGTCATATAGTTTACTTGGCACATACCATTCTCATGGAAAGATCCTTGAGAAATATTCAAGCAACACAAGAGAGAAGGACAAGAAAGAGGATGTCATGGGTTCCAAGAAACCACGGATCGAACTGATAGAAGAATAAAGGAAAGTGGGAAGTCTAAGGTGGTTGGTTACCTATGCATCTGGTATAGAGAACAACCAAGCCAAACTGAAGAAAAAGGACTGGTTTTCCAGAGAAAATTCTTGCCAGCTTAAAAGAAAAGGCGGGGAGGGGAGGAAAGAGGGAGTGTCATTAGGGAGTTTAAAAGTTATAAGCACACTATATTCCTCAACAAGAATAACTAAGCAAGTCCATTTACAAACTTCAAATAGGAAAATCTGCACAATACAAATTAAAACGTTACATGATTTTTAAGCATCCACAGAGTATAAAAATGAGAATTCATCTGACCTGGATGCTAATAACATTCTCCTTTAAGGGCCCAGGGGAAGTGACAAAGAACTGTGCTTTTCATCAAGACCTCTCCCCTATTTGATTTGCCACCTCCCACAAGTATTAATTTGCCAAATAGTGAAGAAAAACAAAACTTATGTATTATTTTGAAAAACAGCATACCAGCAGAGACAGAGAGAGAACTAATACTAAAGGTATATTTAATTATCTAAACCCTAAAGGGTAGTTACTTAATATTACGGCCATTATACAAATGAGGTAAATTAACTGCCCACGTGAGCGGAGAGAAAAGTGGCGCAGCTGGCATCCCAAGCCAGGCGGCCTGGCTCTTCACATACGCCTAAGTTCTCTTCTTCGGCTGACGGGAGTTGCTTCCAGCTGGGAAGTCTAGAATGTTTTCTTCTTGCTCGCCCACGGTGCTCTCAACCCGGACGTTTACAGGTGTCACAGGACTGGGGAGGAGCTACTGAAAATTAATGTCAGGGCCAAGGATGCTAAGTACCGACAAACTCCGGAGGCCAATTACGCCCCGGTGGTGAAACGCTGACTGCCCCATAGCTCAAGCCAACAAATATTTACTCTTCCCGAGAATTGCGCCAGTAGCTTCAGAAAGGACGGGTAAACACTTTTCTGGCGGAGCCTCCCCCGGGAAGCATCCCGCTCTCAGCTGCTGGTCCTCAGATCCTTCTCGGCCTTGAAGAAGGAGGCCGGCCAGCACCCTCCCTCCAGCTCCCCAGCACCCACCTACCTGAGGTAGCTTCTGGCGTGAAACCTCAACCAAACGAAAAGCGAAGGAACTTTCGGCTTGGAAACCCACTGCTGCCTCCAAAACAGCACCGCCCACAAGCCCAGCGAGAGCTAAATTCAAACTTCCCACACCGAACCTCTGATTGGAGGGATTTTAACCAACACTTCCGGGAAACTTACCCGCCTCTTCCCTTCGATAAGGCTTGCGATTGGTTTTCTCCTTGCACTATTTGAATTGATTGAAAGGTGAACGGACGGTTCAGACGGGTGTGAGAGAAATCTAAGGGCTGGGCCGCCGCGGGTTGCTGTAGACCGGCCCGGGTCGCGTTGTTGACACGGGGCGGGAACCGCGGGAAGGTGAGGTCACTTTGAGCTTGAATCCGCAAGGGACCTCCCAGTGCCCCACGCGTATCCGAGGAAGGAGGGGGAAACACAGAGAAGGGACTCAAATTTGTAGGGCTTCTTAATGTCCGTATTTAGTTACATAAATCCAGCAGAGCTATTTGGAATGTTTCCTCATTTAACGTTTCAAAGAACGGCTTTGCCCTGGCTGGTGTGGCTCAGTGAATTGAGTGCCAGCCTGCGAATCGAAAAGTCACTGGTTGGATTCCCAGTCAGGGCACATGCCTGGGTTGTGGGCCAGGTATGAGAGGCAACGGGCAACCTATTGATGTTTCTCTCTCTTTCTCCCTCCCTTCCCCTCTCTCTAAAAGTAAATACAATCTTTTTTTAAAAAAAGGCTTCCCACACCATATTTCTCCTTACATCCGTTAGTGTTACTTTTCAACACCTGCAGCCTTTTTTATCCTTTTTTTTTCTAGTGAGGTAAAATTTAAATACAGTGAAAAACATAGTTTTTTCATGTATAATTTGATTAGTTTTGCTAAATGTAAATAGCCATGTAACTACCACCAAATCACGAATGAGATAGAGCATTTCCACCACCGAAGAGTTTCCTTAAACTCCTTTCCAATCTCCCTTGGCAACCATTCCTCTGGTTTCTATTATTTCAGAATTAAAGGTGGTAGGTACTCATTAGTGTCTGCCTTCTTTTTCTTAGCATGTTGTTTTCAACACCCATGACTACTGTTGCGTGAATCAGAAGTTACTTGTTTTTACTAATGAAAAGTATTCTGTTGAATACTTTATCCATTCACCTGTTGATGGACATTTGGATTGTTCCAGTTTTTAGCTGTTATGAGTAAGTTGCTATAAATACTCTTTTGTTTTGTTTTAAAGAATAGAATATAGAGCTATCTAGAATTGCTTCTCATATGTGCCCTGCCCAGGGATGGAACCTACAACCTTGGCGTGTAGGGATGATGCTCCAACAGAGTTTCCCAGTCAGGGCTAAAGTCAGCAATTTGTCCAAGAAGCCCTTGTGCCTTTTATTGAAGAATGGTATTAGAAAGGAAGATTTGGACACTAACTGTGCTCTTTGCTACTGAGGAGTCTCTCAGTTGACAGAGTGAAGAAATATAGTTGTCTATACTAACATGTGTATATACATATCTATAAACATTTCTGTGGTAACCATCTGTATCCATATTAAGCTAATCAGGAGTTCACGCTGATGTCTCCAGCTCTAATCCATTACCACATGGGTCATTCTAGCCTCTTCCTCTCGCTTATCTGCAACCTCCCACTCCAACAGTGGAAAACTTGACTCTGTTAGTTACCTTTTCATTTCCTTCCTGGCATCATTGGTGAATAGAGGATTTTAAGTTTGATGAAGTCTCCTTTATCACTTTTGAATATTATCTTTAGTGCTCCTCTTTAAGAAATATTTGCCTACCACGAGGTCATGAAGCTATTCTCTTATGTTTTCTCCTAGATACTTGGTAGTTTTAGTTCTCTTGCTTAGGTCTGTAATCCATCTTGAATTAATTTGTGTGTGGTCTTTCCAATTTTTTTTTCTTTTTGCTTTTTTTTTCACATTGTCCAGTGCCACATGTTAATGAAAACTGTATGTATGACTCTGAGTAAAACATTTCCTCTGCAAACCCTCAGGTAATTTCCTGAGTTACTAAAATTGTAGTACCTTAGTGCATAAGAAATATAAAACAAAGCATAACATAGGGAAAGGACATTGCATTGAATATTCAATCAATTTAGCAACAAGGATGAGATTGGCAGGTTTGGTGAGAACAATTTCAGCAGAATGATGGTGGCAGAAACCATACAGTGATGAATTAAAGTGTCATTGGTAGTTACTGAAACAGGCAGAGTGTAAGTGAGGCATCAAGAGTTTTTAGTGATGAGAAGGACTTTGAAGATTAGTGATTTGTACAAGATCCCACAGTTAATTAAGTCGCAGAGGCTGGACTCAAACCTAGGCATTTTCATCTTCCTAGCTAGAAATATGGCTTGTTTCAACACTTATTTGAAAATGGAAAGAAGTAGTATAGGCTTTGCAGTCGAAGAGATGTGATTTAAAATGGCCACTTCTCATGGGGCAAGTTTTCTGCACTTCTCTGAATATCCGTTTCCTTATCTACCTCTTAGGAATGTTGGGAGGATAAATAAAAATAATTAGTTCCAGTTCTGCTTCCTTGACAAAGTAAAATTACTGGCTTCCTCCCACAAGATCAGATTCGGAGGAGCTACAGAGGGAGAAAACATCAAGTTTTTGTAACATTCAGGAATGTGAGCAGTCTTTTGTTGATTTTGCCCTGCAGTTGTTAACTGATTAACCTCTCTCGTCTCTTCCTTCCACCATTGGGCCTATTGTAATTTAATATAGGACGTCTCAGAACTTGTTTCTCGTCACTTTTTACTGTGGTTACCAGGAAAATTTAAATTTCTTGTGTGGGTATGCATTGTCCGTCCTGGGAGCTTGCTCATGCCTTACTTCCCTCTCTGGCATGCATCTCCTAAACTCTAAAGGTCCCCTGAACTCTAACCTCCTGAATCTGTCTCCAAGGCGCCCCTTTCTCTTACTCTTCAGTGAGCCAAGGTAGTCTAGACCCTCTCCTATTGCTTCTGCTATCCTAAGTCCTTCCTTGTTTCACTCTCCCCAGCTTTAATAAATGTACTCTATAAATTAATTAATTAATTAATTAATTAAATAATAGCCCTGGCTGGTGTTGCTCAGTGGATTGAATGCTGGCCTGCAAACCAAAGGGTCCTGGGTTCGATTCACAGTCAGGGCACATGCCTGGGTTGCAGGCCATGTCCCCAATAGGGGGCATATGGGGGCAACCACACACTGATGTTTCTCTTCCTTTCTCCTCTCTAAAAATAAATAAATAAAATCTTTAAAAAAACAAATAATAAATTGCATGTGTGGTTCACATTACATTTCTGTTGGAAAATGCTGGCATGGTTTATAGGAAACTGCTGTTTGAAATGTCAGTGAGACGGGAACATCTCACTCCTGCTCCAAAAATCTGAGCACAGGGAAGCAGCCTCAATTTCCAACCTAGAATTTCAGATGAAAGGTGTGAGGGCCAAAAAATAACTTTCCTCCTACTTTTCTAAGTTGTCCAGATGGGCTAATAGGTAAATCCACATGAAACAGATTAACAGGAGAAAATGTCCCAGATTTATTATGGATACACATGCAGGGGTGCCATTGGAATGTGAGATCTGAGGGTGTCACTGTGTCACTGAAATTTATAAACCATTCTGGACTAAGGAGAAGGGGAACAGGGACCTGGGATTTCGAAGGGAAAGTGGGCATTCACAGGTGGAAAGAGCAAATGTGATAAACAAGTCCTTGATGGGCTACCCAGAAATAATGGGACATAGAGGGAAGTCCCTGTTTGCCACATTTAGTTTATCGTAATTATTGTGATATGGTGGTCATGCTCCCTTCTTTAAGCAGGTTTTTCTATCTGAATTCCTTTAGGCAGGTAGAAGGGAGGGTCAGAGGTTCTTTCTGAGTCTTTTGTTTCTGAATAACCAGCTTCAAATCAGTATCCTAAAAAGACTATTTGGGGGTAACAAACATTGGTCCCCCTCAGAGGATTTAAATTGTAGTTTCCAGGGAAAGGAAGATGCAATTCCTGAGATGCAATTTCTTATCTTTTGATTTTTTCAGGAAATTCAAACCCATTTGCTTTCTATTTTCTAGATAGTCCTCAAAATTTCTGGTACATTGATGATACTCTAATCATTTTCTACTGACAGGGCTTTATACTTTTAAAAAATATCTGTGTTAAAATTTCAGTGGCAGGATGTGGAATTAATTATGTGTCATAGTCTACACTTTGATCTGAAGCCTTTGCTATAAGAGATTCTTAATAATAAGCTTAACATTTAAAGGAATAAAACATTGTTTAGTGTACAACCATTTTCTTCTTTACTCTCATTTGTGTGCATTGCATATACACACGAAATCATTTAATTTCTCATTCACTTACACTTTTCCTTAATTTTCATTAAAATTTTTAGTGCTTATGTTCTCTTTTCTTTCTATCCCCAAAATGTAAAATACTGAAAATGCCTACTTGCATGATATATCTCTAGTGAGCATTTAAAAATCTCACTGTATATCTTAGGTGATATCATTGTTATGTAGCCATTAAAGAATGGCATAGTTCCAAAGGAAATTATAGCAGTTCATACTCAGAATATAGTACAATAATAAAAAATACATCAGCCCTGGCCAGTGTGGCTCAGTGGACTGCCAGCCTCCGAACCTAAGGTCATCGGTTCAATTCCTAGTTGGCACACATGCCTGGGTTGCAGGCTGGGTTCCCTGGTTAGGAGCATGAGAGAGGCAACCTATCCATGTGTCTCTTGTGCATTGAGGCTTCTCTCCCTCTTTCTCCCTTCTTTCCCCTCTCTCTAAAAAAAAAACTTAAAAAATCTTAAGAATATATATATATCAGTAAGTTCCAAGGTTTGAATGTTACTTGCATGTAATTTTATTCTTATACTTTATGCATTACCAGCTTCAAGGCATTTTACAGCTGGTGGCTGATAATATTTGCAATATCACTTTTTTTCACTTCATATGCTAAATATACGAGCAGAAAGTAATATATTTAACTATAAATATTTGTGAAGTCATTATATACCTGGTCTTGAATCCTCCCTTTGGAAGAAATCTTTTAATTTTTTAATAGAAACATTAATTCATCTACTTTGTTAGCCGCATCAGAATCTGTATGACCACTTTTCATTTTGGCAATCGAATTGCTTGAGCTCTTCTTCAAAGGAACCAAGAAGCAGTACAGCAGCCTCACCACGTGGTGGCACCCAAAAGCCCCCAAACCAACATCATAACCTCGCTGTATGAAGCACGTGTCCAAAAATTTAGGCACATAGCTACCTTGTAGGTAGCAACAGTAAGTAAATGAGCCTGAAACTTCCAACAGATTTTTCAGTTAAATTAAGGCAATAAATTCACTTATTTCTTAGGGTAGTTTGAGCTTTAGTTTTCTGTCATTGGCAGTAGAGTCCTAAATGATGCAATAAAAGTCACAGAAGAAATAAAATATTTCTTTTCCATTCCCAACCTGCAGTCTCATCTCCTAGAGATAATCATTGTACATTTCTTTCAGACACTTGTTTGCACTTATACGTATAATGTATCCCCCTTCATGCAAATGGAATTGTATTGTATATAAGGTTCCACCACTTGCTTATTAAAATTTATGTTGTATTGTGGACATCTTCATTTTTCGATGCATACTATTCTGTAAGTTGGACATAGCATCATCAGTTAAATCTGTTTTTCATTGATAGAAACTATTTTTCCTCTTTTTTACTATGATAATACCTTTATACATATATCTTTGTGCATTTATGCAACACTAACACAAAAATCCCAGAAATGGAAGTGTTCTTTTTTTATACAAAACAGAGCTATATTTACTTTTAAGTATATTTTATTGATTATGCTATTACAGTTGTCCCAATTTTTTTCTCCTCTTTATCACCCTTCTCCCTGCACTTCACCCCCCTCCAGCATTCCTCTCCCCCAGCATTCCTAATTCATGTCCATGGGTTGCACATATAAATTCTTTGGCTTCTCCATTTCCTATACTATTCTTAATATCCCCTTGTCTACTTTGCACCTACCAATTATGCTTCTTATTCCCTATACCTTTTCTCCCATTCTCTCCTCACCTCCTTCCCACTGATAACCCTCCATGTGATCTCCATTTCTGTGATTCTATTCCTGTTCTAGTTGTTTGCTTAGTTTTTGGTTTTGTTTCTTAGGTTCAGTTGTTGATAGTTGTGAGTTTGTTGTCATTTTACTGTGCATATTTTTGATCATCTTATTTTTCTCAGGTAAGCCCCTTGAACATTTCATATAATAAGGGCTTGGTGATGATGATGAACTCCTTCAACTTGACCTTGTCTGGGAAGCACTTTCTCTGCCCTTCCATTCTAAATGAAAGCTTTGCTGGATAGAGTAATCTTGGATGTAGGTCCTTGCCTTTCATGACTCTGAATACTTTCCAGTCCCTTCTTGCCTGCAAATTTTCTTTTGAGAAATCAGCTGATAATCTTATGGGAACTCCTTTGTAAGTAACTGTCTCCTTTTCTCTTGTGGCTTTTAAGATTTTTTTCCTTATCTTTAATCTTGAGTAACGTAATTATGATGTGTCTTGGTGTGTTTCTTCTTGGATCCAATTTCTTTGGGACTCTCTGAGCATCCTGACCTTGCAAGTCTAGTTCCTTTGCCAGACTGAGGAAGTTTCCCCTCATTATTTGTTCAAATAAGTTTTCCATTTCTTGCTCTTCCTCTTCTCCTTCTGGCACCCCTATGATTTGGATTTTGGAACATTTAAACTTATCCTCAAGGTTTCTAAGCCTCTCCTCATGTTTTCAAATTCTTATTTCTTCATTCTGTTCTGGTTGAATGTTTTTTTCTTCCTTTTGCTCCAAATTGTTGTTGGTTTGAGTCCCAGTTTCCTTCCCTTCATTGTTGGTTCCCTGTATATTTCCCTTTATTTCATTTTGTGTAGCCTTCATTTCTTCCTTTATTTTGTGACCATACTCAACCATTTCTGTGAGCATCCTGATCACCAGTGTTTTGAACTCTGCATTTGATAGGTTGTCTATCTCCTTGTTGCTCAGTTCTTTTCCTGGAATTTTGTTTTGTTCTTTCATTTGGGCCATATTTCTTTTTCTCAGGACACCAGTCTGGATGAATGTTTCTTCTTTAACTCCTTGGTTGTTGGACTCCATGCAGTTTGATTTTCTGGCAGTTCTGGTTGTCTTTTGTTTTTAAATTGGTTGTTATCCTTCTTTTGGTTGTGTGAGGAAACAAAGCATATCTACCTACACCTCCATCTTTGGCCAGAACTCTGCCTTATCTTTTTAATAAAAAGAGAATAAAATGTTAGAAATATAATTGAAGCTTCCTTTATGTTTGCACTGATCCCATTCCTCTCTGCCTTTCCCCCCTCAGGTAAGCACCACCTTGAAGGTGATGTGTATGTCTTATTTGAGACCTGAAAACGCCCACACCGGCAGCAAAGGTTTAAATATTTTCCTGTGCTTTTTAGAGAAAGAAGGCAGCAATAACAAATTGACTGAACAGTTGTTCCCAAGTCTCACCAGGATCTGCAAGCATCTTTCTAAGACAGATTAATTTCACATGATTGCAACAGTAAGGCTCATAAAGTTCCCGTGAGAAGCTGTTCACAAACTGTGCCAGACTTCTGATTAATTTCCTAATAAAGAACAGAGAAAAATCTGCCCATCAAACTTGCTTCAAATGAGGTTACTAACTGAGTTATAATCATGTCTATGTATTTTATTTTATACTATAATTTATTTTTACCCGGAGAGGTTATTTTTTAAAAGGCCATAATACCTCTCTCTGCCCTTTGAAGTACATACTAGATGGGGTTAAAACCCTCATGTTTGGCCCTGGCTAGTGTAGCTCAGTGGATTGAGCATGGGCTGTGAACCAAAGGGTCGCAGGTTCCATTCCTAGTCAGGGCGCATGTCTGGGTTGCAGGCCAGGTCCCCAGTGCCTGCCACACAAGAGGCAACCTCAAACCTCTCCTTCTCTTTCTCCCTTCCCCTCTCTCTAAAAATAAATAAAGAAAAGAAAATATTTTTAAAAAATATGTCATGACTACCTCTATGAAAGGGGATGGTCATGGGGGTCAGGAGGGTTCAGATCCACTTAGACATATGAAAAATGAAATTTCATAAGCAGAGCGATAAAGCCAATGTGATCGTATCTGATCATTTTTGCAGAAAGGATTAAAAGATATTTTAAAAAGATCTTTGAATAATCCCCAGTCTTTTGATATTCTGAAACTTCTACCTCATTGCTTATTTTTAAAAGAACCCAAATGAAGCTTAGTCTAAATGAGAGAGTCTCCTGTGGTTTTTGACAAACATTTTAAACAGTACACTTCTATGGCTTTATGTTTTTTTCACAGACCTAGGTTTCTTTTAAAAATGAGTATAATTTTGTAAAATTGTGAACTTTGTGAAAATTGCATGATATCGTGCATATCATTCGGCAGTTTGTTATGGTTATTCAGCGTGACTTCAAAATTTAACCATGTTGATACATGTAGATTGAGGTTATTCATTTTAACTACTGAATAATATTCCTTTTTGTAAGCTTATTTCTTGTAGTTTAAAGTTAGTAAGCATTTAGATTATTCCCCTTTTTTTCTTCTCGTAAAAATATCGCTGCATCGAACGTATCTCCTCATGCGCATGTCTGAGAACTTCTCTAGTACGTCTGTCTACGAGCGACGCTGCCGGGCTGGGAGTCCTACGCTCTCCTTTACTGCCCAAATCGCTCTTCAGAATGGTTAATCACACATTTTATACTTTTCCCAGCAGTAAATAAGGGTTCCTCTTCACACACATTCTTTCTGTCTCCAGTATTTTTGTTTTGGAGTTGCATGATTTTGATAGTAATATAATTTATTAAATTATTGCGTCATGGCTCCTAGCCTGTGTGTGTCGTACGTGTGTGTGTCGTTATGTTTAGAGGGGTTTTTTTTGGCCATGTTTAGTTTTGGTAGTAAATGATTATTGCAGCTTAATTTGCAAATCTAGTTTCATTGTTCATTTTGTTTTGCAAAGATGAAATGAAAAGTCAGTAGTGCTAATAGTCCAGAAATCTGGTAATCTTGAAGCATGACTCTATCCAGTTGTACAGTACTTTGTCTGCCAAGTAGTAAGAGGGGCTAAGAGTAAAGTTAAATTAAATTCAGAAAACTGTGATTGGGAAACTCTGCTGAACACTGTCTGGAATAGCCAGGCATTTTTCATGGAAAGTTTTTGCTCACTGCATGGAACGGGGTTATCTAATGCAGCATTAATAACCGTATCAGGTCCAGGGTGGTAGTTAGTGAATCTGGAGGGTGCCTTTCTCTCTTCCTATCTTCCTTGTCCTACTTCTTTTGAGTAGTGTTCACTTTCTCTTCCTTATCAGGTCAATCATAAAGTTTCAGGAAAGTCCTAGATACAACAAAGTTCAAGCTAAAAATTCTTGCAGTGTAAGCTTATCCAAGGCATGAAACTTTCTCATGCCATCTCAACTAAAAATAAACTAAAGCTCCAAATGTGTAGGATAACCAGATGTGACATCTGCTGAGCTGTCCTGTATAAATAAGCAATACATCACAGAGTGAATGAGGCATGTAGCAGGTGTGGTGGATAAGGAATGGCTTTTTGACATAAACTGTTATTTTTACTTCTTCCGGAACAATCAGAGGTATTTTCTTGTTTAACATGTCCAATCTTTTTTTGGTGAAACCTATTGTTTCATAATAGTATAAAATCTGGTAACTGTTTTTTATACTATTGTCCCTAAATGAAGAACTTTTGCCTCAAGATGTGCATTCTTCCAAATTACATGGGAAATCTCCCTTGAAGAGAGCCCAACTACTTTAGAAAAGTTTAAATCCTGCATAAGAAAGTCATTTTGTTTTTCAATATTGCGTAATTTTTAGAAGGTGCCAAAGTCTTTACACCCTTTTGGCCAGGCCTGAATATTGTAATTTTAAATTAAAAAATAATAAGTTTTCCCTCAAGACACATAGAAAGATATCCCTAGTTTATAAGCCCTCTCAGACCCTTGTGATCTGAAAATATTAAGTGGAAAAGTCCAGAGATAAATTGTAAGTTTCAAAGTGTGCACCGTTGTGATGGAATCTCGTGCTGTCCTGCACTGCCCCGCCCTTCTGTGATTCATCCGTTTTCAGCGAGTCACAGTGTACACGCTGTCCACCTGTTAGTCACTCAGTAGCCGTCTCAGGTATCAGATTGACTGTCATGTTATTGAAGTGCTCGTGTTCAAGTAACCTTTATTTTACTTAGTGATGGCCCCAAAGTGCATGAGTGGTGATGCTGGCAATTTGGACGCACCAAAGAGAGGCCATAAAGTTTGTCCTTTAAGGGAAAAGGGGAAAGTTCTTGACTTAATAAGGAAAGAAAAACAATTGTATGCTGAGGCTGCTAAGATATATGGTAAGGATGAATCTTCTATCTGTGAAACTGTGGAGGAAGAAGAAACACATGCTAGTTTTGCTGTCACACCTCAAAGCGCAAATGTTCTGGCCACAGTGCCTGATAAGTGCTTACTTAAGGTGAAAAAGGCATTAAATCTGTGGGTGGAAGACACGAACGGAAAGTACTTTCTGACCAAGGGCAACAAGTTGTCTCAGGAGGCACCGAGCATGATTCCTTCACAAGGGTCCCCAGGAGTGAGTGACCACACACATTCGCATAACTTTACTGCAGTATATTGTTATAATTGTTCTATTTTATATTAGTTATTTTTGTTGATCTCTTACTGTGCCTAATTTATAAATTAAACTTCACAAATAGCTATGTATGTTTAGGAAAAAACACAGTCTACAGAGAGGAGGGTTCAGCACTATTGGCAGTTTCAGGGATCCACCGGGGTATTGGAGCATATTCCCCGTGGCTCAGGGTGGACTACTGTACCTTTTTTGGTTATGTAATTACTGGAACTCACTGTCCCATAAATCTGTGCCTGCTGTTTACCTCCTGTCTGCCTTCCTGATTTCTCCTGTCTCTCATGGAATTCAGCGCTCAGGTGAAATGGGTAAATCATGGGTAAATTCAGACCCGAAGGGGGAAGTGACAGCTGCCATAGATGACAAAGATGTTGGATTTAGAACAGCTGCTTGGGACGCAGGCATTTGTTCTGAGCAAGAGGGCTGAAATTCTCCAAGGCTGTTACTATCTTAGCCTAGGAATAAGGTCCTATAGGCAGCAGTCCCCAACCTTTTTGGTATGGGGGACCCGTTTCCTGGAAGACAATGGACCAGGGTAGGGGGATGGTTTCGGGATGATTCAAGCACATTACAGTCAAGCTCACCTCCTGCTGTGCAGCCTGGTTCCTAACAGGCCCGGACCAGTACTGATCTGCCACCCAGAGGTTGGGGACCCCTACTATAGGACCCTTGGTTTAACTGTTTCAAGATAAACTCCATAACTCTTTTTTTTCTGAACGTTGAAGTTCTATGTAATTATTCATTCATTGGTAAGTGACTACTATGATAAGATCTACTTATATGTAGTGAAGCCTAGACCAAAGATTTAGATACAAAGAGCAAGAATTTGTATATTAATACCTTTTTGTAGTTCCTACTAGATACTAAGTGATTAATTAATAGCTAAAGAAAAAACTTCACCGTATTATATTGCCAAGGAAATATTGGCTCAAAGCATTATCTGAGCTGTGCCCCTGCTGTAAAATATTTTATATATGTAAACATACTATCATATGCCATTAGGCCCATGGGCTTTTAGAAAGTCATGAGGGATCAAAGACAAAATAATTTAATATGACAATAGATGTATGAAAAAGATCCAAATATGAGTTAATTACTTGTTCCTGTTTCAGATATTACCCTAAGACATTGTTTTTCTCAGCACATATTGACTACATTTTTTGTTTTTGTTGTTTTTAAGATTTTATTTATTTATTTTTAGAGAGGGGAAGGAAGGGAGAAAGAGAGGGAAACATCAATGTGTGGTTGCCTCTTGACCGCCCCCCACTGGGGACCTGGCCTGCAACCTAGGCAAGTGCCCCAACCAGAAATCAAACCGGAGACCCCTTGGTTCACGAGCTGGCGCTTAATCCACTGAGACACACCAGCCAGGGCTTGACTATATTTTGAAGGAAAAAGCATAATAATAAACTTTGAGTCCTAAGAAGAGCAGTTTTTAGTCAATGTGTTTAATGTCTTGAACTGCTTTTACTATCGTCTTTGATGGTATGAAGAAAAAAGTTAATAGATCCTCTTTCACATCTGGAACTTATAAATCAATTCTCTTTAGTAGTTTGCATCTCTCTGTGCTCACTAATAAACTCTTAGCAGCTGGTGGTTGTTATTAATCTCTTCCCTAATTAGGGAAGAACATGCTACAAATTCATCATTCTGAATGAGAATAATGGTGTTTAATCTGTTTCTCTGATCCTTCTTGCTTTATTGTCCATTAAACAACCCATAATGATTAGTCAGTTTGTCATACAGAGTATGAGATAATACAATAACTGCTTGGATTTTAAGTACAGGCCTCTAACTCACTGTGTGACCTCAGTCATATCACCTAATCTCTCTGAGCCTCACATTCTTCATCTGTAAAACAGAGTGATTCTGGTTACCTCACAAGACAGCTATGGTTAAATGAGATAATACATGGGAACAGCACCACACGAATACCTTTTAAAATCTTCTAATTATTGAAAATTTCAGTCATGTTCTCAAGTTGAGAGAAGAGGGTAATGTCCTTCTGTACCTGTTACCCAGCTGCAACAATCATTCATTCATGGTCAGCGTTCATCTACGCTCCATTCAGTGCGCTTCCTCCCCCAAAAGGAGCATTAGAAAACAAGTTTCAGATTTTTCTTTTTATCCTTAATTACTTTACTATGTATCTCTTTTCAAAAGCATGACTATAAAACCAGTATCATAATTAAAAATTGAATAAATATTCAGTTAGTGTTCATTTCCCCAATTGTCTTCATGGTAATAATGCAGTTGTGAGTTTGGAAACTGATGGTTCTGTGATGTGTTGACTTGGCTAAGCTGCACTCCAGTCCCCCGAATTTATTTTCCAGCGTGCTACCTGTTAGGTTGGATGACAAGAAATCTTCTCTTGTAAGAGCTGGTGGAGGAAAGGGAGGCAGCTACCACATTGTAGTATGCACATGCCTTCTCCCGGTTAATCATACATAATTTAGGTGCTACTGTGTAAAGATTTTACAGTTGTAATTAAAATCCCTCAACGATTGACTATAAATTAATTGAAAAGGAGATTATCCTGGGTGGCCCTGACCAAATCAATTGGAAGACTTTTAAAAGAGGACTTAGTCCAGTCCAGCTGCCTTCACTGGTAAGTTCTTTCAAGCATCTAAAGAAGAATTAATACCAATTATTCACAAACTCGTCTAAAATATAGAAGAGGACTGAACAATTCTCAACTTATTCTTTGAAGCCACTATTACCATGCCAAAATTGAAGGCATCACAAGAAAATTAGAGAACAGTAGTATCTCTTATGAATATAGACATAAAATTTTTCAACAAAATATTTACAAACTGAATCCAGAAGCATATAAAAAGGATTATATTCTATAACCAAGAGAAATTTATCCCAAATTCAAGGTTGGTTTAATACCTGAAATGAATTAATGTAGCACACTATTTCAATAAAATAAAGGATGAAACCCATATAATTATTTCAATAGATGCAGAAAAAGTATTTGATAATATTCAACATGCCTTAATGATAAAAACAATCAATAAACCAGGAATAGAAGGGAACTTCCTCAGCCTAATAAAAGACATCTACAAAAAACTTTCTCTGGGGAGCCCACACTTTCCATTGTTCTTTCATTCCAAAAATTTTACTTATACCTGATTCCATGTAGGGCATTCTGAGATAGCCCTGTGTCTGGAGCCCGGATGGGTGAGACTGTCTTCTAAGTATGAGGTTCAGTTTTAAGAAGTCCACTTGCTTGTGGGTATATGCTGTTTTTTTCACTCTAGTTCTTATTAGTATTAAAGGTGATCTTTTGCCTTTTCCAGGCCCTACTGCCTTATACTCTACATTATATCTCAACTGGTTCAGAATTAGGGCAGGGAAGAGGGGCACTAGTTGCTGGCCCCCTCAAAGACCCCAGCATGTGGCAATAAAATAAACAATTCACAGAAAAGTTTTAGACATGCACAATTTGCAGAGTAATAATTAGCATCTTAGACTTATTTTTTAAAGATTTTATTTATTTATTTTTAGACAGAGGGAAAGGGAGGGAGAGAGGGAGAAAACAATCAATGTGTGGTTACCTCTCATGTGCCCCCTACTGGGGACCTGGCCCATAACCCAGGCACGTGCCCTGACTGGGCATCCAACCGGCGACCCTTTGGTTCGCAGGATGGCACTCAGTCCACTGAGCTACAGCAGCCAGGGCATCTTAGACCTTTTTAAGAGGTTGGAAAGGATCCTAGAGATTATTCTGCAGATAGATGCTCACCCACAGAAGTTAGGTAATGTGTACAAGATTACCCAATTATCTAGTGACATATCAGAACTAAAATCCAAATTTTCTTTCAGCCCACTGCACTTTTCTCCACACCCTGCTGCTTCCTTAATATGCTGAGATAAAAATAGCCCATTATGCTATTTTTATCATCTGCTTCCTTGAAGATCATAATTTTGTCATTGCTATAGGTAAAGAAAGAAATGCATTTAAATTCAATAATTTTCCTGTGGTAGTAGGACTCACCAGAGGTTGTACTGGAAATGAAAAACAGCACCCTAATTTTAGTTCAAAGCTGTACTCATGAGATCATTTTTTCTGTCAGAATGTCACACTGAAATAAAGAGAAAAGTGGAATGCCATGGGAATAGTTACTGCGGCAGCCTCTGGTTCACACAGTAACTCAACCAACAATCTCTTGTTCTTTTTCTAACTTGATGTCATAGTGTGTTGTGGTATTAAAATTTCCTCCTGTAAGAATAGAAGGAAATAAGTAGAATGGGTGTCACTGCCTAACTCCAAAGCCTGTGATCTTAATTAATTATGATGTTAACTGCCTCCCCAGATGTGTAAGGTGCAAAGGCAAATGTTTAGACCAGCAGTTTTCAACTGGTGTGTCACAAGAGGCACATGGATGTGCTGCACGAAATTTTAAAAGATGACACCTGATTATTTAGTCATAGGCACTGACCTTTCCCTTAGATTGTCAATAAAAAATGACAACAGCCAACACAACAATAGCTGTCTGGTATGAATGAATCAAAATTATACCTATTTTTGTCAGATCTGCAAAAAATATATATTTTTGGTGTCCTGCAGAATTTATTTATTTTTAGAGAGAGGGGAAGGGAAGGAGAAAGAGAGGGAAACAGCAATGTGTGGTTGCCCCTCGTGGGCCCCCCACAGGGGACCTGGCCCACAAACCAGGCATGTGCCCTGACTGGGAATTGAACCAGTGACCCTTTGGTTTGCAGGCCTGCACTCAATCCACTTAGCCACACTGGCCAGGGAAAATTTTAGTAATTAATTTTCTGTGCCATGAGATGGAAAAGATGGAAAATTGCTGCTTTATACTCACTATAGTTAACTCTTGCCTGATTAAAAAAATAAAAGCACACCTTGTTATGTCTTTTAAACCACTTTCAGTCTAGGTTCTCCCCCATCCTTTCTTTTTCTCAGAGTTTATCTGTTGTAGAACTCAGTCTGGTTGACGCACAGAGCATCTCACAGTCCGGATTGTGCTGACTGCACACTCATGATCTCGTTCAACATGTCCCTGTTCCCTCTGTGTTCCCTAGAAATTGGCAGCTCAGTCCAGAGGCTTCATCAGGCTCGGATTCAATCCCTTTGTGTTCTTTTTTAAGACAGTCTGGTTTTCACTATTGAAAATTTTTAATTTTAGCAGCCATTGAGATTGAATTCCAATACGCATCATGAAGAAACAACATACAGCAGATGAGATATTTTTAAACTTATTTCATTCTTTATGCAAGAGTATCTGTGCAATTTGGACTGCATTAATTTATTATAATTTTGAAAATTTGATTTTGCTGTAGAAATTAATGCCATCAATATTATAACTGGAGTTTTTATGAGCAATTGCTGGCTTTGTGTTTATGGCTTTATGACACAGTGAGAATATTTGCTCAGATGCTTTCTGAATATACATCTAAGAGTTTGATAAATGAGACCTGACCAACAGGGAAAAACATAGTCACAATTTTAAAAAATTCAACTTGAGGACTTCCGGCCAATATGGAGGCATAGGTAGACGCACTGTGCCTCCTCCCACAACCAAGATAGGGATAACAACAATATAGAAACAAAATAACAACCAGAACTGACAGAGAATTGAAGTGTATGGAAGTCGGACACCTAAGGATTTAAAAACAGACGCATTTATCGAGACCAGTAGGAGGGGCAGAGTCGGCCTGGGGAGGGACTCGGAGCGGAGCACAGAGCAACTCGGGCAGCGCGCAAGTCCGCAGCAGGCAGACCCTGGGCGCACAAGTGGCGGTGGCTGGTGGGCCCCAGCCAGGGGGTGGCGACCGGCAGACCCAGCGAGGCGGCCATTGGGAAGCAAGGTACTGCGCCCAACTCAGGGTCCCAGCACCTGGAAATAGAGCTTTGGGTCACTGACTGAAAAGGAAGGTCCCAGGGGGTGCACAGGCCCACCCACACTGGAATTGGTGCCAGAGGGGCCCGGTTGGCTTGAGGAAAGCGGCGGAGGGGTCTGGGGTCCTACAGGGAGCAGAGCAGGCGCCATTGTTCCTCCTCGGACCCCGACCTCACATACAGCGTCACAACCTAGCCACTGGGGTACCCGGCCCTGGTGAACTCCTAAGGCCTCGCCCCTCACTCGAGTTCGAACTCACAGGAGTTCGACAAGACCAAAAAACAACAAAGAAAACAAAAACAAAAACAAAACAGCAAAAAGATGGCTCAAACAGAAGAAGAATTGAAAGCCCCAGAACCCATCCTTTTAAGTGACAAGAGATAGCCAACCTATCAGATGCACAGTTCAAAGCACTGGTGATCAGGATACTCACAGAACTGGTCGATTTTGGTCACAAATTAGATGAAAAATGCAGGCTACGATAAGTTTAATG
>CM052538.1:162017610-162082724 GCA_028533065.1 Trachops cirrhosus
TGTTAAAGGGACTTACCTAAGAAAAAGAAGATAAAAAACATGTGTAGTAAAATGACAGCAAACTCACAATTATGAACAACCACACCTAAAACAAAAACAAGAAGAAACTAAGCAAACAACGAGAACAGGAACAGAACCACAGAAATGGAGATCACATGGAGGGTTAGCAACAGGGAAGTGGGAGGAGGAGAGAGGGGGAAAAGGTACAGAGAATAAGTAGCATAGATGGTAGATAGAAAATAGGGGGAGGGTAAGAATAGTATGGGAAATGTGGAAGCTAAAGAACTTATGACACATGGACATGAACTAAAGCTGGGGAATGTGGGTGGGAGAGGGTGTTCAGGGTGGAAGGGAATGAAGGGGGGATAATAGGACAACTGTAATAGCATAATCAATAAAATATATATATTAAAAAAATAAAAAAATAAAATAAAATATTAAAAATTTCAACTAACCACAAAAGTCATTTATTGTGTTAAAGAGTGATCTTAGAAAGTGAATGAAAGTTTCACATCTTATTTTTTATTTTTTTAAATTGTTTTATTGTTCGAGTATATTTTTTTGAATAATTTTTATTAAATTTATTGAGGTGACACTGGCTAATAGGATCATGTAGGTTTCAAGTATAAGTTTTTATGATACTAGATCTACATATTTGACTTTAGTTGGTGGGCACACAGTACAATATTCACATCTCATTTTTACTCAATAATTTGTTTCTGAAATATTAACCTTATTATTACGAGTTTTGTTATAATTGAAAACTAACTTTCATCTGCATGAGTGTTACAGCTTACAAAGCATTTAACAACTATTATCTCAATCTTTTCCCAGTTTTGTGAAGTAGGTGCTATTATCTCCATTTTACAGATCAGATCACAGGCTTATAGAGGTTTCACAACCGTTAAAGATCGCCCAACTATTAGGTGGCAGAAATGGGATGTAAACACAGTTATTTTAATACATAATTCATTGTTTCTGTTTTGCTCTTTCACTCCTCTGAATTGGGACTTTCCCTTCACTTCTCCCCTGTGCTGTTTGCCACATTGCAAATGGAAAACTGCTTCTCTAAGTCATTTGCTAATTAGTCACCTAGCCGGAGATCAATCAACTCTAACAGATCTCATTTCTTCAGAATAGAAGAGAAATCTTGTGTACCAATATTTATTTTTCCTTCACTCCACAGTAGTAGAATGGTTAGCCAAGAAAATGGCCACCCAGAGTAAAGTTCATTTTCTGGCACTTTTGACAGGTCATAAAGGTAACCATGTGTGACAGCTTCTAGGAATCTTCTTTCAAAGGTGCCCCTCTGCCCCTTTTTCTTTGTCACTTCCTCCATCATGCTGCCTGGAGCAGAGATCCTCCCCGTGGATAGTAAGAATTAGGGCTGTACCCTAGGAATGCCACCTGTGTAGTGAGCTAGAAGGAGATCCGGGGTCCCAAGGACTTTTGGAGCAGAGCTGGCTGCTGTAACCAATCCTGTAGCGATTGTACAAGTTCCAGACTTGTAGGCAAAAATAGAGAACTTCTACCATGCTTAAGCCATTAATATTTGGACCTGCCCAATCACATCCTAATACACACATTCAGTATACATCTATGGAAATCTAGTTATCTTCCCAACATTCATTTAAGCTTTCTCCCATTGTGCGCCAACCTGGTGGTTGAATGAGGCTGACTGTTTACCCCACATTTAGAGGACACACTGGCTGATTTATGGCCAATCTGGGTAATTTCTACATGTGGCAGTAGGGAGCACCTAAACCCATCACTTCACAGCCTCCCTGGCCCCAGTGGTTGGTTCTGGTATGATAACAACGGTGCGCGGTTTGGGAGAGGCTCCCTCTCCCCAGAGACGGATGTAACCCTAGATGTAAACTTGGAAGCATGTAGCTTTACAGAAACCTGGCTGAGGATACGCTGGCTTTGGAAGAGTGTACATTCAAGAGAATTGCAGGAAAATGGTATTTTCCCTCCGACTGGACCAACCCTAAGTGAGCCAACAAACTTCCAGTTACACGGTTTAAGCTAATTTGAACTGTGTTTCTGTTCACTGCACCCAAAGACATGTTAACTGATATACTTCCCAATGGCTTCAGGATTATATCAGTGTCCAATAATGTAGGTCAGATTTCCAGGAAAGTATTCTTGACAGGAGGTCTTAATTTAACATGATGTTTCCATACTGTTTGCCTATCATTTCATTTGTTAATTTCATTTTCAAAGAATTTTTTTCTTTTTTAAATTTTAATTTATTTTAATTTTTTTATCACCATTTATCCCCCTTATATCCTCTTCCACCTCCACCAGTGCACCCACCTCCCCCCATATTTTCAAAGCTTTGAAGGATAATTTTGGAAAGGCTGAAGTGTGTATGTTAAAATTCAAATGTAGACCTTATCCTTTCTGGAAACACCCTTTGGTTTTCTTATGCTGTCTCATTTCTTCACTTTTTTTTCTTTGCCCATCATTCAGGTTGTATCTGTGCTGACCCCCTTTTTTAAAATTTTCTCTATGTTTTTTCCTCTAGCTCTCTAATGGCAGGCATGTCCTAAGGCTTAGTCCTGGCCCCCCTGATTTAGCATGAAGTCTTTCTCGGAGGGGCTGCTCACTCATATGACTTCAAATGCTCACTCTCCAACCACATCTCCAGCCTGCTCTGTCTCACACCTCCATTTCCTCCTCCACTAGCAGGCGTGGGAGCCACCGAAGTGCATTGTACCTAAACCCTAACTAACCTTTCACCTAAAACTAACTCTCTTTAAGAAGCTTTTCTGTGTTTGCCTATGCACCACCATTTTCTCAGTCTCTCAATTTCAAAATTTTGAGGCCTTCCTTGTCTTCTACTCTCCCTTTTCTACCACATATACCCTACCACGTATAGTTTCTTCCTTGGTAAAGAATGGTTTCAAGAAGCTCTACCCTGGCACGGACTTTCACAATCTTGCATCTGGATAACTGCATTCATCTTCTAACTTGTCCTCCTGTCTCTACCCCCCCAATTCATGTGATATGTGAATTCTGAAGCACTGCCTTGCTAAGAACTTTCAGAGGCTTCGTAAAACCTGTGTCCTGGCAGTAAAGGCCTCCAAAGCTGGTTCCTTACTCAGCTCTCCCAGCCTGTCTCCCTCTACTTGCTGACATCGACCAGCAAAGTGGTGTGATCATACCTTCCCAACTTCCACATTCCTGTCTTCTTTGCTCACACCCTTCTCCACCCTCTTATGTACCCTTTTCCTTCTTTTCCATTTTTCAATCTTATTTCTCCTTCAAAGTGAAGCTCAAGTTTTGTTTCCTCAAAGAAGTTGTTTCTAAGGTAATAGAATGGGGAGGGGGTTCCCTCTTTGCCTTCTTTCTTTCTCTTCCAGAGTCAGATATATGTCAGAAAGACGTCTGGCCTTTTAGCGAATTTTCCAGTAAGTGCAGGAAACACCTACCAGATGTTTAACTTTATTTGCCAGTGATCTGATATTTTACAGATACCACAACCTGAGGGCAGACCATGAAGAAGGCCTCTTTTTTCTCTTTCCATCTTGAGCTTCCAGGGTTGAAAACCCCAACAAAGATCCTGACTAGGTCAGAAAACTTGACAATAGGCAGAGGAAGCAATGGGTCCCAGGAACCAGGAGAAAGGGAGGTTACAAAATAACAAAAAAACCCCTCTGTATCTGTAGGGGAGGAGGTTTCTCTGATTAAAGGGATGAGGGAGGGTGAGGTTGAGGTCTGGCCCCCGTGAGAGAATTTGGGGAGTAGAACTGATAGAAGAAAATAGAGGAGTTACTCCTGTATCTCCAATGCTAGGAGTAAGAGACTTTTGTACATTGTTTCACAATTTGTGAACTTGACTTGTCTCCAAGTGATAAAACTCCTTGGGGACAAGGACAATAATATCTCCTCCTTTCTAGAACATGGATATAATGTATCAGTCAGGGTGCTGGCTGGAAAAAGATGGCACACTCAGTGGGTTTAACTGAAGACTTTTAAAAGGGGCTATTTTCAGAGGTGTGGGCAGGGTGAAGGGAGACAACAAAGGATGGTGAATTAACATAGGCCTGAACACTTAAGAAGTGAGCAGTGTCCAGAGACCTGAGGCTCTGAAACAGTGGGAGAGAGACTATCCAGCAGAAGTTGTGGCTATAGAGTGGAAACATAGCCCTTGCCAGAACACACAGGGTGGTAGGGAATAAATTCCCGTATATCTCCCTCCCATCCATTCTCAGGAGCAGTGCTTCTCTTTGGCCATTCCCAGTGGAAAGCCACTGGATAAGGGAGCATAGGTCATGCAGTCCTTGGAGGTCATCTTCCTAAGGCACAGAGCAAGGCAGAGAAGAGCAGATAATGAGTGAATCTGTGGTGAGGGGGCAAACCCAGAATACCTAGCACCCTGGGGTTGTATAACTGTGAGTGTTTTCTATTCTGAATCCCATAGTTCTTACTGCTTATACCTTCATCTCAATGTTCGACAAACATCTCTTGAGTGCTTTCCATAAGTACTAGATACTTTGGGATGACACACAAATTGATTAAACATTGGTCTCTTTGGAAGCTCAAATCTGTCAGTCGGGACACTCTGAGTTTGCTATGCTTTTGGTGGGTGCTGTGGGTTGCATGTTTCGGATTGCAGGAGCAGAGATATATGTCAGGCTCCATATAAATCTAGGATGTTAGCTCAGACACTGGTAAATCTAGTGACACCACGGTGGCTTTTGCAAGAATCATCTCTGGATCTGGTGGCTGTGGCTTTTTGCTCCCTGTGCTTGTCTCTCTCCACTCTTGTAACCTACTTTTCTGTCTGCTAACTGCTGACCTCTTTGTACGTCACTCATATTCCCTGAGAGAGGATTCAGTTGGGTCAGGTTGTTCCTCTCTGTCACTATTTGACAGGGTCCTTCCACAGGGCACCTCAAAGGGTAAATATTTTTCTTATGTTAATCTATAGATGAAGAGTTATGCCTTGAGAAACCAGGTCATGTGACACAAGCATGGCAACTGTAATGAGCATTTGCCATTCACGGCTGCCCCAAATCTTCTGAACATTTCCCCCCACAATCACAATTCCTCACAGTGGAAATCCTTCCTTCTTGATGTAGAACCATTTCCCTGTTTCAGCTTTCCTTCTCCGTAGAGGGAAGACATGATGTAGATTCTGCTAATCAGATTCAAGACTTTGTTTCAGAGTGGGGTGGTATAGGGAAAGGGGGAGAGTATACTTTGCAGGTACAGATCTGGTAAAGGTGGTGTGGTTCTGGAGCTGGTGAAGGGAACCGTAGCAACAAAAGAAGAAGTAGGCCTCCACATTGCTCTTCTAACTCTGTATCTCAGGCCCAAACAGGCTTTAGTCTTCCTGAGGATGAGAACTTTATGGAAAGAAAAGAAAAGGCCATCAAAACAGTGTGGACACCTCACAGCCAAGGGAAAGTTTAAAAAAATGCAAAGGCTCACTTGTGCCAGGGCTTTCCTACTCTTTTAGGGAGAAGATGAGAGACAGGGCAGAGCCCAATGCACAGCTGGGCTCACTCTCCATCAACTGATGCCCAGCTAGCCCCAAGATGCATTGAGCTAGTCTAGCCCAACCCAGCCTACATCAGCTGACCACAAGACACATGAATAAATCTAGTCAAAATTAGTAGAGCTGCCCAAATCAGCTCAGAGCAGCTAACCTCCAAGTAACCTTGAGATGCATGAGCAAGGCAAACTGAGGACAGCAGACCTACTCATCCCTCTCCAGTTAAAGTCAGCCAATCCCCAGCTGACCCACAGATTCACTGCCAACAAGACTGAATTGCTCTTTGAGCTGAACAAGGCCTGGATCCCCCATGGCTCAAGTACCAGGTTCTCCATTAAACAGATGTTCATACAGCCCAATACTCTTGCCATTGTGAGGCAAGCTCCAGCCACCACCCAATATCCCTTAAGGTTCTCATTCTGAACAACAGCACCCAGAGGGTCTTGTATGTTGTCCAATATTTCACCTCTACATGCAGAAATAGTTTGAAAGTCATGCTTTCTTTGCTCCCAATTGAACTGCACAGTCTTGCTTGAAATGTGAAGACTTTGAAAATGCCACTCACTCCTTCCTTAGACTTTCAAGGTAAAATTTGTCAAGTGAAACCCTTTGTGGAGACTTTCATAACCCCTTCAAAACCCCTCCTCACATTCAAAGCCCAGCCAGACACAAAACAAGGAGAGGAGTTGAGACTTGGGAATTTTGTGTGTGTGCGTGAACTTTGTGAGTCAGACAAAGCCTCAGAACAAAATATTTACTCAAGAAAGGGAGGGCTATTGGGCAGGGTTTTACTGACCTCTCTCCCCACCTCCACTGAGGTCTATGTGTATTGCTAGATGCTGGTTTGTTTCCGGGCTGAATGTTCACCAGTGTTCTCTGTAGTCTGAGGAAGACAGAGCCCTGGCAACCTGAAGGGTTCAAAGTGATGGCTGTGATGCTCTGTGTCACACCTGTCCTGCAGACACTGTGCCAGGTGGTGGCCACACAGACAGTGGACACAAGACCAGGACCAGATCCTCATAGGTTGTTGGGGAAATGATGTAATTATATCCATAGTCATGTTTTCACATCAAAAGAAAATAAGTGAATTTTTACCTAATAACCAATTTGGAGAGAATTCACTGTGCAAAGATAGAGGAGAACCTGTCCAAGGCAGGCACGATTAGTTGTGCATGTGAAGAACTAAAATAAAAACCTAAATTCTTTCAGAAAAATTCAAAAGAACTGCTGGCTAGTATCAAATCTCGTTCATTCCCCCATGAAAGAAAGGCTATGATAATGGATTGAGAGTGTTGTTGGCTGAGAGAAACTTTGATAATTTAAAAAGAAAATACATGCATTGGGGTGTTTGGGAGAAGATCCTAATGTTCCTGACATTCCAAATGGAATATCTGACAGAGGCCCAAGGGGATCATTAGGGATGACCAGATCCCTGAGGAAGAAGAAATATCCAGTAGTGATGTCATGGGGACTCAAGGTCCAGTGTCATATATAGACCAGATACCACTTCCACGGGGTCAGAATCCCAGAAAAAGAATCCCTGCATCAGGCCAACTCCATCTGGACACGGATTCCTTCTGCAGGAGCAAGACAGAGCTTGTCCAGCTGCTCCTCACACTGGCTGTGTCATTCAGAACCTTTTTTTGGTTCAACTTTCCACCTGAACTGGGAGCCTCTGACCCAAGTAGTTCCTCTCTCATTCTCCTATCAGGGGAGAGATGTTGCAGAGGAAACAGAGGACAATTACTGTGACATAGGTACCTCCAGTCTTCCATTATTCTGGAAAGTGTGGCTAACACTCCCCAGGAACCCTTTCCACGCTCCCCATGGGCACTTCCTGACCCAGCCCATCCTCCACTGGCAACAAAAAGTGCCTGTACCGAGAGGCCAGGCTGTGTCTCTGTCCACACAGCCCACAGACAAAGTGCACCACCTTCCCAGTTTCTCTCACCTTTCAGTGATTCTAATTCTGAAGATCCAAGACCATAGCAGGGTTTTTTTTCTCCCTCACTGCTACCTGACATTAGATTTTTTGCTTTTAATTATTGCTACTAAGTGATTATGTAGTAAGCTTGATAGGATTATAAACTTTTAGGATAATAAACTTTACAACAGTATATTTTAAAAATAATGTGAACCTTGAAAATTCATTGCTTCCTTTTTATTTGTAGATAGTATAATAACAGTGTTTTTGTTAATAAGTTCATTAAAATAATTAAGAAACACATGCTTTTGTCTTCTAAAATATTTTTTCCTCTTTTGGTTTCATTGTGTAAATGATTATACAATAGCACAAATGGAAATTTAGTAGGACTATAATTCTTTGATAGGTTTTCTAAAAGTCCCCTACATATTGTGAATCTTATTAGTAAATTGTTTGCATCTTATTTAACTTCTAGGTAGTGTATCCTATTTTTGTATTGCTATCTAACAAGTCTCTTCTATTGATCCAGAAACAGCATTTTTTTGGTCTCTTTTGTAAAGTGATTTTGAATATTCTCTCATTTACTTTCACTATAGGTAAGTGATTATACAATTGCTCAGATATAAACTTGATAAAATTATAATTCACAGGATAGTGTTTTAGAAATGTAGTTTATTTAAAGTGATTTACAAGTGAATTGTTTCCTGTTCTATTTCTAGGTGTCATGAGAACAGCATTTTAGTTGTTTCTGTTTAGCCAGTCTCTCATAACTCCAACTGTTGTAACAGTTCTACGTGAGAAGTCTCACAACCAGAAACATTTGAAACTCATGGTTTATTTCTATATGCCAAAGATGAAATTTGCTCTGGTTATAAGACTGATATGTCGACGTAAATTTTTTAATAAAAAATGAGCTAATTTCAAATATTCATTATTGGTAAAGTGGGAAAATTCATGTTTATGAAACTAATATTTTAAAATAAGTTTTGGCTTTAAAAATAGAGTGGAACAAGCAAAAACTAATGAATTGGTAGCTAAATCATTGTTTAATCTAATTTAATTTCTCCATAATAGTCTTTAAGCTGAAAAAACTTGAACTCTGACTTAAAGTTTTGTAGAATGTAAAAAGACTCAAACAAACAATATGTCGGTTTCTCACCCCTTGCTGTAACTTCATCGTCCAAGGCCCCTAAACATGGAGTGCTGGAGTTAGCCCTGAGGAGCTGATGACGGCTGCTTATGTACCTCTCTTCCCAACCTGTGCTCAGTGTCTTCACAACTCAGTAGCTTGAGCTTGGCCACGGCGGGAGTATTTACACCAAGAAATAGGCACATGCTGTATAAATCAGAACTCCCAGGAATAACTCACCCCCACCCCTGAGAGCCAGTTTACCAGCATATCCTGGCCATAAGGCAGTAATTGTTAACTGAAACTGTGTGTCAGAATCACAAATGCTTGGACTCCTCCTCCCAGAGATACTGATTCGAGTGGTCTGGGATGGCACCTAGGCATCCTACTTTTCAGAAGCTCCGTAGGTGATTTTAATGTGTAGCCAAGATTCAGAAACGCTGCCTGTTAATACTTTCAACCAGCCTTTGATCTGTTTATTGTGAAAGAGACCTTTAGATGTTTTCCTAATACTTCTTTAGGGAAAAACAAACCTACCTTATCAAGTTCTGAGATCTCATCCACTGGGACCCCTCTCCCCTGAGGCCAGTAAAGAAGGGTTTGTAAAAACATTGTAGAGGCTTTTCTCTTCTTAGCTGAAAATGGCTCCAGAGAACACGTGGGCATTAGCTCTCCTTCTCATCAGGTATCTAATATTATCACAGAACAGTTTCTTTATATTGGGTGTTGCTTTTAACATAGGTTTCTGGCACTAACTCATTTTAAGTAAATGGTACCTTTTTCTTTTTTTCATAAGACGTTTAAATCTTTAAGCCAAAAAAGTATTAAAGGTTTTAATGATTATTCAGCTTCTTGTTTAGAGCTTGTTGAGGTTTCATTATGTATTCCTAACAATATATTGAAAATTTATTTTGCGTGAAGGACAGGAGTCAAGGATTTGGGCTCTTGGGTGGGGGTGGTGATGGCCACAGACACCGTCTTTGCTGTTGTCCCATAAAGACACATGACGGAATTGTGTGGCTTTCTCCTTATGTGCATCTTGGCTCCCTGTGCCTTTCACTGTGCTTAGCCATGGAGTGGTACTGCTTTCTACCACTTAAAGGTTAGCCATGTGTTTCTGTGCTTTCTGTGTGTATTGCTCTGGAGGATATGGAACAAATCAGAAAAAAATGCTGGTAGGAGGATGATTTAGGGATGAGGAAAGAATTTTGTTATTCTGTCTCACTGCCAGTTCTGTGTATGCATTTAACAGCATTACGGAAGCATTTGCCCCTACAGTTCAAATTCAGGTAGCTTATAAATGCCTGGGATTTGTTATGGTCTTCTCGCTGGAAAAATTAGAGCAGCAATTTTGGATAAGTAGAGACAGAAATTTTAGCTTCACTCCCTCTACTTGACAAAGAGATATTATTTTTGTACAGTAAGACTTTGATGTTATTAGCTAAGTCTATGTTTTTTAAATGCTTTGGGATAAGAAGATAAAATAGGAATAAACTTATGGTTTTTTTGCTTTGCATCAATATTACTTACAGGTAATAATTTTAATTATTAAAGTATTAATAAATAATAATAGTTGATTTTCTTCATGAGGGTATTCTTTACATCACAACCTCTTGTAAAATTTTCAAGTGTATTTAAATCATTACACTTATGAAATACCATATTTTTAGGACTATAAGAAATGCCGGACCATAAGATGCACCTAGGTTTTAGAAGAGGAAAATAAGAAAAAAAAATTTGAAGCAAAAAATGTGGTGAAATATTTAATAACCTGTGACCCCGATTCACTGCCAGCCCCCACAGAGAGCCAGGTAAGCTACATTTGGACTGTAAGACACACCCCCATTTTCCTCCCAAATGTTGGGAGGGGGTGGGAAGGAGTGTGTTTTATAGTCTGAAAAATATGGTACATGTAAGGTGAAAAAAAATTCCAGAGTAATATTACAAATACCTATGTATTTACCACTTAGATTTTCAAAAATGTTAAGTGAACCAGCTATATTTGATTCAGATATTTCCTTCTTAAGTAAATAAAATGTTACCAATATGATTGAAGTTCTCTGTGTCTCTTTCTAATAATTTATTCTCTCTTTTTCCCCAGAAGTAACATCATTCTGAAGTTGTTTTGGACAATTCTCGCCCATGTCTTTATATATTTATTGTCATTGTAACTGTCTGTAAGCCACACCTGGCACTGTTGAATGTGTGTTTTTTTGCCTGTTAAGGTTTGTATGAATGGTAATGTACAGTGTGCATCCATCTGCCATGTGCTTTCATCACTGAACCAAGTGTTTTCTGACATTATCCATATTGATACACATGGATCTAAATGATTCATTTTAAATGCTGTTTCTTTTTTTTTTTAAAGGAGTAGTAATTGCCTCTCCAAAGGTCACAATGAGTCACTAACTTTAACAGTGCCTCCTTTTATTTATGTTTTAAAGATTTTATTTATTTATTTTAGAGAACAGGGAAGAGAGGGAGAAAGAGAGGGAGAGAAACATCGATGTGAGAGAGAATCATTGATCAGCTGCCTCTCCTATGAGCCCTGACCAGAAACTGAAAGTGCAGCCCAGGCATATGCCCTGACCAGGAATCAAACTGGTGATCTTTTGCTTTGTGGGACATTGCCCAACCAACCGAGCCGTGCCGGTCAGGGCTAAATGCTGTTTCTTATTCCATTGTACACATATTCCATGTAGTCACCCAACCCCTATTTCCAGATCCTGTTTTCTCCCCCCCTCAATAAATAGGGGCAAATCATATATGGAAAGAAAATAATGTACTTTTCCTTAAGTATTTGAAAACAGGTTTCTCCTCCTGCCTCTCCCTCCCCCTTTCTTCTCCCCCTCTGCTGCCTTCCTCTCCTCCTCCTCTTTGTTCCTCTTCTTTTTTTCTTCCTTCTCCCCTTCTTCTTTTTCTTTTCCTTCTTCTTCTCCTTCATCATTAGGTACTTGTCAATCCAGCTCTGGATTTATGCTTGACTGACAGTTTTGTGTGAATGATGGGAAAAAAGGAGTGGGAACTCATACTGGAATAAAAATTTACATTTGCAGGTTCAATTGCTGCCTAAGTCAATTAAATTGTGCTTTAAAAGCAAATAAAAATAACCATTGCTACAAATTTATTAAAATATAATTTAATAATACTTAAGGAGATTCATATCATTTATCTTTGATAAAAGTGTACAAATTTCAGTCCCATCCAGGATAAGGCTCAATCTGTTAACTGACAGCCCCAGATTCTCCAGAGAGAACATGTGAATCATTTTACCCTTGAGGAGGCATAAGGAGAATGTGAGCCCTTTGAAAGGCCAAGAAGATTCACTCCAGCAGCATTCCAGTCATGAAAACTAGTTAACGGCCCAAGGAAGAATCACAGAGCTTTGCCCATAGGAGAAGGCCACACACTTCAATTTAGTTCCATTTATGTAAAATAAACAAATTTGGCAGTTTAAATATTGCACGTAATGAAGAGGTATTTTTTCCTCTGAATATTTTGATGTTAGTCAGTGAATTGTTCTCATAGATTATGTATCCATTTACTGATTGAACAAATCAGTAATACATGTCCTTCAAGAGCTCACAAAGGGACAAGACATAGATAAATGACATTGAAATGTTGTAAGTGAAATAGCAGAAGTGGAACAAAGTACGATGAGATCATAGATTGTGGGGATGACTCACTCTGCACAGGGACTCAAGGGCAGAGATATTTGGTAGGTGGATGACATATCTGTGTGGACCACAGCTGTCACCTTTTCTCTGGGCAGCTTGCTAGGCACCCAAATGTAAGATAAATGGCAAAGGGTAAAAAATGAAGACTGCTAATTTCATTCATTTCATGCTTTGCATAGACTTAAAGAAAAAATTTTATTTATTTATTTTTTAGAGGGCAAGAGAGAGAGAGAAGGAGAAGGAGAGAAACATTGATGTGTGAGAGAAATATCAATTGGTTGCCACCCTCACACCTAAAGCAGGGGCCTGGCCCATAACCCAGGCATGTGCCCTGACTGGGAATCGAACCGGTGATCTTTGGTTTTGCAGGATGATGCCCAATTAACTTAGCCACACTGGTCAGAGCTATATAAACTTATGAAGGAAGAGTGGCTTAGCCAATAATTTTGGAACTTGAAAAACATTTTTTTTCTGTGCCGTTTCAACAGGGCTTTAAATATCAGAGCACAACTTCTTTCTCAAGGCAGGAAATTAGGAATCAAGTGTGCCAATATACAAAATAACACATGTGAAAACACACTTAGGACATTTTTCAGAAGTACTTAATGAATTTAAGAATGGGGCTGTTATCACACATGTTCATCACATACTGGTTTTATTCAGAGAGTGGAACTCTAGAGCTTTGCCAGTACTGGACATGTAAAAAAAGAAAATGCATGCAGCTATGCAAAAGCACCCCTTGAATAGCAGGGAAGAAGGAAATAACTGAGAAAGAGAGAGCATTCAAGTCTATCTATACTCAGTATGCAGAGACTCCAGAGATGTTATGAATGGGCCAAAATGAGTCTATTTCTTGGCTAGTGATGACTATAAAGTTCAAGCCATTTGGCAAGAAATTCAAGAAATATGGGAGAAATAGTAGGGACAGAAGCAGAAGAGAGAAGGAAAACACAGAAAGCTAGAAAAGTGCAACTACAGTAAAAGTAACAGACGGCAAAGTCACAGGAGCCATGGGGCCTTAAGGAGCATACAATGTGTGACAATGTTGGCTCTGAGATAAAAGAAAACCAGAGTAGCTCTCAGCAAGGGGGAGCAATCAAATGCCCTCACTCTTTTTTAAAACACTTGCAGTTTTCATTTCTTTTTTTAAAATATAATTTATTGATTATGCTATTACAGTTGTCCCATTCCCCCCTTCATTCCCCTCCACCCTGCACTCCCTCTCCCACCCACATTCCCCCCCTTTAGTTCATGTCCATGTGTCATAAGTTCTTTAGCTTCTACATTTCCCATACTATTCTTACCCTCCCCCTATTTTCTATCTACCATCTATGCTACTTATTCTCTGTACCTTTTCCCCCTCTCTCCTCCTCCCACTCCCCTGTTGCTAACCCTCCATGTGATCTCCATTTCTGTGGTTCTGTTCCTGTTCTAGTTGTTTGCTTAGTTTGCTTTTGCTTTTGTTTTAGGTGTGGTTGTTAATGACTGTGAGTGTGCTGTCATTTTACTGTTCATATTTTTATCTTCTTTTTCTTAGATAAGTCCCTTTAACATTTCATATAATAAGGGCTTGGTGATGATGAACTACTTTGACTTGTCCTGTGAGGCCCTCACTCTTACACGGTCATCATTATGCTACTTTGGGGGCACACCTTGGCTTTGCTGAGGAGGGAGCATCTAGAGCAGTGGTTTTCAACCTTTTTCATCTCATGGCACACATAAACTAATTACCAAAATTCTACAGCACACCAAAAAAAAATATTTTTTGCCTATCTAAAAAAGATAGGTAAAACTTTGATTCATTCACACTGATGACTACTGTCGTGTTGGCTGTTATCATTTTTTAATTTGACAATCCAAGGGAAAAGAGGCCAGTACCCCTCACTAAATAGGTACGTACTGCTTGTTTAAAAAATTCTTGTGGCACACCAATGTGCCGCAGCACACGGGTTGAAAATCGCTGAGCTAGAGGAAGGGCAAACAGGCTCAATTTGCTTTACTAATACACAGATGGTGTCTTGCTGAAGGCACACAAAAAATTACATGTAGCTCTGCAGTCTTAGGAAGGGGCATGGAGTGAGGTGTGGTGACAGATGCCTGGGACTCTCTGTTAGAGTAACGTAGACTAACACAGTGGCGTGAGTGACCAGATGGTGGTGCATTCAAAAGAAGCCAGACCACTGTTCACTCTTCCAAAGAAAATAGCTAGTTTGGGCACATTATTAATCAATAAAACAACTGACTTTTGCAAGGAAATGCTGGTAACTGAGCTCTGTAGTTTTTGAAAAATGTCTTTGGTATTTCAAGGCAAGACTTGGCATTGAAAGCATAGTTATGCCTGGTAGAACATATCAGCAAATCCTAAAACTGCAAAACACATTGGTGGCCTTTTTACAGAACTCAGTTCTGAGCAAAGTCTATCCCCGGGACCATTTTAGCAAGATGATGTAACTAGGTTGTTTCAGCCAGGCAGCCTCTCCTTTGCTCAAGCAGGTGCCTGTGAACTAGTGTGCTAGAGCTTAGGGAGAATAAGGACAGACTTGCTAGTCTCATTCTGATGCTGCAGGCTCCCCCACATTAAATTTTAATGTCTGGAAAATGTCATTTCCTGAAATATTTCAAGTGTCACATGAGTTCCTACTCATTTATGTATTTATAGACAAAGATTCTTTTCCCACTGATTTTATCAGCTTCTGGTATCATTAGTCAAAGATTATTCTGGAGGAATAGCAAAACAAAATTATTTTATTATTAAACTATTGTAGAGCTTGTCTCCAAAGGAGTAGGTTAGTGTCTCCCCTTCCATTTTGTTTCCTATTCAACAACCCCCACATACACACACACATATATAATGTGTATCAGGATATTTTCAGCTACTTTCTAATTTTTTAGAAAGTTCTATAAATGACTTAAATAGAAATAGAATTTATTATACCACATAACAAGAAATCTCAAGGATTGGTTGTATCAGAGTTTCAATGATATCATCAAGGATGCAGGTTACTTCCATCTTTCTGTGTAACCATCCTTTTGCATTCTCTTCAGCTAACAACCCTCATGGTCCTAAAAAGGCAGTCACAGTACCAGACACCACACACACAGTGACATCTAGCAGCAGGCGAGGTACTGTTTTTTCCTGTATGTTTCTCTCTCTCTCTCATTGTGGGTAATTATTTTATTTTAGAATGTGATGCATTTCAACAGAAAATGAATTTCTTCTTTAAGGGTAAGAAAAACCTTTCCCAGAAGTATCTCAGTACACTTCCGTTGCATTTTATTAGCTAGATTTGCATCGCGCACATGTGCCTGAACCAATTACTGACAAGGAGATTAAGACAATGCTGATTAGCCAGGTTTCTCAGCCTTGGCACTACTGGCATTTTGGGAGGGATAATTCTTTGCTGTGGTGACTTAAATGTACGTGTAGGATATTGAGCAGCATCCCTGGCCTCTCTTTACTATATGCCAATAGCACTTACACCAAAGGGGGCATTCGGAAATGAATGGGGCCCATCTTTTTCTGAAGCACAGAAGAGGGTGCTGGAGATCAGGATTCTGTTAACAAGAAAAAGGAAACATACAGCTGGTGGGCAGTAATCCTCCCCTCTTCATTTTCTGTCTTGCCATTTTCAACAGACCAGGGCCTTATTAAAAATACAAAATATGTAAGAATGAGTTACTTGGTATTACTCAGTGAAATCTAGTTCCTGTCTAAATGCCAAGTGGGTAATATAAGTATCCTTATAATATATTTGTGATTTAGAAAATTTAATCAAGGGTAATTTGCATCGAAGCACCAAAATCATGACTGATTGGTTGGGTTCTTCAGAGTTCATATGTTCCTACTTTTGGTCATATTCTTGCAGCAGTACCTTAGATTTTTCCTTTATTTATGTTCTATTTCTGCTGTATAAGACATTCTACTCTTGTGACTCTCATTAGTCATCTACTGGTGATGAACACTTGCAACCTGGATTAAATCGTTTTGTGAGAAAAAGTATGAATATTTTTATTAATTCAATAGCTATTATTGGTTGCCAATTATGTGAAGGAAAGTGACAAGGCGGAACTACTACATTGGAGACTTAGAGAAAACTCTCTGAGGAGGTAATGTCTCAGCCAAGACAAGGGGGAGAATGGGATTGAAGAAGGGGACAGGTCTGATTGTAATGGGTTATAGTAAAGAGTTCTGATTTTATGATAAGAGCAGGAAGAAGAGTTGATGGGCTTGGGGATGCTGTGTGATGAGCTGCTTCCCTTTACAGGCTGCTTGCCTGTTGTATTTTTTTGTATTTGGAATGCAGCAAGATTCTCAGGTGGATTTATTTCCTTCTGGGCTATAACAATTAGTGGTGTATGCAAACCTGCATTATTCTTTTGTAATTTTTTTCTTCTGTTAAGGTAACATTGCTATCTTGGCTTCCAGTCTCTTAAGCACAGCTCTTAGCCCTTCTGGTCCTCCAAAAAGTTCCAACCTCTAGCTTTAGACCTAGTGTTCCCACACTGAGTAGCTTTAGGCTATAGGGTCTGTGACCATATCTGGATCATCACATTTGATCTAACTCCACTGTGGAGAGAACATCTCCTGGGGAAAATCCCATTAGAAACACTCTTCTTCTAGGAGCAGGCCACCTTAATCTTGGCCCTCTTCCAGCTCCTTGTGAGTCCTATGGCCTCACGGTGCCACACCATCCCCACCAGGGGCTCCCTCAGGAGGTCTTGTCACAGGGCCTGTGGCCTGATGCACACTGCCCTGGTCCTACTGGCTTTATTTCTTGGGGATCATACCCAGTGTATGAATGGAGAAACAGAATCAAGGGAAGGACTTGCCTAAAGTGGTTTCACTGCCTCTTAGTCTTATTTTCTCTCTCCTAGACCAGTGCTATTCTAAGTGTGGCCAGCTGGCCAGCTGTAGAGCCAGTCCATTGTCAATCTCAAAGTTTATGTATGTGCTGCTAGGTATTTCTGCCATGGTGTGCACAGAAAAGAGTAACAGTCAGGGGGACTCTCCCAATCCCCTCATTTTACAAATGAGAATTCTGAAGCCCAGCCTTCCAAGCTTGGTAGCAGAACCAGAATCGGAACCCAAGTCAACTAGGATATATAACAGTAATCTAACAGCATTTATAGCTCCACGTCTACCCATGGGTATTAATAAACTTGTTAAGTTCATTGACCGAACACTGGTGTTACTGCCATTCCGGCTAGCCTCAGGGTTTGACTGCATTCCCTACAGACCGTGCTGGAGCTTTCACTGTTCGCCACCATTTGAGGACCCACAGATCCTTCGCCCAGTTCTCCCTCTCTAAGTTCCTCACTCTTCGTCCTCAGCGGCCGAAGTACACAAAATGCCCGGCAGGGGGCGGTGCAACCCCCATCCCACGGCCCCTCCCTTGGCCAACCGTCGATTGGGCCGGCGCGTGACGTCACGCCGTTTTAGCCAAACAAATGAGATTCGGGGCGAGCGTTGGGCTTCGCCGCGCCGCCCTGGGCGCTCGGTCCGCCTCAGCAGTAGGGAGCGAGCCAGGCCTCCTGCAGCCGCAGCCGCTGCTGCATCGCGGTGTGCAGCCCCGGGCCAGGCCCGGGTCGGGGCAAGAGCGCAGGTGGGTCGGAGCCCGGTGGCGTCGCGCTAGGGCAGCGCGGTTGGAGCTCGGTGGCGGCCACCGTGGCCATTCCCCGCCCCCCTCTCGCCGCCCTTCTGAGCTCCCGGGACGCGGGGCGGGTGGGGGCGGGGGCACCGCCCGCGGGTCCGAAGCGCGCGGCGCTGCGGGCGCGTTTGGGGTAGGGAGCCGGCGGCCCGCACCTCCTCCCGGGCGGGCCTCTGCCCGCACACGGGCCGGGCATTGCGCGCCCCCGCGTGCCACTGAGGGTCGGACAGACCAGCGGGCGGGAGCGGGGTCCCCAGTCCGGGCTGAAGCTTAGGAGATTACGGATAGGCCGTGGTGAGGCAGCGGACCGGCTCTCCCACCTCCGGGACCAGCGGCCAGTGAGGAAGTCCGGCCCTGGGTGGGGGTCGCCTCGCACGGTCGCGCCCGCTTGGGCTCGGCCACTCAGTCCTTCCTGTCCCAGCGCAGGTGAGCTGGAGCCTGTCCTTAACCTTTCTCGAGACCCGGCAGAATGGAGGCATGGAAGCTAATTTAGCCTCCCGGCTGACGTAAGGCGACGGTGGGTCGGCCCCAGTTGGTGATGAAGTCATAGTGCTCTGAGTCCGCGTGTCTGTGACTTCAGGTGTTCCAGGTGATGGGCTGTGATGTCACTGCAGGCCTTGGCCGGGACCTTGGCGCGGAAGGGCCGGTTGGTTCCGGAGGGAAGAGAAAGGAAGTTCAGTCTGGAATCGTTGCGGGTTTGAGCCGAAAGTTGTTCGATACCTGCATTTTACAATTTTAATGTAATAGTTGTCAAATTCTTTAACTTCAAACAGGCATTGTTAGTGCAGTTCAATGTAAGACGCATTTGATTTAGAAACAGCTACATCAGGAGGGCCTTTTGGGCTGGGGTAAGGGTTTAATGTAAATGTCTTTCAAGAAGCTAAACTCACAGTTGGATGGTTTGTGATCGGAATTGTGGAAAAAAATAGATCGAATTTGAGTGCTGGTAATTCAGTTGCCTTACTTTGTTTTGCTAGACAGTTTGGAGATCATCTGTCTGCTAGTTCATAGTTTTGTGGAGAATGGCTTGAAACGGGGAGAGCAGATCTTAAGTGAACTTTCTCTATTGTAAGGGGGATGATGTGTGAATTAATTCAGTTCTTAAGTAATAATTACTTGAGGATTTAATTTATCCAGATTGTCTCTGCTCTGTGCTACCCTGGATAATTGAGGGTTTCCTATGGTTATAGCTCAGCAACAAGCCTTTTTCTTGCTCACTTGCTAAGGATGGGCCCTACAATATAATAATATCTCATGACTGCTTGTTTGGACATGTAACTAAAATTTTGTCTGTGGTGCTTTCAAATATGAAACTACAGAATTAAAAAGTTTCTTGGTTTTCTTCCAAGACTTTCAAGAGATCAGACAGGAAGAGAAGCCAGTCATTTGCCTCTTCAGGTCCAGCTTATCAATACTTCCATCATTTCTTCCTCTGTAGAATCATTTGTGGGAATCTAGTTTGAAAGGTAGATGGCTTAAAATTGAAGGGTAATTGCATTATTTTGTGTTTCCAGCAGGAAGCTTGGATAAGAGTCTTCAATCCTTCACAGACCTTTGATTTTAAGGTAGGTTTTTTGTTGTTGTGGTTAATACTCCTCCCCAGTTTTTTTTTATAGATAATTGATAATGTATCACCTCTCTGGATTTTGCATCAACCTGCAGGTGAAAGTAATGCTGTGCCTCTTAATGCAGGAAATGAAAGCAAAAATTTACCGTCATTAATTACTATTAGATTTGACTGGAAGTTCACAAAACAAAGCTTTCCTGTAAATCTCATTCTGATCCTCAGCGTACCTTGGAAATTCAACAGCATTGTGTATACTCCTGAGAGTATTGATTTTTTTTTAAAGAAATTGGTAACTGAATGGTGACAATGTTGAGTGAAGAATCTGGAGACAATATTTGAGCCTTTGGGTCCTCAAGACTGATAGGTACTGCTGCTATTGAAGGTATTGCCTATTTTTTAATATGAAAGAGTCATGACAAGAATCATTATGTAATGACATGGAAGGAGGTACAAAAAGGCCCCTTGCATGTGTCTTTTCCGGGTAGCCTTGCTGGGGCTACGTGTCTCTGTGTAAATTAAGTGTACTTAGTGTAAATAGGAAGGGATGAAAGTCAAACTAAATGTGAGTTGAAAGATAAATAAATGAGGATAATAAAATAGCTCCTCCTTGTCAGTGCATTTCAAAGAGAGGGGAGAAAATGTGCTACCAAAGGAGGAGAAACTTTCATTTTTCCTCGTGGAAAATGAGTTAACAGGTAGAGAATAAATGCCTTTGTGTATTTTGATGTGGCTGAGGGAACAATGGCAGCTATAAAAAGCCAGGTTATGCATATAGTTGCGTAACTAACAAGCCATAACTCTTCTGAAACATTTTTACAGTTTGTTTCTACTTTCCACAGGATATTTTTCAGCTTTTCTGTTTTGGGCCTAGGAAACATCTCTTATTTCTTATAAGTGGAAATTATTTGAGATCAGGTTTATTATTATTTTAAAATATTTTGTCATTTTATCCAGTTATAGCGTATGAAGGGACTAAATCAACCAGTTAGTGATACAGCATTTTTTTCTGACAGATAAAAACAAATATGAAGAGTGAAAGTGCCAAATTTTAGAGATTCTTTAGGATGTGTTTATTGGATCAATTATTCTCTGAACATACATAGATTTGAAATTCTTATACAAACTTTCTACTTTATTTTCTAAACTTAAAGTTTATACTGAGTCATTTTACTATGTTCTTAATATTCTAGTAAACACATATTAACAACAAATAATAACTTGTTTTCGTATTTGTTGGGGAGAGAACATGCTGATCGTTAGAGACATCGTTTGGTGTTATCTTCCAAAGTTTGCAGCTGTTTAGAACCAGATACTTGAGGGAAGCCACTATGGTAAAATGAATGCCTTCCTTGTTAGGTCATGTGTGACAAAGGCAAAATTCAGCAAGTGCATAATCTGCAGTCCTTTGGAAACAACAACAAAAAAGAGCAGATTAACTCCAAATGCATTTAGGTCATTTGGAAATTGAATTCCTGTCAATCCTTATCTTTGCATAATTTATCTTCTTTCCTTTAGTTCATGCTTATGGTACTTTGAAGCTGATGAATTTACTGTATTATCAGGGAAGGTATTTCTGATTAAAGTGTAGGTGTTTCTTAATGATAGTTGAGGGTGTTTATCAACCTATCGTTTCCAACTCCATCTTCTGTTTAGCTCCACAGGAGAAGCTTCAGATCTTTGTAAATATTTACCTTCAGAATCCTAGCATATATTAACTCTCAGTACAATGTAGGTATAAATGTGAAACTAAGCTGTATATGTATATTATCAGGTTTGGGGTTCATTAATCCAATAAACATTTCTTGAGTACCTCTCTGCCAGGTACTTAGCCAGGCACTCAGATGACTTGTCCTTGCTGCAAGGACTCTTTGTTTTAACATTCCTTTGCTGTGGAGGGCCATGGGTCTGAGGGGCCAGAATTGGACCAAGAGGATAAACCATTTATGTTATACCAGATTGGCCAGAGATCTTGTCTAAAGGTCAGTTTAAGGAAGTATTAGAAACTCAGGTAAAAAGATTGGGGAACAGATTATCAGAGGGTCTAAAATACACAGATTTGGATTGTCCTAGAATAGTTGGAGTGAGTCTAAGAGAATAAGCTCTTTCTCTGAGGCAAGAATAAGCACTTAAGACCAGAACTAGTCTGTATATGCAGTCTAAAGTTGGAGGTAGCTAGAAAAATAAAAAAGAAAAAAAACAAAATTGGAGGTAGTTAGAAGAGGGACAGTTTAGACATCACACTCTCAGAGGCATGTGTATACCTGCTTCTGTGTCAGTCCTTTGACAGACTTCTGAAATATGGGAGCCTCTCATAGCCTTCATGTCCACTATTTGCTTTTTTTCCTTATTGTTTTATAATGAAAATTTTCAATCACAGAAACATTCCAAGAATTGTTTGTACATTGAATAGCTAAATATCCACAATCTAGATTCTACAACTCATATTTACATACATGTATATATATTCCTCCATGAGGGCATGCTTAATTGATTGATACAGCCTCCGGTGTGCTCTCCGACTGGGCACTGAACCTGGAAACTAGGCATGTGCCCTGACCAGGAATCAAACCTGCAACCATTCAGTTTATGGGACAGTGCTCCAGCCAACTGAGTAACACTGACCAGGGCTCTGTAATTCATATTTTATAGTATTTGCCTATCTATCTATCTGTCCATCCTATCTTCCCTTACTACTTCTATCCATTCATTAATTCATGTCATATTTTTGTTGTATTTCAAGGTAAATATACTTCATCCCTAATACTTGGGTGTGCCTATCATGAACTTTTTTTTTAGGCAAAATTTATATACAGGAGAAATACAGATCTTATGTGTATCATTCCCTTAGTTGGGATAAGTTCATACGTACATCTGTGTAACCCATGATCTTGTCACACTATAGAACCATTACTGTCACTATAGAAAGTTCCTTCATGCCTGTCCTAATCAATTTAATTAACTTTTTAATTTCCTGCAATCTTTCTTTCACTACTGCCTGTTCTTTCTGAAACTACCTATTCAAAGGGCCTGCTTTGTTAGCAGCACATTTGAATGGCATTATGCTAGGGGTACAGAACATAAGGAAATAAAAAACACAGCCCCTTCTCTTTTTAAGCTTATAAATTAGCTTGGGTTTTAGTTAGGTGTCCAAAGAGAGATAAATGTTATATGGATTTAGAGGATGCAACTGATTATTGCCAGAGAAAGCTTCCTAGGTGTGGGTCTTGAATTGTGCCTTTATTTTAGGATCCAGATTCTTTTTTTCTTTATAGACTGCAGTTAGAAGTTATGGTATAAAGGAACAGATGCAGACAGGGTGGTTGGGACCCAATTTTGGAAGGAGTTGGAGCATTATCTAGTACCCAATAACAATTTTAGAGGAAGGGAGTAATGTGAAAAACAGATCTTTCAGTAAAATTCTTATCCTCTTTGTCATCTTTGGTATTTAATTGTACAGGAGACCTCTTCATCTTTTCTTTTTAAAAAGGATTTTCTTTATTTTCAGAGAGAGGGGAAGAGAGGGAGAAAGAAAGGGAGAGAAACATCGATGTGAGAGGGAAACATAAGTTGGCTGCCTCTCGCAGGCCTCCAACCAGGGACCTGGTCCGAAACCCAGGCATGTGCCCTGACTGGGAAACGAAACCAGTGACCTTTTGGTTCACAGCCTGGTTGGTGTTCAGTCTACTGAGCCACACCACCCAGGTCAAGACCTCATCATCTTTTGAGTTCTCTTCTCTTGGTTCTTTGCTTTCCTTTGATGTCTTCTGATTTCTCAGCTTTGTTGGTAACTCTTTTCTGGATCCAAACTGTCTAAAGTTCTGTTCTTGACCTTTTTGTGGTACTCCTTGTAATCTGGCCTTACCTTTTAGGGCTTGTTAATTATAGTTCTTTCCAGGTTATGCCTACATCTGAAACCATAAGCTGTTAACAGTTAGGTTTCTAACTGCTAATAAGATGTTTCTTTTTGTATATCCCTATTTACTTTATACTTACTGTTCAGGAATCTGTAGCAAGAGCATTTGCTCTAAGTAGTTATAGCAAATGGGACTTATTGGGAAAGGAAGATATGTAAACTTTAAGTGGATTGAATAGACAGTTTAGACTGAGCTTCTTGGAAAAAACACTAGAACGACATTGCAGACAGAACTTGCGTACTGCTACCATGGGCCCGGTTGCTGAATCAGAACGCTGCCACCGCCATACTTGACAGCAGTTTAACTTCCTTGGGCAGAGCCATTATTATATATTACTTTCTACTCTCCACATCCTTTTTTTTTTTTAAGATAAATTTAGTACATGTGATTGGCAGATAGATGTTGCTGATGCTGTGTGTATCTTTTGCAGGTATGCCTGCTTGGCGACAGTTAGGTCATATGTAAAACCTCAGCTTTTAGTTTTCCATCCTCTATAAAACAAAGTTTTGTGAAGATAGATTGGAGTGAGTACTGAGTGTTCAGTATACTCAGTTTGTGAAAAACCAGATCTCCTCAATGTGTCAAAGTTACACCTTTTCTAATTGTGCTGTTTCTATTTAAAGACATGGGTATAGTATAGTTTCCTGTGATAGATACTATTGAAATCAACTGTACTATTTAAATTTTTTATATTGTGAGTATAATGGAAAACCCAACTCAAATTTACTGGCTGACAATACTGAAAAATCCAGAGATGAAGCTTGATCTACTTGTATTTACGTGATCAGAACCTCATCCTCCTCTTCTTTCCTTTTCTTAATGAATTCTGCTTCCAAGGTGTTGATCCCTTTGTGGTTACAGCATGTTTGTCCACACCTCAAGCCCCATGTCCTCATGCCATCAAGTCCAGAGGAGGGGAAGGAGAGTGCTTCTGCAGAAGCTATATAGGGCAGGAGTCTCGACTATTTTGCTCAAGAGACCCCTTTCCGAGTAATATTTTTAAATAAAATACATAGGACTAAAAAGAAAACCAGTTATACTAAAATATAGTTGGCTTCCAGTCAAGATAGTGGTGCAGGTAAATGTGGTACTAGCATCCTCCCACAACTACATCAAAATTACAACTAAACTACAGAACAGCCATCATTCAGAACCACTTGAAATCTAGCTGGACAGAAGTCCTACAACTAAGGATATAAAGGAGTAGCCACATTGAGACTGGCAGGTGGGGTGGAGACTCAGAATGATTTGATCTCACACCCACATGTGGCAGATAAAAATTGAAAGGTCCCCTGTGAGGAGCAAGGGGTCTTAGCCCCATACCAGATCCTCTAGCCCAGGGTTGCAGTGCTAGGAAGAGAAGTCCCCATAACTTCTGGTTGTAAAAACCAGCAGGAATTGAGGCTGAGTGAGACAGGTGGGCTTCTGGAGTTCTGGACAGTTCCTTTTAAAGGGCCTGCTCACAGACTTATAAGCTCTAGTGCTGCGGCAGCAGCTTGAAAGGCACCAGGGACATACAGGGAGATACTGAACTGTCTGACATCAGGGCTAGAGCTGGAGGGGCAGCTTTCTCCCAGACAGAAGTGCTGGCAGGAGCCATTGTTCTTTTTCTGACCTTTCCCCATGGAGCCAGCTGGGGAGTGCCATGTCTGAGTCTCCATCAACCTGGCTATCACCTGCCCTGATGATATGCTGACACCCAGGCCCACCCCAGTGGCACTTCTATACCAATGGTCTGTCTTGGCCTATGCTTCAGACTTCTCTAAAATTGCTCAAACAAGCAGCATCTGGCCTCAGCATGCTCCAGACCTCTCCTTAAGTGGCCCCAACACTAGCGGTAGCCAGCCTTGTACCTCTCGAGAGGCCACAGAGCCAGTGAACTGAGTGGAGAGCTTCAGATCATGTTGCAGTGCCACCCAGCCACTTCCATAGGTGACACAATCAAGGGTGGACTCAGCAGGCATCAGAGCTTCATTGAAGTAAGTCGTACTCCATGGGGTGGGACCCTGAACAGCCCATCTGTCACAGCCAGGCCTTGCAGCAGCTTGGCCTAGGGGTAGATCCCTGCCATAGGTGTGCCAACAGCAATCAAGGCTCAACTACAGCAGGAGGGTGTACATAACCCACAGAGCAGGGGAGGCAGCTCAGGTGACCAGTGCGACTGTGCCACTGGACGCTCAGAGCACCTATACATTAGGTCCTGCTACCAAGCCAGGAAGATGTAGCAGTTCTACCTAATGTGTAAAACAAACACAAGGAAGCTGCCAAAATGAGGAGACAAAGAAACATGTCTCAAATAAAAGAACAAAACAAAACTCCAGAAAAAGAACTAAACAAAATGGAGACAAGCAATCTACTAGGTGTAGAGTTCAGAACACTGGTTATAAGGATGCTCAGTGAACTGAGGGAAAGAGTAAATGAACTTAGAACTTCAACACCAGAAAAATGTACATGGAAACCATAAAAAGAACCAGTCAGAAATGAAGGAAACACTAACTGAAATGTAAAATAAATTACTGAGAAGTAACAGAGTAGGTGAAGGTGAGAATCAGAGTAGCAGTTTGGAATGTAAGGAAGCAAAAAACAACCAATCAAAACAACAGAAAAAATAAAAAAATGAGGATACTGTAAGGAGCCTCTGGAACATCTTCAAGCATACCAACATTTTCATCTTGGGGGTGTGCTGGAAGGAGGAGAGAGCAAGATATTGAAACCCTATTTGAAAAAATAAGGATAGAAAACTTCTCTAACCTGGTGAAGGAAATAGACAATTTCAGAAAGTGCAGAGGGTCCCAAACAAGATGAAACCAAAGAGGCTCACACTAAAACATATCATAATTAAAATGCAAAAGGTTAAAGACAAAGACAGAAAGCAGCAAGAGAAAAGCGATTAGTTACCTACAAGGGAGCTTCCATAAGACTGTCGGCTGATTTCACAACAGAAACTTTGCAGGCCAGAAGAGATTGGCAAGAAATACTCAGTTTGAAAAGCGAAGACCTACAACCAAGATTACTGTATGTAGCAAAGCTGTCATTTAGAATTGAAGGACGTAGTAGACTTCTGGCTAAGATGGAGGTATAGGTAAATACATTTTGCCTCCTCGCACAACCAAAAGAAGGACAACAACAAATTTAAAAACAAAAAATAACCAGGACTGCCAGAAAATTGAGCTATGTGAAAGTCTGACAGCCAAGGAGTTAAAGAAGAAACATTCATTCAGACTGACTGGTAGGAGGGGTGGAGATGGGCAGCTGGAGTGGAGAGGACACACAGCAAGGCGGCAGCTGGAGGACCGGGGCAGATGAGGTGTTGGCCAGTGGACTAGTCAGTCCTACATTTGTGTGTGGATAAACCAGGAGGAATAACTGGGGAGTGAGACAGACTGCCCAACCCAGTGTTCCAGTGTGGGAAAAGAAAGCCTCAAAACCTCTGGATATAAAACCTGTAGGGGTTGCAGCAGTGGGAAAAACTCCCAGCCTCACAGGGAGAGTTCATTGGAGATACCCACAGGGTTCTAGAATGTACACAAACCCATCCACCCAAGAACCAGCACCAGAAGGGCCCACTTTGCTTGTGGGTAGCAGGGGAAGTGACTGAAAGCCGGTGGAGAGCTGAGCAAGAGGCACTGGTCCCTCTTGGACCCCTCCCCCACATACAGTGCTACAACACAGAGAAGTGGGTTGCCCCACCCTGGTGAATACCTAAGGTTCCACCCCTTACAACAGAACAGGTACGCCAAGACAAAGAAATACGGCCCAAATGAAAGAACAGATCAAAACTCCAAAAATAGAACTAAGCAATGAAGAGATAGCCAACTTATCAGATGCAGAGTTCGAAACACTGGTAATCAGGATGCTCACAGAAATGGTTGAGTATGGTTGCAAAATAGAGGAAGAAGTAAATACTATGCAAAGTGAAATAAAGCACAATGTACAGGGAACCAACAATGAAGGGAAGGAAACTGGGACTCAAATCAACAATTTGGACCAGAAGGAAGAAATAAACATTCAACCAGAGCAGAATGAAGAAACAAGAATTCTAAAAATGAGGAGAGGCTTAGGAACTTCTGGGACGACTTTAAATGTTCCAACATCCAAATCATAGGGGTGCCAGGAAAAGAGGAAGAGCAAGAAATTGAAAACATTTAAAGGAGAACTTCCTCAGTCTGGCAAAGGCAATAGACTTCCAGGAAGTCTAGGAAGCTCAGAGAATCCCAAAGAAATTGGACCCAAAGAAGCACACACCAAGGCACATCATAATTATATTACCTAAGATTAAAGATAAGGAGAGAATCTTAAAAGCAGCAAGAGGAAAGGAGACAGTTACCTACGAAGGAGTTCCCATAAGACTGTCAGCTGATTTCTCAAAAGAAACCTTATAGGCAAGAAGGGGCTGGAAAGAAGTATTTAGAGTCATGAAAGGCAAGGACCTATATCCAAGATTACTCTATCCAGCAAAGCTTTCATTTAGAATGGAAGGGCAGAGAAGTTGCTTCCCAGACAAGGTCAAGTTGAAGGATTTCATCATCACCAAGCCTGCATTATGAAATGTTAAAGGGACTTATCTAAGGAAAAGAAGATGATCAAAAATATGAACTGTAAAGTGACAACAAACTCACACCTATCAGCAGCTGAACCTATAAAAACAAAACAAAAACTAAGCAAACAACTAGAACAGGAGCAGAATCGTAGAAATGGAGATCACATGGAGAGTTATCAGCAGGGAGGGAGTGGGGGGAGAATGGAAGAAATGATAGAGGGAATAAGAAGCATAAATGGTAGGTATAAATAGACAGGGAGAGGTTAAGAATAGTATAGGAATAGAGGACACATGGACAAAACTAGCGGGGTTGGAAAGGGGAGGGAAGAGGGGAGGAATGGGTGGGCAGGCTAGAATGGGAATAAAGGATAGAAACTGTACTGAATAAACTAAAATTTAAAAAAATAATTTTTTTCTTATAAAAAAAGATTGTTAACCAATGTCACCCCAATAAATTTAATTTAAACTAAATAAATTAAAGAAAAAAAAAAGAATAGTATAGGAAATATAGAAGCCAAAGAACTTACATGTACAACCCATGGACATAAACTAAGGTGGGGAAATGATGGTGGGAGAGGGTGTACAGGGTGGAGGGGAGCAAAGGGGAGAAAAAAGTGGGATGGCTGTAATAGCATAATCAATAAAATATACTTAAAATAAAAAAATAGAGTCAAAGGGCATATAAAGAGCTTCCCAGACATGAAAAAGCTAGAGGAGTTCATCACTACCAGTATTGAAATGTTAAAGGGTCTTGTTTAAGAAGAAGGCAAAAAATAAAAAATATGAATAATAAAATGGCAATAAATACATATCTATCAACAATTGAATCCAAAAAAACAAACAAGTAGAACAGAAACAGACTCAGATATAGAGAACATTTTGATGATTTCCAGATGGGAGGGAGTTTGGGAGGGTAGGTGAAAAAGATGAAGGGTTTAAGAAGTACAGATTGGTAGTTACAAAACAGTCATGGGGATACAAAGTACAGCATAGGGAATATAGACAATAATATTCTAATAACTGGTGTCAGATGGGAATGAGATTTATTGGGATGATCACTTAGTAAGTTATATAATGTCTACTAATCACTGGAGTGTACCCCTGAAACTAGTATGATAATGTATATCAACTATAATTGAAAAATAAAAATAATTTTTAAAATTAATAATCTATAATCTAGAATAACACAAAGGATCAGATTGTCAAATCAGAATCACATGAATCAGAGATTTTGCCTAGTGTCAAGCTTCACTAATAATTTCAAGGGTAGACAATCAAGAAGCAGGCCTTGGACATGGAGGGTGGCCCCTGCTGTGTGAGGTGACTTCCCATGATCTCATGGCTGACCTCTTCTGGGCTAGAGAGTCGCATGTCTTTTACAGGAAGAAAGTACCTGAGAGACATCCTCTACTATATATTTTTTGACTTACTAGTATGTAAAATATTTGAGTAAATTCCCAATGATAGAATTATCTTTGCTTTGGGATGGTATTTATCATTTCTAAGTGTTTTGAACTTTTTTGAATTAAAAAAATTCCTGGATTTGTAATTTTTAAAAAAGGAAAAAACATAGTTATGAAAATGTTTTTTAAATTATACGATTAACATGTGCTTTATTAAGTAAGATTTATTTAATAGTAACAAATCTAGTAAATTCCAAGTAGCAATGAACATTGTTTGGAGGTGTCTGTAATTGGTGATCGTGTGATAGGAAGTATTTGTGATTTCTGCTGGTGATAAGGTGACATATTGCTAATATTGTTGTTGTCTGTTGACTGAATTCACAATGGAAGAAAATACTAAATTTTAATTGCAGGTTAATGAAAATAAAGATATAATTTTCCCCCTTCATTTGAGTTTATAGGTCCTGAATTCCATACCTAAACTTCTTGAGGGGATGTCTTTGAGACTCAGCTTTAGAAGCACTGCTAGAAGAGCATTTCTCTTCCCAGATGCTCCAGGAAATGTCTTGTATCTCTCATTGATTTTGGGTTACATTTCTGACATTTTGGAATTGGTCGCTGAGACTACAGATACCTAATTTATTTAGCCAGCATGGGCCTGTTCCGGGAGCTGGGACTGGGGTCTTTGCTACCTAAATGGCATGATGAGAGAGAAGTGGATTCCAAAGGGAAATTCAGGGGCCACTGGATGCTGAGTAGCAAATGGTAGATGTCCATTTTGACATACTTAGTCCATCCTCTCTCCCTTGCTCTCATAGTTAACCAGTTACTAAATTTTTAGTGAATCTTTCACTTGGATTTGTCTTTTCCTAATCAGTCATTCTGCTAACATCCTAGGGCCCCACAGTGGAGCTGTGGGATAGTCCATTGGATTGCAAAAAGAAATGATTTTTGTCATGATTACATTATTTATTTTTGTATAAGTTTATTCTGTATGTAAAATATATTAGTACAGTGGAGTGTGTGTGTGTGTGTGTGTGTGTATTTATGGGCACATGTTAAAATTGTTATAAATCATGGGAATGGGAAGGGGGAGGGTTAGGAAAGTAGAGTTAGCCAGAGAATAGTTCAATAGAAATGAGCTACATGTAATTAAAATGTTTCTTAGCCACATTTTAAAAAGTAAAAGGAAACATCTGAAAATAATTTTAATAATATATTATTTAACACAGTATATCCTAAACATCATGATTTCAATGTTATCAATATAAAAATTGAGATAGTTTACATTCTTTTTTCATATGAAGTCTTTGAGATTCAATGTGCATTTTACACTTAACAGCTCATCTCAGTTTAGACTGGTGATATTTCAGGAGCTCAAAAGCCACATGTGTCTAGTGGATTCTGTATCGGGTAGCTCAGATCTAGACCAATGATAAATCTCAATTTAGATTTCTATAATTGTCTATGTTACAGTTTTAATAATCCATTACCTGCTGTCTTCAGTCCTTTTGTGCAATTGCCAGGTTAATTGAATAAAAATTCCCCTGGGATGTTACTCTCCTGCACTAGGTTTCTGTGGCATCACATTTAAAAGCAACTTTTTAGACTTCCTGTAAAACGGTGCATCCCATCCTCCTCCTCCACATGTCTTTGGGACTGCCTGCAACAAACCGGGTGCTCAATTAGGCAGTTTCCTCAGCCTTGCCTTCCCCTTTCCATTTGTCTAAATATAATCATCCATTATAAGAAGTCTGTTCTGGTAAAACCTTGGAATCTCCAATCCCTCTGGAGCCTTTCCATTTTCTGAACTCCTATGGTGTATATTGAGTACTCAGCCAATTAGCACTTCATTAAATATCATTATTTATTGCTGATTTCATTATGCGTATTAGTCTTATTTCCTCTACTAAATTCTAACCTTTATATCTTGTGTCCCTAAATTATAGACACAATTAATTAAAGGCTTAGCTTTTTTTTTTTTTTAATCTTTAGGGACATACCTGGGCTATTTAAATTTGTAGCTGTAAGTTTTCTTTGAAGTTAGTTTTGTTTATAAAGTTGTCTCTTTGTAGTTGTAAAATCACTGTTGCAACTACAGTGGGAAATTATTGATTAGCTGGAGTTTCCGAATGTGAAATTTGAGTTTGACAAGAAAGTCTCAAAGGACACATTTGCTCTATTGTCCAGGAACTGGGAGAGGTAAACTTGTTTCCAAAGTAGGGCAAGAGATTTTATTTCAAGTTCAGTCATCAGAATTATTCTTTGGAGGTTCTCTTTACTTTCTACCCGCCAGTCAGTGTAGCTGTAGGGGAGAAGTTTCTGTAGTTTAGGCGGTCTTCCCCTACCCCTACGTGAAGAGCTCGCCGCCGCCACCACCACCACCACCACCACCACCACCACCACCGTGCTTTAGCTCAGCCCGGGAGACTGCAGGTAGACTGTGAAAAGGGATCCTGAAAATAAGTCCAGAGAAGGTCATAGGCTTTATGGTTGAGGAATTCTGTTTTCATTTGGCGTTTTCTTTACCTGTGTTTTGTTTAACATGTTATATTTATATGGTTAGCTTAATAAACTAGCTATACATTTTTAACTTGCAGAATTTCAAGGCCTGTTTATTAATCATTTACTAAAAAAGTACAGTATGTTTTATATGCCAGGCACCATACTAAGTGCATTAGTTCACGTGTATCACTTTTTATCTTAGCACTATTTTACAGATCTTCTATATATTATTTGGCAAATAGTAGTAGCCTTTATTTAAGAATTTATTTTTTAGCTCTGGCTGGGTACCTCACTTAGTTAGTGTCAGATACACCAAGGTTGAGGGTTTGATCCCCAGTCAGGGCACATACAAGAATCAACCAATGAATGCATAAATAAGTGGGACAACAAATAGTGTTTCTTCTCTCTCCCTTCCTCTCTCTGTCTCTTCCCTGCCTCCCATTCTCCCTCCCTCCTTCTCTCTAAAAAGAAATAAAAATAAAATTTCAAAAAAGATTTTACGTTTTGTATTATTGTTTAACACCTTGTGGGTTTTTCCTCCCTTTTTGGCAAAAATCATTAATAAAATTGATTATTAGTCCAAACAAATATTAACATTTCTAGAAAGTTTACATTTTGTTTTACTAGCAAGAGGTTGTAACTTTTTCTCAAATTAAAACAACTTTATATTCTAGTTGCATATGTTTATTTTTAAGACTATAGCATAAAATATTTTTATACTTAAAATTTAAAAGTTGATGGTCTTGAAATTTAAGTGAAAACTTAAGCCATGCTAGTTACCATTTTATTTCTGTATCTAAAAAATGAAATATTTTCTCCCTTCTTTAATTGATCTAGGGGCTCAGCCTGTGTATTGAAAATTTTCTCAGATACTCAAGATATTCTTGGGTTTATTACTAGAAAAGTCACTTGATTCTTAACTGTACTTGTTATCTTGTTTTATTTAGTGAGTCTGTCTTGTCTTACCTGCTTAAATTTTAATTATCTTATTTTAGTAGAGAATTAGGAATCATAAAGCTTTTTATAAGAATTCTTCCTTTATGGAAGTCTCACGGATTTCCCTTCCTTTTAAGGGACATAAAAGGGGGAACATGACTCTTTAGAGGTTATCATTAATTTTGGAGATTAATATTTACTTGCCAACTCATTTGTTGGACTACTGTAATATTAGTTTTATGAGCCCCAGTGTGTCCAAGCATTTATCTTACCAGACCCTTGTTGAATCTTTCTCTTGTTCTTTGGCTCTGATTTTAAATATATGTTACTTCTTGACCAGTCATTTTATCCAGGGGGAATTCCTGTTGAAAGTCTTAAGATTTTGGTTTCTTGAGTAAGTCCCTTAAGGACAGGTCTTACAGTTAACTAATCTTTGTTTCCTGTAGAATCAAGTGAAAATTTGTTAGAATCAAATTTGAGTAATCCCAGTCCTTGTGTTATGCTGTTTATTTAGTATTTTTTGTAGAATACTATTTGAAATTAATTTGATTAGTCCTTTTTTTCACCTCCAGATTGATCATTTAGAAGTTAGGAGAAAATCTTTACCTTTTCTCTTTCCTATTTAAAAATATAATGAACACAATTTCCCACCTTTCTACTTGCAAAGCATGTTAGTCTTATGGTTTATTAAAGTAACAGTGATACTGTTCCCCTTTAGAAAAAACCTACGTCAAGCCTTCATCAATGACCCTCAGTGTAAGTGCTCAGTTTAAGAAATTTGCCATTTGTATTGTATGTTTATAGTGTAGACATCTTATTCAGAGAAGTAAAGCTTGATTTTGATTTTATTTCCCTGTGCATTGTATTGTTTCTAAACTGTTAGTGTGCAGTTCATTCACCAGGTGTTGTGTGCCAGTTTTGCATTTGAATGTTCATTTAGTCTAAGTTGCCAAAATTCTGTTTTATAGGGTAACACAAAGAACTGTATTGGAAAATGTAATCTTTGCCCTTAGGAGCATTTACTGGTACTTTGAAGGGGTTAATGATTATTGTCGATGCCTACAGGTGTTCAGAAACCCCAAATGAAATTTTCACACTGTTACTAGAATTTCTGAAGGATTAGTGAATTTGTTTGTAACCCTCCAACCCATCAGAAACAATTTGATGTTTGTATATACTATTATTAGCCAGAGGATATAAATGATGTCTCCTTTGTGGGTATAAATACTTGTATTTATCACATAAGAGGTTGTTTGTAGTTGAAATGGGTCAGTAGATGGTTGGTGGCCTCTAAGTCCTGGATAGCCATCATCTGGCATTGGTGTGAGAAAGGGCTTTCTTACTGAGTTACCTTTTAAAAATTAAAATCTAAAGTTTTATGGATATTTATAAAGTGAACAGTTTTAAATTTTGTGCAATTATTTCATAGAAATAAGTATGAGAAAATGGAATATAAAAATATGTATGCTAATCATACAAAATCATAATCATATGTAAAAATACATGTATTTACAGGCTGATACTTGGGCAAACAATATAAAATTAAATGGTGTATTTAAGATTGCAGTAGATTTTGAGTAACTCTTTAGTTATATTGCTTATACCATGAAAAAGGTAAGAGGGTTTTTACATAAGAAGTTTTTAAAATAGTGTTAAGAAAACCACCTAAGTTCAGTTTGATAAATTTCTAAGAAATTCTTGTTTTATTTCAATTTCCAATCTGATTCATAGACTTTCATGTTACTTTTTAAAACATAATTCTTCATAAGCTGTACTCCTCTAATGAGAAAAAGAACCTTTTGTATGATTCCTTCAGCTAATCAAAGGAAAAGCCTTGTTGGCCATTTTGATTTAGCTAGCTGCTTTTGTTTGTTCTTCACTAAAGCAGATAATGAGAAATTAAAAGATACATAGTATATATTTCTAGCAGTAGAATAAGCCCAATGCTTTTCTTGCCTTTTTCCCATGAAAGAAGTGTTCTCAGCACTCTCCTTCCCTTTTTCCCCCTTCCAACATTTTTTTATTCTTTTGTCACATTTTTGTCTCGTTGTTCTTGGGGTAATTATTTCAATGTGGGATCATCTTGAAACTAAAGTAAGTATAAGTCTTCAAATCATTAAAATCTTCATGTCTAAAGTTTGAAAAAAATGGACTATTTAACAGGATTAAGAACATTTATTTATTTGTTTTTGAGTAGCTAGTGTGTTCAACATGGTTCAAAATGCAGAAGGTGCAGAGTGAGTTTTCTCTCTTCTGTTCCTCAGGCACACTTTAACTAGAGGCAACCAATTCTATTCTCCCTACCTTACAAAACAAAAACAAATGGTAGCATATTCTACATACTCTGATCTTGCCTTTTTAAATTGATTGTGTTTTTTTTTATATAGTGGTATATGAAGAATGTATTAGTAATAGAAAACCTAAGCCAGCAGTGGGCTAAACGAAGTCTTAAGGTCAGATAGGTAGGTGGTCTAGGGCTGGTATAAGCACTCGAGGTGTTGCTTTCTCTTTCTTGTTTTTTTGTTTTGTTTTGAGGCCTAACAAATACAGTAAAATGCACAGATACTAAGCAGACAGTTTGATGAGCTTTGACAAATGTACAGAACAAAGGTTGCAGCGGGGAGAGAGCCCTCTGGTCTGTCTTCATGCCCCTCTCCCTCAGTTCCCTGTGCACTTTCTGTGTGTTGCTGGCATTCTCATTCGACCTAGCTGGATCTCCAGTTTTTGCAACCCATTCCAAGCTGCAGGATGCAAGAAAGGGCAAAGATTACATGCCAGCCTTTCTTTTTTTCTTTTTTGCAGGAAGATTTCTAGAAGCTACCACTTCACAACACTTCCAATCATGTTGTATTAGCTAGAATTTAGTGTCACATCTGAATGCAAGGGAAATTGTGAAGTGGAGTCTTTACTATCCTTTTCTTTTAGAAACAGTGCTGCAGTGATAACCTTGTCTATAGGTTGTCTTGTGGAATAAATTTCTAGAAGTGGAACTGCTGGGTCAAAAAGCATTTGTAGTTTGAGAGTACACCTATTATTTCACATCTTTGTTGACACTGATTTTGTATTTGCTAACAGGTAAAACATGGTGGCAGAGAAAACTTTAATGTGCCTGATAGATAGAGTAGACAAAGTACTTCTACTCTAGCTCAAGATGCCTTGAAAACATGGATTACACAGCCAGCTAATATAATGCCAAATTGGGTGAAGCACATTACAACATATTTTCATTTTATTTAGGCCAATGCTAAGAGGAGGAGATTGATAGTTAAGGTGAAAAGAGAGACCCTTCTACCCATAAATACTTCACAGAAAGACAGCAAGTAATGTGTTTTTCAGGAGTTACTCTCTCAATTAAAAAGTAGATAAGGTTAAAATTCATTACTTTTGTCCTCTCTTTTCTCTCACATACATTATCACGTACATTCCTTAGAAACATGTTCTCAGCTAATAAAACATTTTTTCAATTACAGTTGATGTATGGTATTATATTAGTTTCAGGTGTATAACATAATAATTAGACATTTATGTAACTTCCAGAGTGATCACCCCAATGCATCTCGTACCCATCTGACACCATACTCAGTTATTACAATATTATTGACTATATTCTCTATGCTGTTGTTTAAACATTCCCATGACTATTTTTATAACTGGCAATTTGTACATCTTAATCCACTCACCTTTTGAACCCATGTTTTCAACTAATCTTAAAGTACCCTTTAACTTATTTGGGGGGGAGAAACTAGTAAACAGATATATTCCATTTGGTTCCTTAAAATTTAAAAAAAATTTTTAAAAATGCAGTTGACATTCAGTGTTATATTAATTTCAGGTGTACAGCACAGTGGTTAGACATTTATGTAACTTAAAAGGGATTCCCTGGGGAAGTGGTGAACTCCCCTGACACCATATGTGCTTATTACAATATTATTCACTGTGTTCCCTGAGCTGTACTTTACACCCCCATGACTGTTTTACAACTGCCAATTTGTACTTCTTAATCCTTTCACCTTTTCCACCTAGCCCCAATCCTCCTCCCTCCCTGCCACCCACCCACTGTCTGGCAACCGTCAGTTTATTCTGTGTATCTATGAGTTTGTTTCTGTTTTATTTTTTTAGATTCTGCATATAAATGAGATCATGTGGTATTTGACTTTCTGTGACCTAATTTCATTTAACATAATACCCTCTAGGTTCATCCATGTTGTCTTAAATGACAAGATTTCAGTCTTATTTTATGGCCAAGTAATATGTTATTGTATATGTGTAATACATCTTTTTTATCCATTCATCTTTTGATTGGAGCATCAAATCCATTTACATTTCAAGTAATTATAGGTATATAGTTATTGTCATTTTATTGTTGTCTGATTGTTTTTGTAGTTCTTGTTTGTTTCCTTCTGATTCTCTTGCTCTCCTGTGTGTTGATGACTATCTGTAGTGGTGTGTTGGATTCCTTTCTCTTTATTTCTTGTATATCTCTTGTAGATTTTTGGTTTGTGATTACTATGTTCCTTATTTTACTAAGCTATGTGCGTAACAGTCTTTTTTAAGTTGATGGTCACTGAAGTTTGAACATATTCTAAAATCATTGCCATTTTTACTCTCCCCCTCAACGTTTATGTTTTTGTCATTTTTTACTTCTTTTGTGTGTATGTGTGTCTCCCTTACACATGTGTATGTGTGTAATTTACTGTTGTAATTACACATGGTCTTCCTACTTTTGCCTTTAAATCTTTGTAGTAGCTTTCATGTTCCTTGATCCACTGCGTTTATGATATGTTTGCTTTTGTCAATGAGAATTTTTTCTTTGCAGTATTTTCTTATTCATTAAAATTTTTTTTTTCTTTTTCTTCTTAAAGAAGCTCCTTTAATGTTTGTTGTAGTACTGGTTTGTTGGTGATGAGCTTTGGCTTTTTCTTGTTTGGATATCTGGTTCCTTTCATAAAATATTTCTTGTGGTTCTCAACTTTCTAACCTTTTACTTCAGTTGCTAAGTGGGCTCAGATAAACTTTATAAAATATATTCTGCTAAAGTTGTAATTTTTATAGAATAATAAGTTTTTAAAACGTGCTTTTTAATTTTATAAGATTTGTTTGGGACGTGAAGATAAATTCATAGTAATTTTCTGTGCAACCAGGTGTTATGAACTGTACCTAATTTTGAAGTAGGAAATGGCATAAAAAAGGATGCATATGTTTATGTTTTCCTGTACCACATGATGTGAGACCTTGGAGAGCAGAGACCTGTTTGTTACTGTAGGACACGGCATAGCACCTTGTACTTGGTAGATCACATTTTTTTCTGTAATTGAAGTGAATTTTGGGAATGTGGTAGAAAAATTATTAGACTACTAATAGCAGTGTTTTGGTCCCTCAGGAGCTTGGGGGAATGCTCTTGAAATTATTACGTATTTAGGTAAAGTGACTCAAGGACTAATCTCTGTGCTCTAAGGATAGAGACTTTGAGATACTTTCAATATGGTATCATCCCACTTCATCTGGAAGTCAGATTTCTGTAAATCTCTGTATTTTTTTTTAAAGCAATGAAGGACCAGTGAGCCAAAGGACAGGAAAAAAGTATTTCTTAATAAGTGGGCTTTATCGATGTAAATTTAAATAAAGTATATTTTAAACAGAACTAGAGCTGGCTCCTAACCAGATCTTACTTAGATTTAGTTTAGCTCAAAAACAGTTTAGCTTACCTCTGGGGCAGAATCTGTTTGCTCGTCCTTCATCTTCCCTAACAGTAAGATTCAGCAGGAAAGCAAAAGTTATAATGTGGCTGGCTGTATAGGAAATACAATTTAGTGGAAGAGTAGAGGGGTAGACAGGAGGTAGGTTTTCCTGTTCTTCTAGGTTTTTAAGAGAAAAGCATCCCTATAATTTGTATAAAATTATACTAATGGAAACAGCCATTCACTGCCTACCACACAAAATAATTTAATTGCAAAATTCTATTAGAAAATTTTGATTATTTAATGTGAATTGCTTTTTGTACCTTAATAAGCTATTTTTCTATTTTTTTCTTGTAAAATAGCATATTCTTCCCCCTGCCGTAAAAAATATTTCTGCTCTGTTCTAAGGAATGGCAGACTATACCTGATTATCTCCAGTATCATAAATTAATTTTAAGTTTTAAAACAGTGGTGATTTAGATGGGTAAATCAGAATCTACCGTTGTAGGAAATTATGCTTAAGGACACACATTTACATACTGAAGCCAGTAATGTGCTTTGCGAAGGAGAGGTTGTAGGACACTATTGTGTACATGGCTATTAGAATCATTTTTTTTAAAAATTCTCCAAAGCAAGACATGAGGTACTTTTTTGGTGATACATTGAGACTGTTCTCTGGCTTGAGGTTGTCATTGGTGAGAGCGTGTTTCCTCTCTAGGTTTCTCGAACTGTGATCAGAACATCATAGTTAATTAGGTACTTTTCTTGATGCTCACATCCAGTTGTCCACTTCTTTTTTTTTTTTGCCTTTGAAGTAACCAGCAGCACTTCTTTCTGAAATACATGTTCATGGTAGGTGAAAAATGTAATGGTTCAGAAGAGTTTATGATGAAAGCAGTAATCCCCTTGTCCTACTCACACCTCCCACCTCAGTTCCCTCTCCCAGCGGGGCCAGTTCAGTTGTTACTCTGTTTGATTCTTCTAGTGGTAATCCCCCATTTTACTGTGCTTATTCCTCCATTTCCTGATTTATCGGTTTTAAGCATTAGTTATTGACTTTCTGCAGTGATAGAAAAGATTTAGCTCCCATTTACCACCTGTCAAGAATTGTAAAGGGTCTGAGATTTTACTTTCTATCTAAAGTTAGCCTGTCACAGTTTTATGGATGCTGGTAGGAGATGCAGACTCGTGTTGGTGGCCGGCACAGGGGCAGAGATGAAATACATCAGCCATAGCAGTGGCCAGAGTATGAGCATTCATTTGTGCCAGTGTCCTGAGCCTCAGTGCCCACAGGGCACAGCAGAGAGGGCCAGATAACACCTGTTCACCTAGTGGGTTTTGTTACTGGAGAAAACTGCAAGTTTAGGGATTTCAGATGTTTTACAATGCTGTCCTTTGCTACTGCTCCAGAGGGAGAGATAGTAAATATGCCTGCTCTCTGCATTGGAGGGAGACACTTTCTTTTGTCCAAGGCTGTTTGCTATATGAACATTCTTGAAAGTACCATCCAGAACAAAGAGCAAACAGTGCCTTGCTTATAAGACAGAGACCCATGAAGAATTGTTTCCCACCACCCCACTACCCCATTCACCCCCTCCTTTCTGATATATCATTATTTTTAGCTCTCTGGTCCCCTTGATAAATACTGTGTACTTTTATTTCACTAACACTAGATGGTATCTTTTGACTTCTTGCTTTGAAAGAGGAGTATTTTAGTTAGGGATCCTTGTGAGTGTTAGAAACCCAGCTTAATCATAATTTAAGTGGAAAAGGAAGTTTTTCCCCTGGGAATTTAAGAGTTCAGAAGGATGAAGTAGGATTGGGTCCAGGTGCTCAAACCTTGCTGTAAAGAGTTGGTCTTTTACTATGTTTTTAGTAAACATAGCTTTGTTTTCAGGATCCTCCTCCTTTACTCCCCCCTTCCCCCCGCCCCCCCCCCGACCAGTACTGATTCTAGGCTGTGGGTTATTTCTGAGCAAGTTACTATGGCAAGATGGAGAGAATTCAATTAGAATAGGTACAGCCTGGTAATATGCCTGCCCTCAGAGATGGGTATGAGATCAGCCCCCTTTGAATCACTTGTACTGGGAATGGGGAGAGGGCAGCTCTCCACAGTTAACACAGGTTGCCTCCCCACATCAGTGTTCTCACTTGTATTCTTTCTTTTTGTATTACTTGTTTCTAAAACTTCCCTATTTTTTCCATTTTCTGAAAGTTGGTATCAAGTTTCTAGTGTCTCCTTTTTTCGTACTTAACCTTCCTCCCGATGCCCTCCATCAGTCTGAGCTTTATTTAGAACTGCTGCTCAGCTGACATCCTATCACTTGCCTTCATTATGCTCCTATTTCCCATAGATCTCTTTCTTGTTTTTTTTGACTTGTTTTCCTGGGGTACATACTAAGGTACGATGTGTGGGAGATAAAGTATGAGTAATTCCATGTCTGAAAATACTTTTATTCTATTTCAAAAGTGGGAATAGAATTCTAGATTGAACATAAGTTTCAGTCAGAACTTCAAAGGTGGTGATCCATCATTGGCTAGTGTCCTTATTGGTGAGATGTCTTAGGCCCTTTTGATTCTTGTTCCTTTGTAGATAAGCTGCCTTTTCTCTGAAATCTTTTATATTTTTTATCTTTGTCGTCTGAAATTTCCCAGTGTCTTGGAGTGGGCCTCTATTCATTAGAGCACTGAGTGGGCCATATTAATTAGAAGGCTTCTATAAACTCTTCTTCTATAAACTTATTATTCTTTTAGTTGTAGAAAATTAATATTTCTTTGAAAACTTCCTCTTTTTAGTTTTTTTTGTCTTTTTGTTCTGAAATTCTTGTTAGTCAAATGTTGACCTCCTGGACTGATGTTTTGTGTCTCCTTTGATATTTTTTGTCTTTGTTTTGGTCTGCTTCCTTGATTTTTGTCTCTACAACTTTAAACTTTACACTGCCTTTTTTTTAGAGAAAAATTTCATTTTTTAAAAATAATTTATTTTATTTTTTAAAAAGATTTTATTTATTTTTAGAGAGAGGGGAAGGAGAAAGAGAGGGAGAGAAATATCAATGTGTGGTTGCACCTCATGTGCCCCCTACTGGGGACCTGGCCTGCAACCCAGGCATGTGCCCTGACTGAGAATCCAACCTGTGACCCTTTGGTTCAAAGACCTCTGCTCAGTCCATTGAGTTACATCAGCCAGGGCAAAATTTCATTCTTTTTTGCCTTTCACAGTTTCCTGTTTTGCTTTATGGATGCAGTATTTTGACTCTGAGGATCTAAATTGGAAGGCTTTTTAATAAGTTCTGTTGTGTTTTATGAATTGTTTCTAACTTTGTCAGCGTCTTTGTCTCTTTCATGTTACAGATGTTTGATTCTGATTTAACCAATCAAATGGAAGAATGAAGCAATATAAAACTTACTGGGGTCTCTGTACCTAGACAGGGTATCTCAACTGGTGAGCTTTGCATTATGGTGAGCAGGTAGAGGGGCCTCGTTATTCTTGGTGAGTGGTGTCTATAATTCTCTCCAGACAGTTTAATTTCTTTGAAGAGGGACCTGTCAGGTTTTTTTCCTAAATAATGTAGAGTTTCCAAGATAACTAGGATTGTGAAGAGGATTAATGATATGGGATCTTAGAAATATGCAAATAGTCATCTTTCCTGTGTTTTAGAGGGAAACGTTTTAGGGTAGAGCATAGTCTTGCAGAGAGCAGCCCAGACATGGGAGCCAGACTGCTTGGGTTCAGATCTGGCTTTGCCCCTTAGTTAGCCTGAGTTACTTAAGCTACTTACCCTCTCAGTGCTCCTTTTCTCACCTGTAATATTTGGACAATAATACTACTTACCTGTCAGGGTTGTTAGGAGAATGTAGTTGAAAATACATATATTAAATGCCTGGCATATAGTAAATTCTCAGAAGGTGTTAATTTTTCCTTTTCTCCCTGTCAGTAATACAAATTATATGATTTAGATATGGTGGCGATTGCCCACAGCAGAAATTCTGATAGGATTGGATAGTTTTAGATTGTGTTTTTCTCTTTAGAACCTCAGAACACTTGGTATCACTACTTAAAATGTATATGTTGAAATGTATATGTGCAAATATTTTCACAAAAGTCTTTAAAAGGTCCTCCTTCTCCCTCATCCCCAGAAAGGATCTCAGTAAAGACAACTTGATAAGGAAAGTAGTCTTGGAGCACAGCCAGAAACTAGGAATGAAAAAATACTATTTTCACGCCCAGAAACTCCATGTACAATCAGAATCATATGTGCTCGGGATGTTAGGGAAGTTTTGTTCCCATACAAAACATATGCTGGTAGTCCTAGTTCTTGCACTTCAGAAATGTTGAAAGTTTCTTTATAAATGAATGTTTAGGGAATGCGCCTTTATGGTGGAACACTGAGATTTTCCTTAACCACACTCTCTGCTGACTGTTTGTAAAATTTAGGTGAGTTAATGAGTAAAACTCTTATTTAGTGATTCCTGCCCTCCCCACTCCCCCAGACTTGACCCTGTTTTGAACTGGAGTGTTTTAATTTAGATTATTTACCTTGTTTTTTTCCCCCCTCTGCTACAGGAGTGGAGAAAGTCCTTGAAATCTAGTAATGTTACTCTTCTGTCTTCAGTAGGAAGTTTTAGTTATAAGGCAGGTAGCCAGGGAAACCATACCCATTCTAAAGGGTTAGGTTGAGTAAAGAACAAGTCTGTCAGAGTGAGCCAGGGTGTACAATCTGAGCCACTTGGGCAGGACAGGTTATGAAACAGCTGGTTACAACAGCTTAGTCATGTCATATGTACTCATAGTCCACCATTTCTTGTTCCCCACCTCTGGTTGCTGACTGGCAGATAGTACAGTTCAGAACACAGGCATTAAATCAGTGCTTGGAATATAGGAAGAACAGTGATTGGATTACTAGGAAGACAGAGCAGCAGAAGGGGCCATTGGAAGCTGGGGACCAAACAGACCAGCCGTGGGATGTAGCTCCAGCAGCAAGGTAGTGCGAGGTGGTCGCAAAGCTGCATGCAGAAAGTCTAATAACAAGAGTAAAGGAGTAATTTTTAGTTTCTTAAATGATAGTTTCTTTCCTGAGGCCTTAAAACATCAGAGATAATAAACACCAGAGATGATAAAAATCTCTGTTTATCAGCTAGAATCAGAAGTTTGGATCTGGATAATGGCCATTTGCTAGTTTGCTTGTGTTTGGTGTTACTGGAAGTTTGTATGGTGTTAGACTATTAGTGGGATAGAAATTAAAATGCCCTTGCTCACACCAAGTGATTCTGTAGCTTTTGTTTTGGGGGAAAATATAGCAGGTCTTTGACTAATGTCATTTTGTTTAGCATTGTTTCATGATGAGATGCTGCAGGAAATTAACTCTTATTTACATTAATTAGCATACGGTAAAATTGGCTTTGTTATATGTTGTGAACCTATTGAGGATGTTAAGTGAGGACGTACTGTGCAGGGATAAAAGGAGTCTTCTCAAGGAAACTTCCTTTAGTAGTTATTTTTCTCATAGGTAGCAGTGGGTCTGAATAATGGAATAGACTTTATAAAAAGAAAGTAATGCTAAGTGGTTACTTATTAGACATGGAAAAATAATTTTTTGGTGTTTCTTGGGTTTAGAGAAGAATTGATTAAAGGCTAAGAAGTTGTATTTTATTCTTTGTCAAGGTTCTTTCTAAATCCTGGCTAAACACTCTGGGCAAATATGTCAAAGCCACTTGCCTGTGACTTGAACAAGATCCATTTTCTTTTTCCTGTGAATAATGGAAATAGTAAAGAGACTAAGAATTGTCAGAGCTTGTGAAGAGATTCTGAGTCAAAATCTTACCATCAATATTTGCTCCAACTGTTCCTTAATTTAAGCAGGTAATTTCATGTTCCTGTTCTGGAATAAACTGAAAACAAATAGTATGTTGAGCATATTAGAACAGAGCATAAGAAATAGTCAAGGACATTGTGCATTCCTTTCCTGGAGTAAAAGCCACCCACAATGGCCTGGATTATTTTGATAGAGTAGGAATCACTCTTCAGATGTGACAAATGAGAGTAACAGGATCAAAACACTTCTGAGCTCCTTAAATATCAGCAGTTTGTTGGAGATCCATTTGTAAGAGTAAATATATTTATAAGTGAATTGAACTTAGCAAGTTTTTGCTTGGTTGTTCCTTTCCCTACTGGGAATATGGGTGGACTCTTGAGAAAAAGGTTCTTGGTTATGTCACCTGGCTTGGCAATCTACTGAAAAACTCTTGAGATGTACCTCTAATACCCCCATGGACTTGGGACCTGGAGCTTACCAGGGTCTAGTACTATGATGGTATTAAATAAACTTCCTTTTGCATTAGGCTTTAAAGTTTGAAAAGCATGCTGTTGGTCTTTGGCATAACTCTCTGAGGTGGAACAGTCTTTGTTGGTGGAATGACTTCTCTGCCATTGGAGAGGTTTAGACTGTGTGACCTCTTGGGGGTGGGTTATAAAAAGGAATCAAATATCATATTGGATATAAGTAAACTTCAGATTATATGTACATTTTGTTCATTTATAAAATGTAAAATTTAAAGACTTCCCCATATCTAGAATAACAAAACCAGAAAATGTCTTTAAATTTCTTCTTTCCTCACTGCTCACCCATGTTACTAAGCTTTCGTAGCTCTAATTAATATCTATGTTTCTCTCCATTTAGAAATATGGTAACTACATACATACATACCGAGTTCTTTAAAAAAGGGAGAGCAGATCCCTTCTGTTTCCCAGCACCCACACACCTTTAAAACTATACTGTAAACAAAAAAAGCTTACCTCCATTGAGTCTATTTTGGCTAAAAACTGTAACCCCTCTCCATTTACCAGACAGTCTATTTTTTGGAAAAGGATGGTTTTTAGAATGTTTACATACTTTAGTAGTATTTACATATACACATTATTTTTAAAATATATAATTTAATTGTAATTATTTGTAACACAAATATACTAATTGTTTAGGTAAAGGCAAACACGATAACCAAATAAAACCAACCCTTACCCTTTATTCCAGTCTCAGTGTTTGGTAGCTTTTATTCTTTAGTTTTTCTGACACATTTCAGGCTATTTGTGAACTATCCTGTTGTGCTAAAGCTCTGAGAAACTGGCCATCTTGGGTGAAAATGGCAGACTTCTATAGCCTTAAATGAACTCACTGACTCACGATTTGCCGATCTCTGCAGATCTTTTCAGGAGAAAGTAGACAGATTTGCTAACATCATTGGGCAAGGGGCACAAACAAAGCATTATACTTTGGAAGATAGCGGCTGTTTTAAATCTTCGTCACTGTCCTTTGAAAATACTCAAAATACAAAATAGCCCCAAAGAGGAGAGGTGCAGGGGTGCTTTGATATCACTACAGAGTTGAATGTCTCATTTGCAAACACTTTTAAGTAATGTTGTATAATGGTTTTCTCCTCCTAGCTTGTTCAGATATATTGGAGTATCTCTCTCTCTCTCTCTCTCTCTCTCTCTCTCTCTGTGCCATTTATGGCTCATCAGTGTCTCTGTGAATGGCTTTGTGAACCATAGACTTCACTGACTGGTTTGTGTTCTCTTATTCATGGGCCAGATTTCAACTAGAAGTTCATGATTAATTCCTTTATAATTCAACTATAAGCATTTATAACCAAAGGAAATTTGGAAAAAGTTGGAATAGGAATTTGAACCTAAATTTTGTGAATTTACCTTAGAGAGACTTACAAATACATTTTTTTTTGTTTTTGTTTCTTTTTGTTCATGAAATAGCTTTTAAAGTGTTGGTGAATCAGAAATTTCAGAAAATATCTCAGAAGAGCTGAAATTTGAAGTGGTAGCTCCCTTTGGAAGCTCCCTTAGGAAGTGGTAGCTTCCTAAAGATAGCTCCCTTTTATTGAGTGTTCCTAGCATTTTTGCTAAACACTTTACATTCATGGTTGTTAAAGGCAGAACAGGATCATCACTGTCACATTATTAGGCCTATGAATAAAGTGTTGTTCTTCTTTTCAAGTTCCCTGGGAGGTTCCAGTGTGCAACTAAGGTTGAGAGTGGTTGCTTTAGGAAGAGTCATAGATTTCTGGTTTGGATCTCTGTGTGGATGGTTGAGCTTTTTGGGGAGAGAATTTGGAAAGAGGCTTTGTGTGTTAATGTCTCCTTGGGGTTGGCAGTTGGAAATAGGATCTGAAGCTCAGCGGCATAGTTGGTACTAGAGGTGCAGTGGGGCAGGGGCAGGGGATTATTGGCAGCTAGATGTTATTCAGAATTTTAGGATTAGGTGAAACTACCCTGGGAGAGCTTGCATGATGAAGACTTCAGAATCATGGGGACACTTGAAATGTTTTGAGTGGGTGGAAGGAGAGAACACAGATCTAAGTGTTCAAAAAAGCAGCATCAGCAAGGGAAATATTGCAGAAGCCAAGGGAGAAGATAGTCAGGTGCCAGGGCACAGATGCACCTGCATATGGTAGGTGCTCAATAAATAACTTCTTGCAAGTAGAATTTAGTGAGTGTTTAAGGAGTCTTAAGTTTCCATTGGATTATCAGTTAGGAAGTTGCTGGTGACGTTGGTAAAGACCATTTAAATGAAGTAGTGTTTCTCCTACTTTAATCTGGGCGGCTCCTAGTCTCCTTTATATAAGTTCATTATCCTCTATTTTAACTTAGAGTTCTGTAGAGCTTTGCTTACAGGCCATTGGTTCCCCAAGTGTGGTTCTCCAGACCAGCAACATCAACATTACCTTGGAGCTTGTTAGAAATGAAAATCCTTAGGCCCACCCAGACCTACTGAATCAGAAACTCTGGGGATGGGACCACTTGTAACAAGCCCTCCAGGTAATTGTGATGCTTGCTGAAATTTGAAAATCAGTGTTTTAAGACCTTTTCTCTGTCTGTGCTTTCTCCTTAGGCATTAAGTCTTATATCATGGCTTGAATTACTGTGCTTTGTGCCCAAACTTCCAAAGTTATTTCCTTGGTCCAGTTCTGAGGATCAGGTCCACAGATTCATCTGTCTTTTTATTCATCTTGAATTTGGTGTCTCATAGTTCTTCTCGCTCAACTTGTCCAAAACTGAGCTCAGAATTTTTCTCCTAAACATCTTTTCAGGCACTATTATCCATGCAGATGTTTATACTAGAAACCTAAGCTTGAGCCATGTTATTACACAAATGCTAGTAAATTCTAAGCACATTTCCACTATATGGGTTCAGAATACACACACACACATATACACACACAGACGTACATACAAATGAAATAGTGATACTTTAAATGACACAGTGAGTAAATGCCCCGCCCCCCAAGTTAAGCGTGAGATGGGAAATATTTTTTAGGAAGTCTCAATTTTTGGAACTGCTAAGTGATCAACCTGCCTTGCTGAGTGTGATTCCAGAGTTTAAAAGTTGGGTATTTATGAGACATGGTCTCCAGACTCAAGTTAAGTACTTTATTTGTTTAACCAAATGAACTTGTGTGTAAGTGTATGATGTATCTGGTTACTTTATGGGGTCAAATATACAAAACTGTGTCTGCTGTAATTGATAGGCAGTTTCCAGGAAAGGGTGGGCGATAAAGTGTTAAAGATTGTGAGACTCTGGGGCCAGAATGCTTTGGCTCAAGTCATGATAGCACCACTTGCTGTGTGACCTTGGACAGGTTACTTTTCTTCACTATGCCTCAGTTTCCTTAAATGTATAATAACCATCCATACCTTAATGAGTTAGGATTAAATATAATATATTTAAGAGTTTGGAGTAAGCAGTACATAGGTAAAGGTTTAGTAAATATGAGCTGTTACTACTTTCTCTTCCACCTCATCACTCTATCCAGTCATTCTTGAATTCTTTTAGCTGCTAGTAGTTATTCAGACATGCTGTGCCTTTTTATGCTTTAAAATGCTTATGCATCAGGTCTTCATGTCTTCACTTAATTCTCCTTTAATTCCCCAAATTCAGTCAGGGTTCCATTTTTATGTTTTCTTAATACTCTGTAATTCTTCACAGTGCTTTGTAAACATTATTACTTTCTAGTAACAGCTATTGAAATGTAATTTCACATAACCACACAATTAACTCATGTAAAGGGTACAGTTCAGTGATATTCACACGAGAGTCATGCAGCCATCACAAAATCAATTTTAGAACATTTGATTCAAGTCATGAGATTACCACTTACTATCATGAAGATACCAAAAAGAATCCCTGTACTCATTAGCAGTCACTCTACATTCCCTACATCCCTCCCAGCCACTGGCAACCACTAAATCTATTTTCTGTCTATAGATTTGCTTATTCTGGACATTTCATATAATTGGAATCATAAATTATGTGGTCTTTTGTGTCACTTTGCATAATGTTTTCAAGGTTCATCCATGTTGCAGCATGTATAAAACTTCATTCCTTTTTATGACTGGATAATCCATTGTATGTTTATTCATTTATCAATTGATGGACATTTAGGTTGTTTCCATTTTTTGGCTTTTATGAATAATGCTGTTAAAATGTGTTTACAAGTTTTTGTGTGACACATTCTTATTTCTTGTGGGAACATACCTACAAGTGGAATTGCTGGATTATATGATAACTATGTTTAATTAACCTTTTGAGGACCTACCAAACTATTTTCTAAAGCTGTGCTGTACATTTTCCAACTCCAGTGTATGAGGGTTCCAATTTATCCATATCCTTGCCAACAGTTTTTTTTTTAATTTTTATTTATTTATTTTTAGAGAGAGGGGAAGGGAAGGAGAAAGAGAGGGAGAGAAATACCAATGTGTGGTTGCCTCTTGCATGTCCCCCACTGGGGACCTGTCCCACAACCTATGCATGTGCCCCAACTGAGAATCAAACCCATTGGTTCTCAGCCCGCATTCAATCCACTGAGCCACACCACCCAGGGATCCTTGCCAACAGTCATTATCTTTTTGATTCTGGCTATCTTAGTGGCTGAGAAGTGGTATTGCATTGTAGTTTTGTTTTTTTGACAGATGGGAAGGGAATGAGAAAGAGATGGAGAGAAATATCAGTGTGTGGTTGCCTCTCATGTGCGCCCCACTGGGGACCTGCTGCACCCCAGGCATGTGCCCTGACTGGGAATTGAACCATTGACCCTTCGCTTGGTTCGTAGGCTGATGCTCAGTCCACTGAGCCATAACAGCCAGGGCTGCATTGTAGTTTTGACTTGCACTTTGATGGCTAATGATGTTCAGCATCTTTTTAAGTATATTGTCTTTGCGGAAATGTCTATTCAGATACTTTCCCCATTTTTTGTTTGGGTTATTTGTCTTTGTATTATTGAGTTATGAGAGTTTATTATATATTTCAGGTACAATCCCATATCAGATTGTATGAATTGAAGGTATTTTCTCTCATTCTGGGAGGTTGTGGTGTTTTTACTTTATGGGTAAAATTAAAAATTTTTAATTATGGTGGAGTCTAATGATCTTTTCTTCTCTTGTTTGAACTTTTGTTATCAATCTAAGAAACCATTGCCTAATGCAAGTCGTGAAGATATATGCCTATGTTTCTTCTAAGAGTTTTATATTTTTACCTCTCACATGCTATGTACCAGTAACTATTTTTGTCTTCCTTGTTAGACTGACAGCACCATAGGTGGGCTGGGATGGTGTTTGTCTTCCTTATTTGTCTTTTGGGCCTAGTTTGAAGCTTGGAAAATGCTAAGTGTTCAATAAGGATTATTAGTAATTTTGAAGAGACATTTTAAGGAGCTATCAAATCTGTGAAGGATTTAGAGAGGCTTTCTGCACAAATGAATATCTTTAACTCTTGAAATACCTTCTTTTTTTTTTTAAAGCTAGGAACTGAACTATTCTATTTTGTTCGGGTTGCCAGGAGTTGAATTAATACTGCAAATTAAGTTTAGGAGACTAAACAAGTGTGTTTATTACGATTGTCCTCCTTAGTTCTCAAAACTTGTATGTTTAGCTTTACAAAATTGGGCTTAGTAGCTGAAGATTTAAGGCATTTGCTTTTAGATTTGGAGAGTTTTGTTTATTATTCTGTTCTTTATCACTGCTTCTTAAAGAATGAACTAATGAGCAAATCCCATGTTTCTTTGTCATAAACAAAAATTTCACGCCACTTTCCAGGAATCTGATACCGCCCCCTGTATGTGTTGGAAGAGTCTGTTTTCTGATTATTTCTACCAGGAAAGAGAATTTTGTGGGGTTTTCCTACCATGGGTTGTGTTACCCCCTCCTATAATACTAGCTTTGGGGTTAGTGTGGCATCTAAAATGAGGGCTTTGACATATAATAAATTCATCTGTCATGACTTTCTTTCAAGAATAATGTAGACTTTATCACTATAAAACTATACACTTAATTTTTTGAGGAGGGAGAATTTGTACTTCGGTAATGAGTGATTTTATTGATAAAGTACTTGACAAGGAGTCCTTTTTATTATTTTGTTTTTTTTCAGTGGATTGATAGTGTGATTTTAATATGAGAAGTATCATAATCTGGTTCTTTAACCAAATGTAAGTACATTGCTAGATGTACTTCAGAAAGAATTGTGGTGGAGAATTCTTAGGATTAAGCTAAATCATGGAGGAATATACTACCTCATTTAGCATTTTAAAAAATAATGTGAGTTTAAGATGGCCCAGTAATGGATATTTATTAAAAATGTATATGCATTTGTATGTATTAAACAAATTCAGGATTTTACATCAGAAAATGAAGCAATCTGAACCTTTTAAGGATACACAAGGGAAATAATAGTATTTGGATTTATTGCTTAGTTACAGTGACATGTCTATTGCTCAAGTGTCAAAATTGCTTAATATGAGTTAATATATATCTCATTTCTAACAAAATGGGGTCTATGTCTATGTTTATGCTTGTGATTTTAGTTTTTACTATGGTAACCTCTCATTCTGTCATTAAAAATGAAAAAAAAAACAAAACCCAAAACCCCTGCCAGCATTGAGTGCTGTACTTTCCGTGTTGAGAATTAAATTAAATGAAACACATTAAATGAAACAACTGGCCCCTGTCTCATTAACACTATCACTTTCATTCTCATCCATGAAAATATCCTTCAGATAAATTTGGGTACTAATTAGACATAATATTAAGTCATTTTTTGTGAATAGAATCTTTCAATGAATTCTTTTCTATTTGTTTTCCCATACCTACCACTTAATTTTATTGTGAACTTGAGTAATTTTGTTTCTATGTGATTTTTTTTCTGTGATCTATAGCATTCAGTTAATTGCAAAGCAAAAGCAACAAAACAGAAAACCCAAGCTTCAGGTTCCACAAATAACAAGGGATCAAGTTCCCGCACTTCAAAGTAGTGAGGGTGAGGTGTGGATTTGATTTAAATGAATCATTTATTGGTCTTTTGTGTTCTGTTTAATCTTTCCTTTTGACTTTTAAGTAGGTTCCAAAATACATAAAATAGATTGAATTTTCTCATTTGTATTTTCTTATTTTGTTAACTCGTTTTTAAAATAATTGCCTCCCTCTCAGTATATAATTTAGAAAAGGTTTGCAATATATTCTACGTTTTTCTTTATTATGTATGACCATATTCTTCCCTCTTCCCCAAAAGGGAAAAGGATTACATAGTCTATTTTTTAGAGATGAAGAGGAAAATAGAAGCCATGATAGAAAAATTTGCTTTTGGCAGTTTTTTAGAAGTGCCATTTTGACACAAGATGAACCTGGGTTTTTTGCAGTGCTTGGTGCAAGCGCTAAACTTCTTGTCTCATCGTCACCTAATTGCCGGACAAGTTTAAAAGTGTGGCTTCAACCTTAAATAATGATAAATGATATTGCCTCAAATACACTATAAATAGCAAGTAATTTAGGGGGCCAACCCATCGTCATTGTAATCATCTTTCTAGGTTTGGAGCTCTGTGAGACTGGTTGGTTTTTTAAAATGTATTTTTTTAAATTTAAAAATCTGATTTTTACTTCATGATTTTTGGTGGAAATTATTATAAATGGTTTCTATTCTTAGAGCAAACTAGGGCAGTAGATGCTGAATCTACTGAAGAACTGCCCAAGAAGAGCTTGAAAACTCTTCGGGGTTCTATTAAAAATAGTCAGTCTTAGAAGACACTCTCAGCTTAGTTTGAGAAATGGATTTCTCTCACACTTGAGTTAACTAACCTAAAATACAAGTTCTAGTTAATGTATTAGAATTACAACTGAAAAGAATGTTTTAAAAATGAGTCTTAAAAGCAGGTTGTTGAAATTGTCTTATAAAAAGTTTTACTAAGTCAATTCAATAGTGGGATTCCTCCCAAGACCTGAATTTTATCTCCCATTTTCACCTTGCTACTAGGTACTATATCTATGTATAAGGCTACATTGATATATTATGAAGTCATATTTTATGTTTGTTAGAGCTCTTTTTCATTTCCTCTGTGATTTTTACCTGAAAGCCAGTCAATGAAGTATTGACTAATGTAATTAAGACAATACATTGGATAAAATACTGACATGCCACAAGGACAGATAAAATGCCATGTTTTAACCTGTGTGGTCTAGTAGTAGAGAGGTCAGTGTTTTAGCAAATAAACTTTACATTTCAGCTGAAAAGTCCTACTTTTAAATATGTATGCATGTATATAATCCATAGTTCTCTTTTCCTAACCATTTAAAAGACAAATACACAGTTTTATACTATGCTTGAGAGTAAGCCATGAAATTGAATTATGTTATCACCATACTTTTTCAAACAATTGCTTAATGTTTTGTACTTTATTATGATTGGGGAACATGGAGTCAGGAAAACCTTATGGGAGAATAATTTGCTTCCTGAGGAATAACAGCAGTCGAATACCCACAACAAACCAAACATTTAGTCTTTGTGGTTCTACTTGTTGCCTCATTTAATTTCTACTTTCATTAAATGTTTGTGAGACACTTGTTTTTCCTCGGAGTTGCAGTGCCTGTATTTAGTTTTCCACTACAGTTGTTTCTATAAAGCATCCTTTTGAAAATTATGTGATGTCAGATCTGATATCCAGTGCATATATTTTAAGTTTACAGATTATACAAGTAAATAATACACATTTAAAACAGGCCACATTTAGGTTTTAGTAAATGGAAACTTTCTTCACTAGTGCTTTTCAAATAGTAGAATTTTTATTGTGTTAAGGAGGAAGAGAATTTAGCATCTACATTAGGATCATTTTTTCCTATATCCTATTAGGTAATTCCAAGATTGTTTAATATGGTATCCACCCATTTCGTTTGGCTGCAACCTTTGCTCTCATGAAAGTAAGACCGATTGTTCTGAATTGCTATGTGTATGTGCTTTGGCACAGCATGAAGGTGCCCTTAATAACATTGCCATTGTCTTTAAAGCAGCTTGCAGTTATGACTCCAAATAAAGGGTGCGACAGAGGGCATGACAGATGATGGTTCTTTTTTTCCACCTCTAATGTTTAACAAATTTGCTTTGTACTATGAGCCTTTGTGTTCTCTGTACTACCTACTGTATTTTATGTATATTGTTCCTAGTCAACCAGTGTTTGCATATTTGTCACTATAACTTTGACATGTCTACAGTTGACCCCTTTGGATTGTTTTCCATGGAGGCAAACAAAACAGTATATGACAAGAAGTTGAGTGGCTTTGCTTCTATTGGCATTTTTCCCCAATTGCATGCTCAAATACTTCTATGCTTAAATTATTTCGTATGACTCTTGTCCTTCAAATGTTTGTTTACTTCTGTCTGGTTTAGAAATTTAGAAATGGCCTTTGGTTTTAATTCTTTTGCTTTTTCAATGCACAGTAATAATATCTGCACTGCTTGATTTCTTTTTAAATAAGGAGTTTCTATAGAAAAAACTTGCTAGCTGTTTGAATGACTCTGTTTTAGATTGCTGAGAGAGTCTTTACTGACCATGAAGGAAGGATATTATTTGTGCCATACTTTATTCTATTATAAATAACTTTATCAAGTGATGTAGGAAGAGAAAGTAAATACTCATAATACAGAAATCAGAAAATCAGAAAATCTTTCTTATTGCTCTATGAGATTATTTTTGAATCATGTATTCCTCACTAACCTCTTTAAGAAAATAAGACTGACAATCACCTTCACGGTGATCCTCCAGTTACCTCTGAAATGGAGGATCAGAGAAAAGAAGCATTTTGCCTAGAATTACAAGCACATGGCTTGTAGTAGACTGACTCCAAAGCCAGTACTTTTTGTTCTTAATGTATCATTTTCCACCTAAAGTGGCTTAACTTCTAGGGTCATTTTATACTTTGGGAGACCCAGTGGATAGCATAAAATATGTAATGTATTAAGTAAATCAGCCCTGGCTGATGTGGCTCAGTGGATTGAGCACATGACTGGGAACCAAAAGGCCACCCACTGGTTTGATCCTCAGGGCACATGCCCGGGTTGCAGGCCAGGTCCCCAGTTGGGGACATGCACGAGGCAACTGATTGATGTATCTCTCATACATCAGTGTCTCTCTTCTTCTCTTTCTCCCTCCCTTCCCCTCTTTCTTAAAATGGTAAATAAATAAAATCTTTAAAATTAAAAAAATGTTTAAATGAATAAATCAGAATTTGATGATATTTAAAGTATGAGGAGGGGACCCTCCCCCCAGAAAAACCCCTGAAATTATCTTCTGGAGGTTGGGCCCATTGTAGTACAGGCTTCCACCACATTGTAAGTGTTCTAGGAACCCATCTGTATCAGAGTAACAGCTGGCATTGTTGTGAGAGGCTGCATTTGGCTTCAGTGAAAAATTTTTTTGAAGACTCTCAGTGTGTTTGCCTATTTCATGTTGGGTGACTTGCGAGCACCCCTGCCCACACCACACTAAGTGTTCAGCAGTTTTTGACCAAAGGCATGACCCTTGTGCTTCACCCTCCTATTCACCCGGTTGCTTCCCTGATGAAAAAATTACTTAAAGGGAAACATTTTGCCGATGTAGAAGAGGTAAAACACAAAATGGCAAAAGCCCTAAAAGGCATAAAAATTGATGAGTGATGACAAAAACTGTTATCAGTGGAAAAAAATGACTCGATAGGTGTATTTCATCAAATGAACAGTACTTTGAAGGTGACTATAGTTTAAACATGTAAGAATATACATACAATTTGTTAAAATAAATTCCAGAGTTTTTTTTATTTGTTTTTTGAGCCCCCTTCATATACTAAGGAACAAGAATAACTTGTTTTTAATTTGTCACAAAATTCCTTGATAATAATCTTAACCTTTTAAGGTACTGCTGTAGTAGCTTAACATGGATTCTTAAATTAGATTTTTACATTAAGGTTCTTCCATAATTGGGTTATTATCTTCATTTTACAGAAGATGAAACTGAGGTGGAAGCTGGAAGTGTTAAGTGCTAGAAGTGAGGTTCAGGTTTTCAGCAGAAAACAGTGATTTGCTGTAAATAGAACCCATTGATTTGGAATCAAGATAACTTCAGGCAAGCAGTATCAAGTCCTCCTTAGTTCCCTTATCTTTAAAATGAAGAGGTTAAAAAAAAATGAAGAGGTTGAACCAAGTGATCTCTAAATGTCTCTTTAAATGCTCCAAAGTGGTAATGCTTTAAAAGCTTCAGGGGTCCATGAATTTAAATTAGAGACTGTTAGATACTTATTTTCACCAATCTCTAACTGAAATTTATCATTTTCTTCAAACCACAGCAAATCAGCAGTCCCTGTGACCTTGTCTTCATTTGAAATCACAAATACTCTTATATCACACAGCAATTGTTGCAGATATTTTTAAAATATCATTTATGTTGGTCACCATTTGGAAATTATGGTAGTTAATAGACTTATCATTAGAGTTTGTTACTTTATATATTAAAGAAATGAGTGTTTAATACTGTTAAGTTTTTAAAAAATATTTTGATAACTATATTTTAATGTATTGGTTTACATTGTGTGTGGATATTTTTGCTTTAAAAATTCTGAGTCTGACCCTGGCCAGGTAGTTCAGTTGATTAGAGCATCGTACTCAGGTGCCAAGGTTGTGGGTTTGATCCCCAGTCAGGGCACATACAAGAATCAACCAATGAATGCATAAATGAGTAGAATTACAAATTTCTCCCTCTCTCCCCTCAAATCAACAAATAAAAACAAATAAAAAAAAGTCGGAGAGAGTCTGTAGTCTCCATATACTGCCAAAAGAGTTTATGGCACAAAAACGTTAACTGCCCTTGAGCAGCATGTTCCCTGCATTGACTGCAAAATGGCCCAGATTGATTCTAGTTGTGAGTGATAGAACTTTCTGGACAGTTTTGGGGGAGCTGTGTGTGGATTGAGGAGGAGTTGCCTCTGTATCTCTTCAGTGATGGAGTATGATAATGTGACTTTCCACTAATACTGAGCCAGCTCAACAGAAGCAAAATGGTGATGATAGAAATAAGTTTATGATCATCTCTATTTTGCATATTCTTTCTCAAAGAATTAAGTTTCCAAGTTGTTTCATTTGAGGGATATAGGAAAGACCTCTTATTTGAAGTTATCTGCTGTTGATTTTGTAAGCAGGAGTACTAGCTTGCCAAGAACAAAAGTTACCCACACAACACATACACTGTACAAAAATATTTATTTCTGAAACAAAAGGTCAGTTGGAAGGCTGTATAACTTTAAAAATATTATTGTATTTGCTGTTGAGTTTTTGTGTGTGTTTTGTTTTTTCACCTGTTTTCTTGCTTGGCCCTTAATATATAATTTATGTATTAATTGAATATGAGAGAAGAAATAGTAAATTCTTCGTATTAGTAAGAAGTAGGAATATACACAAAAACTCAATAGCTTGATTGGAACCCAGATTGCTGGAGTTCTGTCCTGCCAGGAGGCTGTTATTCCATTTGTAATGCATTTATCTTTGGGTAGGGTGGGATTTGCATTCCCAAAGTTACAATGAGTTTCCAGATCCTTATCAGTTACTATTAGGAGTGACTGTTTTTAGTGGTGATAATGAGGCAGCTATTCCCAGGAGGAGACTTAGTCACTGGCAGATTTGTCAGAAGCCTGAAATAGTTTGTGAAAGCTTAGGATGGAAAAAGCAAGCTGTTTCAAAAACAAAACAAAACAAACTCCAAAAAAACCCCTCAAGCTGTGTTGTTTGGGGGAGGGTGAGATATGAGAATGGATGGAGGTGGCAAGAAACCAGATGAACTTCCCTGAAGTCTGCAAGCTATCTAGAAGACGGGAAAGATTAGTACTATTTACCTAAAGCACTCTAATGTGAACATGAAGTTTGAGTGTGGTAAGATTAAGTTGGTTAACAGCCACTCATCTGGAAGTATGTTCTCTGTGTACATTGGCAAAATTTAATTTGAGGAAAAAAAAATTCTTCTGGTAGCAACTCATTTTTTTGTTGCCAGCTTGAGAAAAGTTAATTTTATTCCAAGAGGATATTTGACTGGCATTAGTAGTGTGTGTGTAAAAATTTTCATTATCGGACAGGCCGAATTACCATGCTGAGGTTTACTAACTAGTAACGAAGACCAGATAATCTTTTCCATGACTAGGCAGAATTAAGATGAGAAATGTAGATCATGCCTTTAGGTATGTATCCCATCTCAATTTTAAGTGCAAAAGGAATCTTTTTTAAGATTAGGGTTTCTTCATAGCTACCTGCTGTTACATTCAGCAACTGCGAGAACAGATGCAGGAGACTTTCAGGGTTTCAGAGATGTTACTTTATTGGCCAAATTTTCCTTTTTAACCTGCGCAGGGGGCAGACTCCCAAATGTGTCCAGAGACACAGTGCTCATAAGAGCTGCAAATGAGTCCCCCCGAGCGCTCTCAGCTCCGTCTTTACATAGGGGTATGCAAACAAGCGTTTATACAGAATCAGACGTGGCAGGTAACCATTTGCTTACAAATCTCATGCACGGGAACAGGGTTAGGCATTGGCTCACCGGTTGTAAAATTTCAAACCAAACGTGTTAAATTACACCTGATTTACGATCCTTTGTTCTTGCAGGAGGCAGGAGAGCAAAATGTCTGTTTAGTAACCTCCTGTGCCCTGGGATCTAACCAATTCCTTTGCCCTTCAGCTAGGTTCCTATTTTCTCATGGTCTAAGTTTTCCTTGCTCCTTACACCTGCCTGCCTGCCAACATAACAAGCTGTAAAACTTTGTTTAGTTTTTAAGTTCACAAGTGATTCTATACCAAATCCAAACAAATCAAATCACTCTTAAGGAAATCACCGAAAATGTGTAGCTGCTTTGGCTGTACTACATCTGTCTGCAGACAGGCTCAGTTCTCTGTGCCAATAAGCACATTACTTCTTAAACATCCTGTGATGGCCATCAGCATCAGCATCATCCAATATGGAGGTGACCAAGGAGGTGACAGCATTTACTTATCTAAACTGTTTTGTAAAATCTGACCATAACTACTTTTCTAGCTAGATGAGAGTCAGTGTTACAGCTATGTGAAGGATAAAAATAAATTCTCTCCAATTGTGTTAAAATAATATATCATATTGCAATTTATATGTACTGAAAGGTTTTAATTTAGTGTTAATAATAAAGGTGTAAAAGATATTGAAGATGTTGCATCCTTAAAGGATGCCACGTGGAGTTTATTGTGTTCATTTAATTTTTTTTTAAGATTTTACTTATTTATTTTTAGAGAGAGGGGGAAAGAGAGAGGGAGAGAAACATCAATGTGTGGTTGCCCCTCACATGCCCCCTTTTGGGAGCCTGGCCTGCAACCCTGGCATGTGCCCTGACTGGGAATTGAACCTGCAACCCTTTGGTTCACAGGCTGGCACTCAATCCACTGAGCCATACCAGCCAGGGCTATTCATTGAATTTTTTCATGAGGTTAGATAGAAAGTCTTGTTGAGGTAAGCCACATCTAAAGTTGTAGAGAATTTTTGTTAAGACTTTATTTGAGCCAAATTGACCATATGCCTGGAGGCAAGATGTCTACAGACTGAGAGTTTGCAGCATCAGGAGTTAAGGAATTAGGCATTCTCTTGAGGGTGATTACTTTGAAAAAGACATTTCAAAGGTGTGTCAAGCTAGGTGGTTTCCCTTCTGAGGGGTCTGAAAAGAGGAATTTCAAATATGCATTCATCTAGTTGCATAGAAACAATGGACAGGGCTTACTTAAGGCATAACCTCTTTACTAAAGAAGTTATATTCCTGGGGCATGACTACCCACCATGACCTGCGCGGTTAGGAATTTATGATCCTATTGCTCTGTGAGGTTGAACCCTCGTTTTGCCCACAGTCTCTGTACTGTTGTAGAAGAATGTGGGCTAGCAGAAGGAAATCCATTGTGAGATATGGAGTAATTTGTTCTAAACTACCGAGGTAACTCCTGGAGGGTACCTGCCTTTTCCTTAGCTAGGTCAGATTGGGTATCATATGATATAAGGACATTCCTAAATAGTAGTTGGAGTTACAGATGATTTTGAATATCAGATAGTAGTAAGATGATTAGTAGTGACAATGAGGCAGTAATATATTTCTGTTTTAGAAAAATTGGAAAATACAAGTGTGAAAGGAAGAAATACATTGAGAAAGTTTGTAAACTGAAAAAGGAATCATGAACTAAAGCATTCTGAACTTTTTCTATTAGTTTTTATGTTTTCATTTTGTATTTTTTTTTAAGATTTTATTTATTTATCTTCAGAGGAGAAGGGAAGGAGAGAGGGAGAGAAATATCAATGTATGGTTGCTTCCTGTGCATTCCCTGCTGGGAACTGGCCTGCAATCCAGGCATGTGCCCTGACTGGGAATCGAACCGTGATCTCTTGGTTCACAGTCCCGCGCTCAATCCACTAAGCTACACCAGCCAGGGCTCAGGGATTATTTTTGTATTTCCTATTATGGCAGGCAAGGATTTAGGCTCTTCCCTACATCCCTAAGTACCCTTTTTGTTCTCCCATCCTAGTGTAAGTGTTCATAACTTTGCTTAGATAGGTATTCAGTGTTTACACAGTTAAGACTGAAACTGCTATTCACAGTTAAGCCATGTAGTAATCTGTGAACACTTTTATTTTTCTAGGCAACTTTTGCTTTTTCCTGAAATTTATCTTTCTTTGTTGTTTAACTTCTCGGTAATTTAGCAGGTCCTTGAATAATGTCATTTTGTTCAACGTCATTTGTTCAGCTTTGATTGTTTTATTATAATGTTGCTGAGGAGGAAAAAAATCAGTTCCTAGCAGGGCCACTGTCCATGTGGAGTTTGCACAGTCTCCCCATGTCTGCATAGATTTTCTTCCTGGACTAACCTTTCCATGTTCCTATGCTATTGAGTGTTTCATGTCTACTTTACATTTTTAATTATTAGAAAAGCATGCTTATGCTCATTCTCACTCTCATTTCAGTCTTTTTTTTTTTTTAAAAACATACTGTTCTTGCCTCATGTTTGTAGTATTAATGGTGTGTTTTCACCTAGAGTTTTCTTCTGCATGCATAGTCGTTATCAGGACCAGTTACATAATTTGCAGGCTGAGTACAGTGTGAGAATGTGGGGTTCCTGTTTCAACATTTTTTTAAAAAGATTTTTATTTATTTATTTATTTATTTTTTAGAGAGGGGAAGGGAGGGAGAAAGAAAGGGAGAGAAACATCAGTGTGTGGCTGCCTCCCACATAGCCTCCCCTCCCCCAGACTGGGGACCTGGCCCACAACCCAGGCATGTGCCCCAACTGGCAATCAAACCCACAACCCTTTGGTTCACAGGCCAGTACTCAGTCCACTGAGCCACATCAGCCAGGACTCAACATTTTTTAAAGAATTCCAAGACAACAGCAGAGCATTAACCCTAGCATGGAGCTCTTCTAAGTACATGGTGCTACATGACTGCCCATGTCAGCCTATGAAGCTAACCCTGCTTTCTCTTCCAACTTGCCTTATCTGTTTCCATCTCTGTCTTTTATGCTGAAGGTGTCTAACAATTCTTGGCTGTTTGCTAATATTTAGAATGAGATCCTGACTTCTGGTCAAGATGGTGGCATAGGTAAACCCAGCTTGCCTCCTCGCACAACCACATCAAAATTACAACTAAAATACAGAACAGCCATCACTCACAACCATCAGAAATCTGGTTGAATGGAAGTCTGACAACTATGGCTTGTGCTGGAAAATGAGCCAGTTGTTAAATTTTCAGGGATTTTGTGAGCCTCTTGCTGAATACAATAATTATTAAAGTTATGCAAACCTATATGTAAATGTTATATTAAAAATGAAGATGTGATGAATATAATAACTTACCATTTTTTAGTTATCTTGAGATTATGTGCATCTATCTATATGGTGGTAATATATGTAATAATAGTCTACAGTGCATTTTTTCTCTGCATTCAGTGACATCATTTAGCAGCTTGAAAGCAGCCAGGGAAACAGTCTTTGTACCACAGGAATCAGCAAATATTACACATAATATTGCTCTTGTCTGTCCTTGCCCTCACCCCCACCCTTAAGTAAAACATTTATTTACCACCACACCATGAACTGGGATCTAGTGCCATGTTACACTGCCTTCACCTTACCTGTTGGTCTCTAGTCTAGAGACCCTCCTTAACCCTCCTTAAATTTAACCCTCCTTAAATTACCTTCAGCCTTTTGCAAGGGTGAGGAAAGGGCATTTGTCTGCCTGCCTGAGAGAGTGAGAGAGGGGATCTGGGAAATGCATTTCAGAAAGATCTTTTGTTAATCTTTCCCATTTTATCCCTGCTGAATCTTTTGGGGAGTGCTCCCTGACGCTTAACCTTAGGATTCAGTTTTCTTGGGTGTTTGAGTCCTTTACCTCTTGTCCATGTATCCATTTATTTTCCAGCTTTCAAAAATGTAGCTATAATCTTCATTTCTCTGCATCTGTGGGTTTATATCTTTAAAAAAGAGTTCCTTGATGTTTAAATCCACCATCCTTGCTCAGAAGTGTAGGATTAATTCTTGGGGAAAAAAAGGTAAATAGTCTCAACAATTTTAAGGGGTTCTAAATAGGCTTAGCCATTCCCCTCTTGGTTTGCAAGTCACATATAAGTACAGTCTGGAAAAAATTCCACTGATTCTAGAATATTTTTCATTTCCATAAAGGGAGAAGTAACCCGTGGTAATCAGGTGTTGAACCAGATGATCCATTGTAGTTTTTCATATGGGTGTGTGGGGGACATAAAGACAAGCATGAAACAATTTTAGGTCACATAGTTTGGTCTTGAGGACAGTTGGAACAATAGTTTCTACTTGTTGCAGGTTCTGTAGCAATTCCAGTTGCCCATCGGTAGCTGAATTTGGTGACCTGTTCACCTAATCCTTTCTGAAGCAGGCTTCCTCAACTAATGGATCTTCTAATTTTGTGACTTTGTCTTCACTCTTAATTAACCTCTTCTGCTCAAATTCAGTGTGTACCTCCACCATTAGGTTTGATGTTGGCTGGGTTGGTTAGATGCTCATTACCCTTCATTTCACAACAGGCCACCTCATAGTCCATTAAGCTCTCCTTGGAGTATTGATGGTTAGTTTTGATTAAGGCCAGAGTAGAAGACTCATAGGATATACCAGGGTGGCAGCTTAATTAGAAGAAATTGCCTGTCATCTCTCAGAGGGGTGTATGCGCCCTTCGACACTTAAGAAACTCCCGGATCGCTCTTTCTGAGGAATGTATATATTTATGTATATTTTAAAAAAGATTTTTGTGCTTCAAGACAATGACAGCTGTGGCTAAAAAGAATAGAGATCTGATTAAGTTCAGTATGACACTGTACATGTGAAATAGGTTAGATAATCAGTTAAAGCTGCTTGTTCAAAGCTGTGAAGATGGTAATTATTTCTAAAGATCTAATGTGCAGGAATATTTAATTGCTAAATTAAACATTTCTGAAAAAAGGGAGGTTCTGGCAACTACTCCTTGTTGCTCATCCTTAGAGTCTCTCCTTCCTTCACCATCTTTTGTGTTATGAATAAAGGTACTCTTCTCACCCCACTTCATAGAATGAAACCCAGGTCAGACTTTTTTGTAGGTGCTAATGGCTGTTTTTTAATTTTTTTATTCTTTGTAATTTCTGATGAGCTCTTGCCTGGGAAGAATTGCTTCTCCATCTCAGGATATGTGGGTGGGGGTGGGGGGTGGGGAATTAGGCCAGGTTTTTCCATATTGCTATATGCTCAGGAGCAATGTTCTGTAGTCTGCAAGGATTTTTTTCCTGGATTTTTAACTTTTTTTAATATAAAATTCATATTAAAAAATCTTTCAAGAGTATAACTATTAAATTATCTCATCACTTATTTAACAGATCACCTTATGTTAAAAAAAACTGCAATATTGAGACTGTCTTGGGATATCTAGATTCTGTGACGGACATACTTGCTGTAATTTCTTCCTCAGAAGCTGACCTGCATTTACCTTGGCGTTGCCCCGCAATGTGCATTTGAAATGGGAAATCTATAAATAAGGGGCCTCGTTGGCACGGTTTGGGGAGAAGTATGGTGGAGTTATTGTTGGTTTAAGAAAAGCTCACTCTGGCAGTTGACTGTCACAGTGATGTGCCTGCTTGATCAGCAGTCTCAGAGGAGCTTCTTTTCTCAGCCCTGGAGGGTAAACCAGTTAGCTCTAAGGTAGTGAGTGCATCACCAGGAGCTGCTGCCATGTCTCTCACGTTTTTGAAACGCCCTAAGCTAAATGGTAGGGTGAATTTTTTGCCAGACTTATCAGTAGGTTCTTTTTTCTGCCTCCTTTCACTTATGGGACATTTTTATTTTAAAAAAATCTTAAGGTGAGAAAGTTAAAATTTATGCACAGTCATAGTATTTATTAAAACTTTTGTTAAAACTGTCTTACTGTTGCAATAGCAGATGGCTGTGATAAAATAGGAATGTGTGAACTGTGAAAAAGAAACCAATGCAGATTGAATCATAATTTAAAATATCACTAATAAGTTTCACTAAAATGTTTTTTCCTTGGGTTAACTATTAATATTGTGTTCTCTTTTCATTTACCTTTTGACAAAACCAAAGAATAAAAAAAATGAACGCAGAACAAATGACCACAAGTGGCTTTGAAATTTACTCATTCAGAGATTTTTAGGAAATGGACTTTCCAAAGTCAGAGAATCTTGAAATAAGACAGTAATTTGTAAGAGCAAGGCCGAGTTCTCAAAAAATGGATTATAACTTTAAGAAATACCTGGTCCTTTTATAATACAAGGACTATCAAAAGGGTATTATCCACCGATGCCTTAAAATTGCAAGGGCTTTAACATACATCCCCTTGTATCTGTTACCTTAAAAAAAAATAGATGATTTTCTTTCCATCCCTTGTGCCATTGCTCAAAGTAGGTATACATGACCTTTTGCCAAGACAGCTTAGAACATTTCTAACACGTCCCAATGCTTACTTAGCTCGCCAGGCCTCATTAGGTGTCCAGCAATTGTTGAGTGGGGAAATTAATCAATACTTGTTCTTACTGGAGCCTCTCATATCCATTCATTCTCTGTAAAGGTGCTCCAGGGATCAGTAAAAAATACTAACCCAACCATGCTTTTTCCCTTTTAAATATCCTTCAGTGGTCCTCAGCTACTTAAAAGTTTTGCCTCTCAGGGGCCCAGTTGTATCGCAGAAAGCGGCAGAGGGGTCTGGGGTCCTACAGAGAGTGAAGCAAGTGCCTTTGTTCTTTCTCAGACCCCGCCCCCACATACAGTGTCACAACCCAGCAACTGGGGTGCCCTGCCCTGGTGAACGCCTAAGGCCCCACCCCTCACTACAGGTGCTC
>CM052538.1:162083224-162101326 GCA_028533065.1 Trachops cirrhosus
CTGTTAAATGTTTTTTGTTTTATATTTAATTTTGATATTTTATCTAATAAATTTTTCTATTAGACCAAATAATTTTTAAATTAATTAACTTGAAAGCCCCAGATAACATAGAGTTTGCAAATTATGACAGTTTTGTTTTTTCCTTTTGACTATTTTAATCTTTTTATGATATAATGGCTGGTATCTTTGTTTTATTTGTGGCTCTAATTTGGGAATGTTTTTAGTATTTTGCTATTGTGAATGCTATTTTTTATACATTTCTGGTAGATTTCTTTTATTAGGGTAAAGTTTTTTTCTACCTCTAGTTTGCTAAGAATTTTTTTAAAAATCAAGAGTACGTGCTGAATATTATTTCCTTTTTAAGAGTATGCATGAGTACACATCTTCCCATTAAATTGTTGATGTTTCAGGAGCTTGCATTCCTGTTTGCCTTGGTTTTTTCCTGATTACTTCAGTGGATTTTTCTTCACATCCAGACTGTTGATCACACACAAAATCTGAAAACCAATCTGAGAACGTGTATTTTGGAACATCTGTAGTGCCAAGTTCAGTGATGGTGTAGCACTGTACATGTTAGAATATAGCCCCACATGTTTATTTACTTCAGTCTTCTTAGTCCCTTCATTTTTTTCCTGTAAGCTAAACAATTTAAATTCTTGCTATTCATATTCAAGAAACACACTCCTTTTACACATTCTGTAATTGGTTCTGCTCCTCTCACCTTATTCCTGATAACAAAAAAAAGCTTCAGTGAAGTAGCAAATTACCTGTTTGTTAGGGTGCTTATCACCATAGTAACAAAGAGCCAACTCATACTTGAAGTGGGGTATAATGCTGATCCGTTGCTTTTCTAAAGGACCTAAGACAATCCAAATACCCTTTTATAGATGAGACAGCAGGCCTGTGCAAGGTGTATCTCAACATCCTCATCATGTACAAGATACAGCTGAGGTAGTTTGCAGAGAAAAAAACGCGCTGAGTTTCCATCACATTTCAAAGACTCCAAAACATATCCAGATGTTCTTTATTTTCTTCCTGAAGGTAATCATGTAGCTTCCTATTAAGACTCATTAACAGCTCCTTTTCCCTCAAATCCACATCGAAGACAGCTGGTCTGGGGGAGTAGAGAATTCAATGAGGCAAAGGCAAAATAGTGATTTTTGCATTTGGGTCAGATTGCATAAGTAGGGGCCACAGATAATGTTTGGTTTAAACATATTTCATTTACATTTTGAAGTGCTTTGTCTTAGATCTTGCTTTGAGAAAAGATTGTTCGGGATCTACATCTTAGAGACTTTTCTTAACAGTTGTGTTTAAAGCTAAGATCTGGGGAGAGGATTGGTGGGGAGAAAAATAGACCAGGATTTGAGATTTTTTGCCTGAAATATTTTCCCTGATTTTTGGAGGACATCAAAAATAAAATTACATTTTCAGGTACCTATAAAATATATCTAATTTTTAGTTTAGTAATAAAATTAAAGAACTTAAGAAAATCAAAGTATAATTTTGGACTAGCCAAAAGCTAATAAATTTGTTATCAGGAAAAATAAGAGACTTTAGATACAATATAGAAAAATTCCCAATAATACAAATTCTGGGGGCATTTTCATATTAATTAGAAATCAAAGACCTCATAAAACAATTGGTATAATTTTTATTCAACAAATATTGTGTCTAAAATACACGTTTGGGCCCAGTAGATATAGCTGTGAACAAAACCAAGTCTTCCCCTAGAGTCGTGCACCAACTCAGGAAGATGCACCAACATGGGACGTCAGGAGGGAGGAGGGAAGTGCCACAGAGAATGTGAAGAAAGGACAAAGGGAATAGGGAAAGTGGGGGAACAGGGCTCCTTTAAGTGGATGAGCAAGGAGTGCCTCTCTAAAAAGATGACATTTGAGTGGAAATGTAGAAGAAATTCAGAGTGACACAGGTAAATGTCAGGGGCAAGACAAAGGAAACAGAATCAAGTGTAAAGGTTTTGAGGTGGGGTTGTGCTCCATTCGTTTGAGGAAGAGAAAGAAACCAGTATCATTGGAGCAGAATAAGGGAAGGAGAGAAAGACACGTAGAAAATGAGAAATAGGGAGGGCCATCTTAGGGGAAACAAGTGGAGGGTGTGGCAAACGAAGTGATGGGACATCCCTTTTTTCTTTCTTACAGGGCAAATCTGGCTGCTGAATTTCAGAGTAGGTCCTGTGGGGAGCAAGATTTGAATTGAGAGACTGGTAGGAGACTAATGCAGGTAAGAAATGATGGTCACTTAGAACAGGATGGTAGCAGTGATAGTGGTGTATGATAGCTGGATTCTGAATATATTTTGGTGACTCAGGGTTTTATGGTTTTAGCAATTGGAAAAATAGGGTTGCTGTTTACTAAAATGGGGAAGATTTTGGGAGGGTAGTGGTGAGGTGTGCACAAGGAATCAGAAGTTTGATTTTGGACATGTTGAGTTTGAGATGCTCATTAGACATTCATATTTTGAATTCATGCATATTCTGAAGTTGAGATTTTGAATAGTCACTATTGTCAACCTTAAAAATAAAATAAAATAGCCAGTTATTTTACCAGCAAAATTGAGTTTATTCGTGAATGCAGAAAAATTGCAATTCAGGACACTCAAACTATGGCAGACCATACACAAGCCTGTAGAGAACAAAGAAGAGGAACATTATAACAAAAAAGGAGAGAGTTGGGAGAGGCTGTTATAAACAAGATGTTTATTGAAGGAAACCAGGAGTTCAAGTGTGTTGGTTTCCCATTGGCTGAGCCATGGCAGTTTCTCATTGGCTGGGTCTGTTGCTGGGCTAGGAGAAAATCTCCCTTCTTCCTATTGGAGTCTGCAGTGGGTAGTGAGTGGCAGTGCATGAGAGCTTCTGTTCAGGGCTTCCCACTCCATTTTAAATAAGGTTTCTTTGATTCAGTTGCACATTATACAAACCTGGAGTCCTGAAGAGAGGTTTTTTTATTTTTTATTTTTGTACCTAAGTAGTTTGAAGAGAGGTGTTGGACTGACCACTTGACACAGCATGTAGATAGTATTTAGAGCCATTAGATGGGTGGGTGGGGGACCTAGGGTGCCATCTCCCGAACTCTTTGAGGAGCTTTAGGGCACCTAGCAAACTCACAGGGTTTGCAGCAGAATATTTAAAAATTTCCAGGAAAACAGCATGGATGGTCTGTATGCTTGTCATACATGTGTATGTGTTTTTAAAAAGTTTTGTGTGTGCGTGTGTTTTGTATGTTTCTGTGCATCTGGGATCAGCAGGGTACAGTTTTGTATATGTACATCGTGTTTCTCACAGAAGAAGTCACGTAAGCAAATACAGAATTCACATTTTCCTCAGATTATTCCCCAGTATTCTCAGTTGACCCCATATAGTGGAATTGATTGAGCTGGTAGAGAATCTGCCCAGGAAGCTAGAGAACTGCTCCCTAGAGGCCCAGGAAAGGGTTGATGGAGATTTGTGCAGAGTCTCTTTTTAAAAAAGCAGTTTATTTCTAAAATACATGCATTTTTTGAATTCTTTCTCTAATACAGTATTCTTAAAACTTAAAAATATTTAAAAGCAATTCCACGGATTAACATTTGTTGCAAGAATGAATGGGTAAGGAGGCTGCTTTCTAGAAAGTGAGTATCCTACCCTACTATGAGATAAGATGGCTCTTAGAAAACTAGGGAGGTTTGAGTCATAATGGGTAAAGTCAGACATCTTTAGAAAGAACAGTGTCTAGTAAATGAGTGCTAGAGAGATTTTAGAGTAGTCAAGGGAATTAGTTCAAACTCAGAAGAGTATGAATACCTAGGAAGTTAAATAACAGTTATGTAATAACTAAATTACATTTTATGTAATAAAATGAAGATTAGGCCTTTAGGAGGAACTTTGAAAAACAAAAACTTCAAACCATGTTTGTTCTGCCTTTAGAAGAGAGGGCATGGGTGGAAGAGACTCAATCTTCATTGTATTGAGTGAGCACTTTAGTTCTTGGGGGGGTAGGGTATAATGTTTTGGGTCAAAAACTGTATTTCAAGAGTCCTTATTAGCTTGGTTGAATTCTTCCTGAGATGACTTTTCTTTCTTTGCTTTTTTCTTGCATAACCCAAACTTTCTGGTTGAGTAATTTTAATACCAGGAGAGGGGGTAATATGAATGGAAAATTCAGGAATTCTAATTTCTGAGATTGGGATTTTGGTCTCCATTATGACGTAAATAGGCACACTAATTTATAGTATGAACTAACTTTGGGAGCCGTGAACTTGGGGTGCAGTGAAAAGTGGGTTCTGGTTCCGTATTAGTATATGAAGTCGCGACTACATGGTTATCTCGTGATTTCTTTATGATTCTCAAGATTTATAATTCTAGCTGTAAGGAGGTCCTATTCAGGAAACCAAAATTTTTTTAAAGGCATTTTGGGATATATAGTACGTCCTTTCTTAAGACTAAAAAAAATTTCACAGTAATTTGATAAAATTACTTTTTTCTGATAAAATATTCCTAATATTTAAGGAGATTTCCATTTTATCTATTCCTAGTTCCATGCTAGGAAGAATGTTAATTTCAGTGTTGTTTTTTATTTCTTCTTTTTTTTCTTATGGCTAGCTTTTGTTTTCATGTTAAGTTCAATCAAAGATAACTTTTTTCCTGTTTGACTTGCCTGTTTTTTGTTCCTCTACTGATGTTTTTCCCTTCCTTCCCCCATCTTTCCAAATGAGAGCCTATTATAGACATTTACCTTTAGTTTTGATCTGTGTTTCCTGTAACCATGCAGGAAATTTAGAGCTGAATGGCATCAGATGGGCAAGACATCACTTTTCTGCATCCATCCAAATTTAGTTTTTTTTAATAATTATTTTATTGTTCAATTACAGGTGTCTGCATTTTTCTCCCACCACTCCCCCACCAGCCAAACCCACCTCCCCCCTTGGTTTTGTCCATGTGTCCTTTATAGTAGTTCCTGAAAACCCTTCCCCTCATTATCCCCTCCCACCCCCCTTCAAATTTAGTTTCAGTATTGAAAACTTAGGAAATACTGTACACTTATGCTAACAGTGAGGTGAGCTCAAGAATAATCTACCAATTTAAAACCCAATTCCTGGGTGTTCCTTCTTTCTCTATATTGTCTCAACCTGTCTTAAGTTTTTGCGGGGGTCTGCATAAGTGCAAGTCAGTTCCTGCAGTAGGATATACTGCAAAATGTTTTCATAGGGAGAACTTGGTAGGTCTATTTATTTAAATCTTTTATAACTTAAAATATATTGTGTTTTGAATTTTTAATGTGTCAGAAAATGTCAGTTTGCAGTGATGGCTACATCATTACGGTGATCTTGAGCAAATTTCAGGTTCTGAGCTTTTATCTGCTTTTTGGCACAATGGTTGCAGACTGTTGGGCACAAAAGTATTGAGGGATGTGAGATTTGTGGTGACATGGGGACCACAAGGGGATAGGTATGCAGAAATACGGGAGAAAGAAGGAGCAACTGGTACAAAGGCCCAAGATGCAAATGAGCTTAGGAACAGAAGGAGAGCCAAAAGAGATGTTTGTGAAAGTACTTTGTAGATACAAAACATTCCTGTACAGCTCAGGTGCTGTTAGGCTTAGGGAAGGTGTGTGTGTGTGTGTGTGTGTTTTCTTTTTTCACTGAGCTATGGTTTGTTAGCTACAGGACCACCTTGCCTGGGGTTAGGTTCCTGCCTTGAGGATGGAAAGGGAGAGTGGGACCCATGACTCACAAATTCCAGCAGTTTGTACATTATGACAACTGTTACTTTATTTGTACTAACAGTCTTTTTCTATAAGATGGGCAGTAGGAAAGAGGAATAGAATTATAACTAGAAATGTTGGGTGAGGGAGTTTTGTATCATTTCTAATAACTCTTACAGTATTTGGCTTTGTTGTTTGGTACGTATAGTTTTGCCATCTTTAAACCTGTCACTAAAATCTCATCTTGGGTATTAAGTTCTTCTTTGTGGTTTAGTTAATAACTGAAGTGCCTAAGGGTTCTGGGTGTGAACTCTGCATACTTTATAAGTAATTTAGGACCAGGGAAGTTAGAATTTTCTGTTAAAGTAATTAATGAAGCACTGTGGCTTCAAAGTAACATTTTATATATATAAAAAATTTATAGGAATAACCAAAACTTGATAATAGGACGTAGTTTCTTTTTATAAACCTTAAAGATGAAGTATTTTTAAACTTCTTGGTGTGCTCCCCCTTCCTAGTTAGGGTGTGTAGGAGTCTGTTTATCAGAAATTTTGGTAGTGCTAATTTTTTTTATCTTTGTAAACATGACCCTAGACAGCTGTGTTTAATATAGTAAAGAATCATGGGGAGGCTTTATAATGTTTCTGTTTGGGACTTAGTGTCTGTATTTTAGTATTTAAAGGGTATGGTCCGGGGCTTGCATAACTCATAACTGAATGGCTGCATATGTAGACTCTACTGTCCTGGAGGTTACTATGCAAATGAACCTTGTTTTTAACCTTAGTTAAATTGACAGTTTTAAGTTAAAGAACTTTGTTAGGAAAAAGGAAAATGTTTGGACATGGCTGCTGAGTAGGATTTTCTTTAAAGTACGATATTGTTTAGGAATGATTTAAGTAACTATCGTGTTGGAAAATTGCTGTTACTCAAGCCAAACTACTTACTGCCTTGCAGAAAAGTAAACAAGATTAAAGGTGATCACTGCCTGGAGAGTGTCCTCTGTGCTTTCACCTCCTCTACCTCCCACTTCTGAGAGAGCAGGGTGCTGAACCAGGAAAGAGATGGGTGGGTGGAGTTGCTTCATCAACTTCTGGGCTACCCAAGTATCGCTTAGTGAGACACTTGAAGTGTCTGACTAATAACAAGAATTGTTAAAACATGCAGTATCTGACTATTTGGTCGAGGGCACTGACCTCTTTTCTCTTAGACTGTCAAATTAAAAAACAACAGCAGCCAACACAGCAATAGGCATCCAGTGTGAATGAATCAAAATACCTATATTTTTTTGGTCAGATTGGCAAAAAGTATAATTTTTGGTTGTCATAGAATTTTAGTAATTATGTGTGCCATGAGATGATTAAGTTTGAAAATCTCTTGGCTAGGTTAACAACCTTTGATGACTGAGGTACTGAATTTTGAGGCTCTGTAGAGAAATGAGGGGGTCCTGTGGTAGAACAGACTTCCTTGTGGGTGGTATGGTGGGATTTGGGGAACTGAGCTTAGGCAGTGTCTCCAGGGGCCTCCAGGTTGCCTTGTCAAACTGGGTTTCCACCCAGAAAATTGGGTAAAATCCATTGGAGACTCCGTGACAATGAAGGGCAGGTGTTTTTCAGTCAGAAGTGTTTCTTCTCATTTCCCCCTTTATTTGGAGGCTAGGTATCTCCTGATGAAGATACAGGAGACTAGGCTGCTATTGTAGGATAGTTTCTGGCATTTACCTTTCACTGAGCTTCTCTTATGTGTGGAGTGTTTTGTGCTCAGTCTTGTGGGGGAACCTGTAAAATAGCAGACAGGGACCCCTGCCTTCAGGAATTAATAGTATATAATGCTTTCCTTTTGGTTTTTTGTTCATCTTGGGTCTCTATACGTTTAGCTATTTCAGGGTCTTCAACCATTTCCTGGGCAAAGAGAAATATTTCTACTAAAATGAACTTGAAGTGACTTTGGTTTATAGCTTCTTTTTCCTTAAAGAATGGAGAACCACTGGGATTTGAGGGTTTAGAAAATAGTCATAAATATATTGTACATGTAATTAGACGCCTCTGTACACCTGATTTGATGACTTTTAGGCAAATCATTTGACTCTTCTGACACTAATCATTCGTTATGTAAATGTGTGTACACACATACACACTGCTCATTTAAAATACTTTAAAGCACATTTAAAAAAAGGACCCAGCACTTGGTGTTCTAAGGTGAATTGCCACTTGTATATCTGATCATTAAATTAAAATATTCATTAAATTATATCATTAAATATGTATTTGTGTTCACACGTGTAATATATTCATTAAATTAAAAGAATCAAAAGCCATATGTGTAATTAAAAAATGAATTGATTGTTCTTGACCACTGTTGGCTTTGTTCTTTTTTATTTGACTGCCTGTGAGTTTGTCTGCCTATCATTTCTTTTTATCTTTCATGTTGCTTTCTGATTTATTTCCTGTCCAGTTTTTAGTAATGGGTGTGGAATAGGACAAGAATTTATGTTGGTTAGTGCCCTGTGTCTGAACCAGGAAGGTGGATACACCAGACAGCCTGTGGCTTGGTGGGGAGGGACTTACAATGAGCCCTACAGAGCTGCCCTGCCCAGGGAACTACAGAATTCCAGTTTCTTCACTCCAGATTGAATGGGATGCAACTCCACACTGTGTGTGCATAATGGACATTTCTAGGCTCATTCATCCAGTATTTACCAAATATTTCCATTTATTTATTTCTCTTTTAAAACCAGTAATTACGGGAGAATTTAGTTATGTTCAAAAACACAGAAATAGTAGAGTGATAAACCCTCACTTAGCCATTACCTAGTTTCATGGCCATTCTCATTTGATCTGTATTCCTAGCCATTTCTTCTCTCTCATATTGTTTTGAAGGATATCTCAGACATCATATAATTTAATCTAAAAATATTTCAGGATATATATCTAAGAGATGAGGACTTAAAAATTAATATATATACATGTATACATACACATATACTAATTTTTACATTATATCTGTTTGAGTCAGGATCCACATATTGGTTTCTTAAATCTCTTTTAATGTACAGGCTACTCTGTTTCTCTTGGAATTTGCTTGAAGACACTAGCCTTATTATATTGTTCTATAGTTTCCCCCAATCTAGATTTTGCCTTTTTGTTTTTTTAAGATTTTATTTATTTATTTTTAGACAGAGGGGGAAGGGAGGGAGAAAGAGAGGGAGAGAAACCTCAATGTGTGGTTGCCTCTCATGTGTCCCCTACTAGGGACCCTGCCTACAACTCAGGAATGTGCCCTGACTGGGAATGGAACCAGCGACCCTTTGCTTCGCAGTCCTGTGCTCAATCCACTGAGCCACACTGGCCAGGGCGATTTTGCCATTTTATATCCCTTAGGTGTTCAACTTATTTCTTTCTTGTGTTCACTGTAAATTGGTAGCTGACTCTGAAGATTGAATGGATAAGGAATAAGTCTTTTTAAGTGCCTTTTTTCTCTCACCAGGGAATGTAATGTCTGGTTGTGTTTCAGTTTTGTGATGTTAGTAGCGACTGATGATTAATGCCTTGATCTGTGAATTCACTAAAAGTTGGAAAATGATGATAACTGTTTCTATCATTCCATCTATTTATATTTGAATCAAAACCTATCAGGAAATAAAATTGTATCTGAGTCATTTAATAGCTTTAAGTTATTTTATTTTGAGTTAGTATTCTTTCTCTGAATTAGTAGCAGTGATTAAAACATAGTAATGATTTGGTGTTAAGATGTGCAATATACTTTATTGGGTAGTTGATTACTGCAGAATGACTTCAGACCCATACAGTTCATTTAGTTAGGAAGTTGTCTTACAGTGCTTACTGATGTGGTTATTTCCCAGCTAGAAATAGTAATTGGGGATAAATATACACTCTAAGTATGTAACTTCCCTACTTGTATAGTATAAAGTGTTATTTTAAAGTCTTGCCTGGTTATGTAAATTAATATTTTTTAATGAGCCTAATGTACTTGATTTTCTAAAAATCAATTCTAGGCTCAGTTTGGATTAGGAGTAATAAAGTCTAAAATATGTCTCCTTAGTACAGTTAGCTTTGGTGTTACTTATAGATGACTTAAGTTTCAAAATTGTGCTGTTTGCCCTGACAGGTGTGGCTCAGTTGGTTGGGCGTTGTCCTGCAAAGTGAAAGGTCGCTGGGTTCAATTCCTGGTCAGGGCACATCCTGGGGTGTGGGTTTGGTGGCTGGGGCACGTATGAGAGGCAACCAATCGATGTTTCTCTCTCACATCAGTGTTTCTCTCCCTCTCTTCCTCCCTTCCCCTCTCTTTAAAAAATAATTGTGCAGTTATTTTTGTGTGAAATTATAGAAGAGGCTTGGAAGATAATCTGATTTTTTTTCTAGTTTTCTAGTTTACAGTAAGTCCCATTGCATAACTTCTGCATTTTGCATTTGAGTACCATCTAAAGGGGTCTGGTGCCCGTTTGGTATCTTTGAGGACCTTCCACATAGTTCCCTGTTAATATTTATAATATGACAATATGCTTTTATTTCTGGAAAGAATTAATTTGTTTAGGGGAAGGAAAAAAAACCCAGTTACCTGATTGGTATTTCATTTTAAAGCAAGCAGCTGAGCTGGAGCACTAGAAAGTGCTCTCAAGCCTAGGGTTTGACCAGCTCAGTAAAGTTCAATAAGAACATCTGTGGTGGGGTTAATGGGAGATTTTCAGGTGACCAGATAGTTGTCTTCTCTCCCCTCATATCTTTCTTCTTTACTCTCTTCAGATCTTGTTCAAGCTCTGTGTTCTTTAGTCAAAGCTAGTAAGTATGGTCGAATTGAATCTTCAGATACATCTGCTGTGGAATAAACCTGATTTTCACTTTTCTTTGGGGGATTTTGTGAGTCTGCCTTCCAGATGAACTTGGATGTTTGATCATGTAAATGGACATAGAAGGGCAATTAAAGATCATAGATAGATCAGGAAATAAAATTTAAGTTTTTCAGCATTTTGCCAGATGGGTCTTCAGCAAGTTATTTTTTAGGTAACTCTTTAGAAAATAATGGTATAATAAATCTCTTTAGTGAATAGCAATTTTATGGGGCTTCATCCTGCTGCTAACACAGGGTGGGGAAGAAGGTTTACAGTTGTGAGTACGTTCAACAGTGTATTCTTGTATTATTATTCATTAATTGTATTGTTTTCCAGATGAACAACTGTAAACCTACTTTTGCCCCACCCTGTACTTTGTTAGAGTCAACACAAGGTTAGAGTGATCTGTTGTGGTGCTTGTGTGGTAGAGGTGGATGTTACATTTTTTACCCTGTTTTTCAGATTCAGGTTGTTTCATTTAGAATAACATATCATCCACTCAAATTTAACAGACATTTTTTTGTGTGAGGCTCTAGGGGAACAGTGGTAAAGCAAGCAGACAAAGGTCCCCATCCTTGAGAGCTTACACCTTACTGAAATTATCCATAGAATTCCCTAAGTGGAATAGTGGAATTCCACATACCCTAAGTTTCTCTTTTCACCAGTTGTCCAGAGCTGCTGTTTGAGGAAAGTCCGGGACGACCTTTGAGTAGAGAGAGTAGAATACAAGCCAGGTTTTATCTTCGTTGGCCCTGAGTTTGGTGTGTAGAAAATAATGGATCTTTTTTAAGTAAATAAGAAACCTCCTAGTGATTTCTACTTACTGTTATTTTCTCTTTTTATTCTAAGATTTTGTGCTGAACTGCAGTAGGTTTTTAGTGTAGATTTTCTGAAATAGTATTTCTTTTCTCCTGTCTCCCTACCTTTATTGTTGGTGGGTAGGATTAAAGTTTATTCTGACATTATTTGGTTGATTGTTAACAACCTGCAGTCATTTGGGAAGTAGCTAAATGTAAATACGGTTACCACATATCCTATGTTTTTCTTTTCTTTTTAAAAAATTTTTTATAAGTTTCCCCCTCCCTGTATTTTTCAAGATAATCTCAATTTCAAGTACTTTGTTCCACTTTTTTTGGACCCCTAGTTTTTAACGTAGATAGTAAATGGTCCATTAGGTCAGTGCTCTTTAACCTGAGTCTGGGGACCCTGCTGAGCTTTAGGGAGGTGATTTGTGACCCTCGGGAACGAGGATGCCAGACCCGGTGATAGGAGCCCTTTTCTCCGGAGAGCCTCGTTTGTTTTCATCAGAATTTCAGAGGGCTTGGTGGCTGCAAAGAAGGGCTAATAACCACTGTTTTGTGTATAAATGAGATTTTAATTAATAGGAATAACAATTTTTTCTATTTCAGACATTTTTCAGAAAGTTAGAAGATTATCCAGCTGTTTATTATTATTGGGGCAGCGAGTCCTTGAACCATTTGAAGTGTTCTCTTGAGCCAACTTAAATGATACAGATGTCAAATAAAAAACTTGATTTTTCTTTCATACGGTCTTAAAACATTGAACTTGAACCTGTGAGGTCTTGTATTTACCTCATTGTTATGGGCTGAATTGTATGCCTGTCCCCACTTCGTGTGTCAAAGTCATAACCCCCAGTACTTTGGAATGTGACTGAATTTGGACAGAGAGGGTGGGCCCTGATCTAGTCTGACTGGTGTCCTGAGAAGCAAAGGGAATTTGAACTCAAGGATAGATAGGAGGGGCCATGAACAGAGGGAAGACCATGTGAGGACTCAGTGAGAAGGCAGCCACCTGCAAGCCAATAAGAAAGGCCTTGGGGGGAAAAACAAATGATGCCACTTTGATCTTGGGCTTCTAGTCTCCAGAACTGTGAGAAGTAACTTTTCTGTTGTTCAAGCCACCGTAGCACACTAATACACTCATGATGAAATAGCAGTTGCGTGACAGTAAAAAGTATAGTAAAGTAACTTTCACTATCTTTGCCACAGTACATTTAATGTTGTGTATAGCTTTACATAGTCTAGTACCTGAAAGAGATAGCAGGACCTGTGAAATTTAGACATGACATATTAATATTAATTCCTGTTCTTATTGCTCTTATTCTTTATAGATTTATCATTTTACAGTTTTCCACTTGCCTGTTATATTTTGTCTTCTGTTCTCTAGCACTTTTCATTCTATAGAACTAATTTTTGTAAATAAATCTGCTATAAATCAACACCAGAACAGTATCCCTCTGTTTTCTTCCCTGTGTGTTCTCTACAGTCATTCCAGCCCAGTGTTATTCTCTGGTGATGTCACCTGTCCTCACGCCTCTTCCAGACTTAATTTTTGACAATACAAGCATACCTCAGATATTGTGGGTTTGACTCCAGACCACCCCAATAAAGCAAGTGTCAACAGTAAAGCGAGTTGTAATCTTTTTGCTGGTGGAAAGCAGGGGCTTGCCTTCAATTTGTAAGAAGTATAATAAAGCAAAGCACAATAAAACAAAGTAGACTTATATATTCATTTCTTGAAGTTTCACTTTGCAAAAAAAATAAAATTTGAGTATTTCTAATGATGTCTGCTTCTCTTGCTAACTTGATTCAATAAATTGGAAACTTTTAGATTTGGAGATCAATGAAAGGATCGGGATGAATATATGTTTCTCATGTTTGCCATAAGGGCAGGAATTCCATCAGTTTTATTCATGCTGAAGCCCCAGGGTCTAGCACAATGCCTGAAACTTAGTGGGCTATTAAATATTTGATAAACACTAGCTTAATTTTAAATAAGGTATCACTTAAGGCATCTAGATTGAACTCATAGCCTGAATTCTGCTTCATTTCACAGTTAGATTTTTAAGTCTTTGTTTATGATATTGAGGAGTACCTTGCTAAGGAGTACCCCATTCCTCTGTTCTTCATCGGCTTCCTTCATTGCATAATGTGGTAGGTGAGATATGCTTTGGCTCCTGACCATATATGGCTTTGGCTCCAGGTTCCTTGATGTGCTTGTTGTGTGGTCTCAGCAAGTTCCTCAGCTTTCCTCTGCTTTGGTTTCTTCATCTACAATTGGAGATAGAGTATGCACTGAAGTTTGGGGTATATTCTGAGCTTACAATAGTGCCTAGCACACAGTAAACATTTTAGAGCTGTTAAAGCTGTTGTTATTCTAGTGCAGAAATAGCTATTTTGTTCTCACTTGTTTGTATCTCCTATCTCTAGTTCTACATTGGTTTCTTTCCTTAGGTATAAAAACAATTTTCTTTGAATAACAAAATCTTTGCCATAAAATTAACGTCATTTTCTTGGTGGTAGCAGTGTAAGTTAACACTACCCCTTTGGAGAGTGGTTGGGCAAAATATATCTGGTCATGAAAATACTCACACCATGACTCAGGAATTCCACTCTGGGAAACTTACAAGGATATACCCTTAACTGCACAAGAGATTGTATCCCTGAAGATGTTACATTATAATGTCCAGAGTTGGAGAGAATGGTTTAATAAATTCTGGCACACATTTCCAATTGGTGGGTTTGAAGACCATGTAATTACATGGAAAATACTTGTTATGAAAAGTACAGCATTGTATGTGCACTGTGATTACATGTTAAGTAAATATATTCACCTAGGAATTTCCAGAGGATAAGACTTAGTAAGAGCTTTTTTAACCCCATGGCTTTTGAAAGCCTAGATTTATGCAAAGCCAGCTCTAAAGGCCCCAAGCTTACCCTGAATTGAGAGTTCTTTATACCTTGTTATAACTGTCTTTCATATTTGGTTTTAGGAATTCCAGGTTTAGTCAAAATCTGCAGAGTGGGCTGGTTGTAGGGTACAAAGAAGAAGACAAACCTTCCATGTACTCAAGGAGTAGTTTTATATGAGACACAAGACAAGTACACAAACCCCACTATGTGATTTTTAAATTTTTTAAATTTTTAATTTTTATTTTTTTGTCCAATAACATGACAGTTTGGGCTTCTTGGTGCCTAATGATTAGTTTTCTGCAATGTAGATTTATTACATTTATCCCTTAGAAATACTAATTTTTAACTCAAATATTCAAATTGGCTTTGGTGAGTTATACAAACAGGTCCCAAAGCAGCAGTTTTGTTTTGTTTTGTTTTTTTCAGTTTTCCATTGACCATAAACCTCATTTCTTTTCAAGTGGTAATCCTTAACAAAGTATGCTTTGACCAGCCAGTGCATAGACTGCTACCTCTGTCTTGGTTCAGCGGATGCTAGAGGAATGTGGTGGAAGGAAGAGTGAGTAGTTACTGGACAGCTGGGCACAGTCAGGACCACGGTATACGCTTTATTTCTTTGGCGAACACCGTGGATCCGATTTCCAAAGTAATCCCCCCCACTCCATCCACCCCTACCCAGGATTGCTTACAAAAGTCTTGCCTGCTCTTTTGTCTGCATTGATACTGTAAGCAAACTATTTTGCTTGGTTCCTTAATATTTGTTACCCTGAATTTTGACCTTTTCATCTCCTTTTTTTCTTTGATAAGCCATTTTAAAATTTAATTACTTATAATGGTGCTAATGGGCCAGCCTGTGCCCAGCTGTCTGTGTTAGGTACTTGGCTCAAGGTTGAGGTACCCAATTCAGAGGTGTGTGTGTGTTGGCAGACAAGCACAGTATGTTTTTGCATTGACACTGTAGAGTTAGTAGCTATTCTCTCATTTTTCGTATCAAACTCTACTTGGTACCTAGTAGGTTTTTGAACTGTGTTCATGGCTAGTATTATTATAGAATCTTTAACATTTATTCTCTAGGAAAGATGACATCCTTGTGTCTGAGTTACATTTTGGTCAAATAGGGCGTATGTTAAAAGCTCTGATCAGCTCTTTGAAAGTACTGCATGTCACAAGTCATGTCAAAAATTGCCTTAAATATATATAAATTTATATACAGTATACTAGGGAGGACCCAAAAAAACCCCGGAATTATCTCATGGAGGGCAGACCCTTGTAGTATTAGGCTTCCCCCTGCTAGGTGGGTGTTCTAGAACGCATCTATATCAGTGTTCCTGCTGGCGTTGTTGTGAGAGGCTGTGTTCGGCTTCAGTGAATTTTTTGGGAAGACTCTCGAGTTTGCCTATTTCATGATGGGTGATTTACGAGTGTACCTGCCCACATTGTGCTGCGTGTTCAGCAGGTTTTGACCAAAAACAGTGTGACCCCCGTGTCCCACCCTCCTTATTCACCTGATCCTGCCCCCAGTGACTTTTGCTTTTGTTTCCCTGGATAAAGAAGGTCCTCAAAAGGAAATGTTTTGCCAATGTTTTGTGGAAGAGGTGAAACAAAAAATGGCAGAAGCACTAAGAGGCATCAAAATAGACAAGTTCAAAAACTGTTTTGAAAAGTGGAAAAAAACGTTTCAATAGGTGTATTGCATCAAATGGAGAGTACTTTGAAGGTGACTAAAGTTTAACATGTAAGGATGAATATACAATTTTTTATAAATAAAATCCATGTGGGGGGTCTCCCTTGTATATGGAAGAATGATTGGTTTCAAAGTAGAAAAAAGCATCAGCTCACTCAAGGAAGTTAACAGTTTGTTCTGTGAAAGGTTAAAGGTTTTCTTTTCCTGTGTTTTCTGTAAGAACTATTAGGATAGGGAAAATAAGCAAGAGGGTTTTAACAGGAATGCCGAATATCTCAAAATCTGTGGAGGCAGGGTTTTCTTGGTAATATACTTTTCAAAATATAGTAATGATTTTTCGGGAGAGGAAGGGTGACCAAACTTTTTTTTATTGGGTTTCATTTGGATTTTGGTGTTTATTTTAGCTGGGGCTACCAAACTGTAGATGTCTTATCTGATTAGGTGGTGATAAACTGTGACAGCAGCGTTTTGTGAGTGTTTGGCATTATGTCACAAGAGCAATAGGAAATAATTTTGTAAACTGCTGTTCTCTGGGTTAACTTAGATAAACATGGTACATTGAACCAAAATGAAATTCTTCATCTTTGTCTCCAGCTGTTACTTAATCATTTGTAACAGACTGAACAAGTATTCTTTCAGGCCCTCCCCTTTTCTTCCTACTCTGGGAAAAAAAGGGAGGGGGAACCCATGTAAACTAGCATATCACTAATTCAGTGTTTTGTAATACTGTTGAATTGTGTTAGGGGTCACTCTGTTGTGATTGCAATAGAATAGCAAAGTAGTGGCTACCATTCTCAGCTTGTAATATTCCTTTTCAGTATGTTTTATATACTTTGATGCCCCATCAAACTTATCATACCTTTATTTTCTAGAAATTAGCTTTGTTTGGTCTATAATCATGATATAGAATCTGTATTATAGATAATTGTGAAGCAGGTATGTGCTATACTTAAATACCATTGTGAATTCTAGGAATGATGAAAGGTGTGAGCGGTGAGTTCCTGAAAACCTTTTGTGAGGCCATTCTCTGTATTACTCAGTACTATTAACAGACAGTAAAGGGTTTTCCCATTAAATTGTGCATTACTAACCATCCAAATCTCCTGAGGCAAAGTTCAAGATTCCTATGAACTAGCTTGAGAGAATATTCCTTTGAAAGAAAAAAAGGAGTGAACTAACTAACTGAAAAAAGTCAGCCCCCAATATTTTGGAGCTCAGTTTGAGACATACCATCTTTTCTGGCCTAGAGTGTGTTCTGTTGTTTTGTTAAGGTGCCTTGTTGGGGCTGGATGCATTCTGTCAGTGCTTGGAGCCTGTGGGTTAGTCTTTTCTAATGCCTTTGCCTGTATTCACACCCTCCTGGTCTTGGCACTTCTTGCACTTGACTAGCCATGGAAGCAGCTTCTGCCACTTTTACATAAGAATGTATGGCTTCCTATTCGATATGATATGTCTGCTTTAATTCATCACCGTTCTATGTAGAGGTTTTATGTGGCACCTAAGAAAAATTGACCCAATTTGAAAGACAAAGGCTCTTGGAATAGATGCCGTCAGAATTATTTTATTTGTGTCATAATTGAACCTAAGATTTTATATGCTTTTTTTTTTTTTTGAAGCAAGGAAAGGATAGTTCCAGGAGATTCTTATCTAATTCATATCTTAATTCTACCACTGCTAGCTATGGGGCTTCAAAAGTTGTTTTAGCCCTGTCACTTCATTTGCAAAAACAATGACTTTTATTCTGTATGCCTTACTGGAGTTGCTAATCATTTCTGTAATGGCTCAGCGAAGAAGGCAGACAGAAGATGTTCCTTGGAAGTTTTTACATTTTTAAAGAAACAGTGAGCTTATTTACTGTATACGTTTCCCCCCCTCTAAATGCATCATGGGAGGGGTCTTTCAGAGACTGTTCTATTTTATTCCTCTGACTTTTTGTAAATAAAGAGTAGCTCTTTTTTTTTTTTTTTTTTTTAAAGATTTTATTTATTTATTTTTAGAGAGGGGAAGGGAGGGAGAAGGAGAGAGAGAGAAACATTAATGTGTGGTTGCCTCTCATGTGGTCCCCACTGGGGACCTGGCCTGCAACCCAGGCATGTGCCCTGACTGGGAATCGAACCTGCAATGCTTTGGTTTGCAGCCCGCGCTCAATCCACTGAG
>CM052538.1:162101826-162118813 GCA_028533065.1 Trachops cirrhosus
AGATTTTATTTATTTATTTTTAGAGAGGGGAAGGGAGGGAGAAGGAGAGAGAGAGAAACATTAATGTGTGGTTGCCTCTCATGTGGTCCCCACTGGGGACCTGGCCTGCAACCCAGGCATGTGCCCTGACTGGGAATCGAACCTGCAATGCTTTGGTTTGCAGCCCGCGCTCAATCCACTGAGCTACGCCAGCCAGGGCTAAAGAGTAGCTCTTATGCTAATAAATGATAACTCCTTTTTGGAATTAGCATTCCAAGATGTCCCTTTAATGTAGCAGAAAGAAACAGAAAGTGCCTTATCTTCTAAACTGTTTTGATAGGCAAGGTATCATAGATTGACAAGTTAGAAAGCGGGCATCTGCCTTTCATGTTAGGCTTCCTGTTAACACAAAGAAATTCTTTGTTTTCCTTATTCTAACCTTCTATTGCCATTTGATTGCTAATTGATCAAGTTCACCCCTTCACAGACAACAGTTAGTGTGATTCTTTAGACTTTGTGATTTACCCAAGCACTTTTTTTCCTAGGCAAAATTAAGTTCTCTTCCATGCTTTCATTTTGGGATTATGTACTATGTTTAGGTAAAGAGTTTTTCCAGGTTTTTTTGAGCTGAAATCAGAAGTACAGACTAAAAGGAATACTGGAATTACTTGAAAGCAGGATTTTGGCCTCTGTTAGAGGAAAGTTGTTCAAGTTTTAATTGATTCATTGTTATATCTCACCTTATTCCTGGAAAGGACTTAAGGTGACAGGTACGTACAAGACTTCCTCCACACCCAAGCTTTGTGAAACAGTTGCTAAGATGCACTTTCTCACCTTCCAGTCACTCCTCCACGGTGAACAGCGCCTCGCAGCAAGGTCTCCAGGGATCTCCGTTGCTAACAGACACAGTTCTGTATTTGACCTTGCTGTCAGGTCTGAACGTGGCTGCCCCTTCCTTTTATGTGCATCTTTTTCTGATTGTAACAGTAGCATATGGTCATTGTAAACATTTTGGAAAAAGACACCTGGAATCTCAGTCCATAATACTTTTTCTCACTGAAATGTTTCTAAGACAAGTGTCTTGTTCCTTTCCTCCTATTCTCTTTCCTCCTGTGTCAGTTTACTTGCTGGATACCTCTATCTTGCAGGTGTGAGGGCTAAAAAAAAAATTAATACTTTTTTCTTCCACTTTTGAAGTCTTTTTAGTTGAACTAATATTCAAATTAACAGAGATAAACAGGAGAAAAGTAAAAATTTTTAATACTTGTGCACAGGGAATTCACGTATGCATGAAAATTCCAAAGATAGGGAGCATTGGGTATGTATGGCATTTTGGACAAAGGAGGAAAAGGCAGCAGCGAGGGGCGGGGTGGGAGCTGGTATGAGATTTCTGAAGCGAGAATGAGGGATTTACAGGTAGTTGAGGAAGAGCCAAAAGTGAATGACAGGAAACTTTCTGCTAGGCAAGTGAAAAACAGCGGGACACAGAGGCTATCTAGCTAGCATGCCCCTTCCTAAAGCGTTCTTTTTTTCCCATACTTAATTCAAATTAGGCTACTCAGGCTAAAGTGAACATCCTAAGACTTCTTTCCTGAAACAGGTTTTTCTGTCTGAATCGCTTAGGCAGGAAAATGAAGGGGGAAGGTCAAGGGTTCTTTCTGAGTTTTGTTTCTTAATAAACATCTTAAAATCATCCCCAAAAGGGGGATGAAGAAGCTTCTGGGTAGCAAAATTTTAGCTCCCTTCACAAGCAACATCTGTTAAAACGGAGCTTACCTCTGCTTCCCCTGCTCCAAGTCTGCTCTGCTTTGCTACCATCTCAGTGACAGGCCAGTGGTGAAGTGAAGAGACACGGACCGTCTTTGACTCCTCTCCTTCAATCCCCATGTGTAATTAGTGGCTAAAACTCTGCGTTTTCTTCCTTACTGATCCATTTTACTTGTCTTTCCACTCAGGGCACCCTAGCATAGACCCTGATTGTTTCTCACCTACCTCAGTTTTCCAGAAGCACCATCTACGTTTGAACCTCTTAGGTCTTCATTATATCCCTTCAGTGCTTACTTTAAAGAAAATCAGGACTTCACTGACCTTTCTACACCCGCAAAACTGAGCTTGGTGCAGCTGGTGCCTTCTCTTCTTTCAAACACTCCTTCCTTCTCCGTATCCCCCCATGTAGCCCACCCCAACTCTCCCAGCACCCCACTTACCCTTAAAACACATATCACATTCTGTTGTAATCGCCTATTTACTTTCCTGTTTCCTCTAAAGCAGAGGTTAGGTCTTATTCATAATTGTACCAGTAATAATCAGCCCAGAGTGCTCAGTAAATTTTTGATAATAAATGGATAGGAGGAAACGGGTGACAGTTAATATGAAAAAAAATTTGAATCTGTTATGCTAGTTTATGGTTCTGGATGCTTAAATTTTGTGTCTTAAAGCGGTATGTGTGACCTTTGTTCATCTGTTCCTGTAGTGATGGCTCTGTGAACAAGCTTCCAAAGTGTGAAGTATGGTAGTAGGACGAAGCAGGAGTGAAGCTGAGTGAAGCTGATCGGCTGGCTGGGGCAGGCTCCACCACCTGGCGTTGCGGGGAAGGCTAGGCTTTCCTGTGGGTAACAGCAGTGTAGCAGAGATAAGGTGGCTGTTGAAACTAGGGCAGTTCTGCGAGGGATGAAGAAGAGGGAGCATGTTAGTGACCTGGTGAATGGGTGTGGGGTCAGGGAGGAGGAATCGAATTGACTCAACTTTCTGGCTTAGTTGACTAGGTACTTGATGTTATCAGCAACTAGTGTTGATTTTTGAGATTCTTGTTGACATCCAGGTGAGTGTGTCTGCTAGGCAGGCAGTAGGATATGAAGCTTGGCAGAGCCCACCAGTGGAGGGTCATCAGTTTGTGGTGGTGAAAAACTACAAGAGATCACTTAGCTGTTTGGCTTAAGAGTAGTAGTATCCTAGAAAGATGAGGAACTCTGAGGAACACACTGATTAAGAGCAGGGGAAGAAGGGGAGAGAGCTGGGAAAAAGGTAGTGTCAAAGAAACTGAGGAATTGAAGTTGAAGGGGAAGTTTGGTGATAAGAAAAAGCCATAACACTTTTCCTGCTTTAAAGAGAATAACAAGAAAATGGGTCTATCTTTACCCAGCTGTCGGAATATAAATGCTTCGGCATGGACTTCTGCTTGGCTGTTCGCTGGGCAGTCCCACCTCACCCCTGTTGGGGCCGCCCAGCACCCCAGCCCAAATCTGGAACCCCCAACACTCTTGCATAAGGTCTAACACATGAGCTTTTAACACTCTGTCCTAATTAAATCTAAGGTTAAAAACAGATTCCTGGGCCCAGTCCCAGAAATTCTGACTCAGTGGGCCCAGGGGTCTTAAATTTTCACAAGGACATTTCTGAGCGTCTCAGAACAGTCCTGTGTAGGTAGGTGCTATAACCCTACATTTATTTAATTGCAAGACAGCAGGACTTTTTATGGTGAACTTTAAAAATACAATTGTGATAAAGAGATTGGCAACCATGGAAACCTGGCTGGAGCTTCCTGCAGTGCCTGTTTGAGGGAGTTAGGTGGGGGTGGGGAAGGTGCTACCATCTGGTGTAGTCTGTTAGAGATGGAAAGTTTTTATTTTATGGATTTGCAGCAGATGCTCCTGGTGCCCTGCTCATGTTGGTGGGATCCACCACTGATTTCAACCAAAACCCAGTTTCTTACTCTTAAGTGTTGCCAGTACATTTCTATTTTCTCCCTGGGGGCCTTCAAGGCTTGCAAAGGAAGGAAAGAGGTTAACCCAGGACACCTTCAGCCAGTTTGGAACTCGAGCCTAAATGTTCTTTCTCACTCAAGGGACCCACAGAATTGTCCCCCACCCTCCAGCAGTCACTCTGATTGCATCAAATGATCTTATTAGCTAACCCTCTTGTACCTTTCCTTCCCTCCCTTCTGTTCCCTGGGATCATCTCCTATTTAATCCTGCTAAAACCTTATCTATTATTAATGCATCATTTGAGCTGACTTCACAGGTTAATAAATGCAAACAAAGCCCACTGTAATCACTTTAGTTTCTTCCTAATGGCCTTGTCTATCAATTTAGCACCTAAAATAATGTGTGGGGGAGGAAGACGAATAGAAGAACATATTGTGCAATGCAGAATGGTACACACATTGCTGAAGTTTAAATTTATCCACAGACATTCTGTAATGAGATCATTATGTGAGAATGTATTGGTTTTTTTCAGCAAACTCCATTTTCATTTTACTTAGAGAGGAGTTGAAAGGATATGGAAAAACCAGAAAATTGTTGACACATAGATAGCACTAGATGTGCCTCTTGTTCATTTATCATTTTATCTATTTTATTTATATATCTTAATCTTGTTCTTGAAGAATTCTGGTTCTTTTGTAAGACCAAATTATAGAATATATTAACAGAAAACTAAATGTTGCAGTCCAGAAAAGGGGAACATCTTTATAGGTTTAGGATATAAATTGCCAGAGATCTATTTCAGGGATGACTTTTAAAATATACTTTGTGTGCCTTAAATGCAAGACTTCTCTTTACCTAGCTAGAAGATACTCATTTCCACATTTCTTCTTTTACCTGAGACTGGACTGTATGAATTAAAAGTTAGAATGAAAGGCACACTTGTTCTGGATTATCACTTTCATTCTTCGTGATTAAAACTGATAACTGAAAGCAGTTACCGTACAGGTGCAGCAACATTGCAGTAAAGGTCCAGACACACTGCAGTAAAGTTTAAGGAGCGAATGAGAGAGGAATGTGCTGAGTTGCCTAATATGTGTGTCTTAGACTGGTGTCCCCATGAGTGAGAGTAGGTAAAATGCCATGTTCTTAACTGCTCTTGCCTCACTGCCACCAACTCTGAGGCTGAAGATGTTTATGTTGGTCTGTAGGTTTATTTTGTAGGAGACCAGCCCATCCTTACAGTCCACTTTCTTCAGGGTGCTCTATGTAGCAGTGGGCTATTTTGACATATAAATTGACGAGATCATTAGGTAGATAATCTAGTAGTCTAATTCCTCAGTTAATATTTCAATGCAGACTTAGAGAGGAAGTGACCAATTCAAGGTAAAATCACCCTGTGTAGTAATTAGTGATATGGCAAGTACTACAACTCAGATCTCTGCATGTAATCATTTTTTTGTCTAATTTCTAAAATGGCTCCCATCGCCACCCAGGAACAGAAGAAGGAAGGCACTTTTTCTGAACTAGTTCCAAATGGATTTTAGAATTAATAAGGATTATGGGTTCCAGGTTTGATTGATGATATTTGCAGAAAAAATAGCAGTTAAGAGCTTATACAAATAGATTATTTAGAAAATCAAGACTAATAGATGGGCAAAGTACATAAGCAAACAAATGAAGAATTATAAGCATCTAAATATGCAACAATGTGGGAATAGCTTAGAAAACAGTATAACAATTTTGATAGACTTTTGCAACCAATAAAATGCTAGTTGCAGTGACTTAGAAATAGTGTTAATCTACCTGGAATTCTGGATAAGTTCCTTTTCTATTTTCCTTTCTTCTGTTATGTGCCTTTTACTTACCGGGTTATATTCAGTAAGTTCAAATTTCTTTATTTTAAGCAGTAATTTTAGGTGTAGGATATTGACTAAATGTCACTTTTCTCTCTCATTCTCTTCACTGAGTCTGAAATTCACCATGGCCTATAAACCATGGAAAGTGGTTTGTTTGCTTTTGTTATTCTTGATCATTAAAAACTAGCTGAAATGAGAGTTGGTAATGATTCAGTGAACTGATAGAAAATGTTTCTGTTACTTGTTAGAACCATTTCAGTGTAAGTTTTTTTTAAAAAAGCTTTCCTAAAAACAAAATGAGTATCATAATCAAATGTGTATTTCTTTCCTGTAGAGCCTCTGTTATGCACCTAAAACCATATTGGAATCTGCAGAAGAAAGCACAACCTCTGGAAATTAGCAAGGAAACTCTGAGAACTCCCATGAGCCACCAAGAGCCTATACATGATGAAAAATGCAAAGCTCTCTCCATGAAATCAAGTGTCTTTCCTTCCACCTCTCCTGGTAAAGAATCATCTCGAAAGCCTTTTGGGATTCTTTCTCCAAATGTTCTATGCAGTATGAGTGGGAAGAGTCCTGTAGAGAGCAGCTTGAATGTTAAAACCAAGCAGAATGCACCACCTGCAACAATCCACCAGGGCGAAGAAGGGGAAGGGTCACTTGATATTTGGGCTGTGGTGAAACCAGGAAATACCAAGGAGAAAATCGCATTCTTTGCAGCCCACCAGTGTAGCAATAGGGTAGGATCTATGAAAATAAAAAGCTCCTGGGATATTGATGGGAGAGCTACTAAAAGAAGGAAAAAATCGGGAGATCTTAAAGAAGCCAAGACACAATTAGAAAGGATGAGGGAAGGCAGCAGCAGGTGCTTTGAGCCTGAGCCTTTCGCATGTGGCATTGAACACTGTTCCGTGCATTATGTGAGTGACAGTGGGGACGGTGTCTGTGCTGGGAGGCCTCTGTCGGTCATACAGATGGTTGCCTTCCTGGAGCAAAGAGCCAGCGCTGCTCTGCTAGCCGGTTGTGCGAAAAACTGCACTAACTCACCCGCCATAGTGAGGATTTCTGAGCACTCCAGAGGTGTGCCACCAGCCTCTGAGCCCTTGTCTGCCCCAGGAGCTTGTGAAGAACCCACGGAAAGGGGAAATCCTGAGGGTGGTGAACCCCAGAGCGAGCCAGTCCGTGTCCTTGACATGGTAGCCAGGCTGGAGTCTGAGTGCTTGAAGCGGCAGAGCCAGCGTGAGCCTGGGAGCCTCTCAAGGAACAACAGCTTCCGTCGAAATGTAGGCCGGGTGTTGCTTGCGAATGGTACTCAGGCTGATGAAGACAAAGCAAACAAAGGCGCTTTGGAGACACCTGGCACTCAGGTGAATCCTGTGGGGTCTGTATCTGTGGACTGTGGCCCAGCTAGAGCTGACCATTGTTTTCTTAAGGGGAAGCAGGCCTGGGATGGGGTTCCTCGGGGCTGTCCATCATTGCCAGCAGGTGTGGGTTTCCATGTGGATAGAGCAGAATTAGAGCCAGATCAGCACACTGCTGTGAAAAACAGCAGTCGAGATGATGTAGAAATGACAGAGGAAATTGAGTCACCTTTTCCTCCTCGAACCTGTCCCCAAGCCATTGAGTTGCCCACAGATGCTGTTGACTGCATGAGTAGAGAGCTGTTGCCACAAAATCCTGATCAGAGAAGAAAAGAGTCTGTGTGTGTTAGCATCACTGTGTCCAGGGTGGAGGAGGACCAGCCTTCTAATTTAAAGTCCTGTGAAGACCCACTTCCAGGGAGGCTGTTTTTTTTGCCCAGAGGTCAGCAACAGTCGGACTGTTTGCAGTTGAATGAAAGCACAACAGAAGAGTCCTCAGAGGCCGGCCAGCTTGCAGATGCTGCTGAGGGTGGCGGAGCATCTGAAGGGAAAAGTGTTTCAGCCGAGTCATTTGGGCCAATGCCAGTCTCCCCTGTGGGAAGTACAGTGCCGGTACTTGAGGTGTCCAGCTGGAAGAAGCAGGTGTCTCATGACTTTCTGGAGACGAGGTTTAAAATCCAGCAGCTTTTGGAGCCTCAGCAGTACATGGCTTTCCTGCCCCACCACATTATGGTGAAAATCTTCAGGTTACTCCCCACCAAGAGTTTAGTGGCTCTTAAGTGTACCTGCTGCTATTTCAAGTTTATCATTGAATACTACAACATCAGGCCAGCAGATTCTCGCTGGGTTCGAGACCCACGCTACAGAGAGGATCCTTGTAAGCAGTGCAAGAAGAAATATGTGAAAGGGGACGTGTCCCTGTGCCGGTGGCACCCGAAGCCGTATTGCCAGGCATTGCCCTACGGGCCGGGATACTGGATGTGCTGCCACCGCTCTCAGAAGGGTTTCCCTGGCTGTAAGCTGGGTCTTCACGACAATCACTGGGTCCCTGCGTGCCACAGCTTTAATCGGGCAATCCATAAGAAAGCAAAAGGGACTGAAACTGAAGAGGAATACTGAAGTCTGTGTGAGAGGTGACAAAATGACTGCTTTTTAAAACTACAGAACACCACCTAGACATACCGTTCAAGTGTTGCCTCTCCGAGTCCTCACTCTAGGAGAGTCTGTACTTACTCCTGCAGGACTGCCATCGCTCGGGCACTTTTTAATGTCCAAGCTGTACGAGAAAACCGGCCTCGTTGTTTTACAGTGGTGCTCACATTTGACCCAAGGTGGAAGCCCACAGTTTGGTTCACTTGGCTGTGGATAATTATGCCCCTTTTCCCAAATCAAATCCATCTTTAGAGGATGCAGACTTGCCACTATCAAGGACGTTGAGAAAAGTTCACTGCAGACTGTGCAGGCAGTCCCCCAAAAGGGGTTCCAGAAATGTTGTGAGCACTGGCAGCGTATTTGAAGTGAGTAGTGTCCTATGAAAAGAACAGCAGCAGTCGTGGATGGAAAGAATGCTTACGAAGGAAAAGTCAGGCACCTTACCTTAGACCTTGTATGCTTGATCCTGTGAGATTGATGTTTGTGGTTGGAGGTGGATTTCATGCCCTGTGGTGTTTACAGTGTATATAATGGTTGCGTTTTCATAGGGCTGTGAAAGTGCACATTAAACCCGAGCGCCTTTACCTGAGATGAGTGCTTTTGGCCCCTCTGTAAATAACACTTAAAAATCCGGTTGTATACAGTGGACAGCTGACTGAACACCATAATCACCACAATGCAGCTAGGGTAGTGTTGCGGCTATAATTGTGTGTGTGTGTTTTTTTATTGTCTCAAATTTGTATATCCTGTATAAAATATGAATGTTTCCCAAATAAACTATGAATGTTTCCTGTATAATATATGAATGTTTCTGAGAAGAAACTCTAAATAGTAAAGAGGTTAACCTGTTCAAAAGATACCAAATAATGGTTTAACTGGACAACCTTACAATTAGCATAGAGAGCAATTCTTTGTTATATTTTAGTGATTCAACAAGAATGAGAGATTATATAGTCAGATTATAACATTCTGTCTACTTTATTCTGTCTGGTTACAATTTTTTTTTAAATTTCAATAAAAATATGCATCTTAAATGGGACCTGAGTTGCAGATTTTTTCCTCCTTTATTGAAGTAATGAATATTGTAAATTGAGGTGTAAGAATTAAAAACTGTTTTTGAGTTATGGAGAGGGGCAGAGAATATTTCTTCTGCTACTGAACAGAGACCATCTTAACAAGCTTGCTTTTGCACAGCCCTTTAACACTTGGAGTTTGTCATCTGCCAGTATTTCCTGTTGGATGAGGCATTGTCTGGGAGATTCTTACAGCTTGCCTGGGCATAATTAGTTAATTGTTCAGAAGACATTAAGAATGTATACAGGCCTGTGGTCATGTACTGCTTGGTGGGGCTGGGAGATACTGGGCCCCAGAAAGATGCTGTGGAGGATCTAAAAGTAGGTGGCTTGAAATTCAGTACCCACCAAAAAAACTCTGCAACCCGTGTGAGCTCTGGACTGTGGAAAAGCAATGGTAAATGACCAGGAGAGGGGCCAATGGGGAAGTGGTGAATGAGGGCAGTGCTGTACTGGTCCCAAAGCAGAAAGATGCGAAGGTTGAGTAGGCTTTGGCCAGGCCTGCCATGCAGAGTGAGGTAGCACTGGAGCCAGGTGGAGCCGGGGTCGCCTGTGGCTGAGGCAGTGTGTGGCCACAGAGCAGCTTCCAAATTGGAATCCACTTTGGTTTCCTCTTCCTTTATCCGTAGGCAGTATCTGCTCCTCCCTGGGAAGAGGGCCCTAAAACTGAAAAGTGTTTCTTGATGCTGAACAGTTCCACCCTTGTCGGACACATGATAATGATACCTCTGATAGGCTGGAGCCTGCAGGCCAATTGATTGTGACTCAGGACTGAGGAGAGGCTGGGAACAGCTTCCTTTGGTCTTCAGCCACTCCAGAGGCCCTTGTGGCGTCCTGTCCTTTCCCCATGAGGTGCTGCTGTCTACACACCAGGAAGGAGCTCTGGTACCACAGTCTGACTTTGGCCACCAGCAGCAAGAACTAGAAGAATCTTACACATCCCAGAAGCCAGGGTACTTATGGGATAGGTCAGGGTCAAGAGTACAGAGCTAAACAAAACACAACCCTTCTTGGTTGGAAGAAGGGCCATTTTGTGTTTGGCTGGGGCCAGGCTATCTGACAGGCTCTTAAGAATCAGGAAACCAAGTCTGACCTAGTTGAACCCCTGCTGAGCCAGCCCAGCTCCAGCACAGATGAGGGGATTTGGGGCTGATAAGCTCCCCGAAACATCTATGGCCAGTGGTTTATCAGGGTTACAGCTTTGCAAACGTGCCTGTTTTTATGCTGTATTATTTTCCCACTGGATGTTAGTAATGTTATCAGTGTTCTTCCTCATGACTCACCCTAGCTGAGGTATGTTGGAAATGCTTTTTCTTTCTAATTCAAACATTAATTCAAATGTTTTAATTCAAACATTAAATTACAGTTAATATTCAATGTTACATTAGATTCAGGTGTGAAACAGTGATAGCCATGCATGTAACGTATGCAGTATGTAACTTACTTATGTAACTATGAATAGTGGAAATGCTTTTTTCAACCTTGGAGTCCCCTGGGCTGAAGTTTCCAGTGCTTGTCCTCCCCTGCCATTTGCTCCACAATGGCAGTATCAACGTACCCTCCTCTAATAGGTTTGTTATGCTTCCTAATTTAGGATTAAAGGAGATAGACAGGATTTAGAGTACAGCTTGGTATGTGATAAGTGCCCAGTAAATGTTAGTTATCATTATTATTGGCTCTTGGTCTGTATTTGCCCAGGGTGGACACACAGGGTAAACACCCTTGGTTGGTTTTCCCAGCTCAGCCTTTCCAGGGCTGGTTTTCAGTGGGACACAAAGCTGTGACTGTGAAGGGCTGAACTTACCAGGAGCAGAGGACATGGTAAGAATGGCCTAACCTCATCTTGGCGTGCAGTTCTCTCTTTTGAACGGTGTGGCAGGACCCAGTTCCCAGTGTTGTGTGTGTGACCAAAAATTTAGCAGGTGGCATCAGAGGGTAGCCCCTCCCTGGTCTTCATTGCTCCCCTTAGGAGAAAGACACTGTGCTGCAGAGCCCCCTAGTGCCAAGCTGGGGAAACCAGCCCACTTTTATTTCCCGCAACAGCCCTACCCTAGCTGCCTTCCTGCGTTGCTGCAGACCTTAGACTTACAAAGCTGAAATGGTGTGGGCATCAGGATCCGAGTTGCTTCCCCCTCCCCTGCCCAAATTAAGGAATCTTCTGCTTGGCTTTTGCTCAGAGGCTCTGATGCACCTGGCCTACTTTTTATCTCCCATCCCTCATTTCACCATTTGAAAGAAAAACCCGAAACAGAAATCGGAATCAGAGGGCATCTTCCCCATCTCTGGGGCAGTCTGGCTTTGTCCCTTGCGCAGCGGTTGAGCCGTCCAAGGAAGAGATGAATTGTTCAAAGGGCTAAGATTTTTTAAAAATTTCCAACCTTGTCAAAATAACTCTGGTTTTAAAATAGTCATGTCAAAAGATCATTCAAAATTGACCTCATACCCTGCCTTAGCACCCTGATAGCTCTGCTCAGGAGGTCTCTTCTTTCTTTGGGACCCCCACCTCATCCTGCCCACCTTGTCTGGCTGGCTTCACCCTGCGTATCTGCCACTTCGCCCCCCTTTTTGTATCTGGGCTCAGAGGGCAGCTTGGTCATGCCGTCCCCGATGCTGCGCACACAGCACATGGCCCATAAAATGTTAATATTCCTCTCTCGTTACCATCTTAACACGAGAGGTACTAGTAGGTTCTTACTGCTCTGGGCGATCCCTGATTTTCCACCTAGCCTGAGGAACCTAAAGCAGAATGAAAGGATCTAGGAAGATCTTTTCCTTTGGCCACAGCTGGTCCCATGGGAGCATTCTTAGGGATGCTCCATGGCAGCAACTGTCAGGTGTGTATTTGGTATGATCTGTGTTCTGTTCTTCCCAGTGGCTCCCCTGGTGGCAGGCTGCTTTGGGCTTCCTGACTGCAGAAGGCAAGGGTTACGCATGATCTAGGAGTTCCCTTCCTGGACCCCTTCTAACTTGGACTTGTCAGGGCCTCTTCTGGACTGGCCTCAGACAGTTTTTATCACGTGGGCATTCCCAGGTGGTTTCCATGGCTTTAATTGCCTTCATTCCTCCTCCTCTCAGCAGGCTGGCTGTTCGTTCTCTCCTTCATCCCACAGCCTGCCACAAAAACAAGGACAGAATAAAGCCAGTCTGTACCAAAACTGTCTTGCTATCTACTGCAGACTGCACCAGACAGCTGATGTTACCTAGCCCTTAGTGTCTGTTGGGGACCATGCTTCTTTAAGTGCACCCTCTGCTGTGCTAAGCCCTGGACACTAGGGACTCAGTTTCTGTCCCTGTTTTCCTTCAGGTTCAAACAAGTTAGTGTTGCAGGCTCTGAGTTGCTGTAAGTACCTATGTGGGAAATGAACAAACCCTCTTCCAGCAACATAAACGCCGTTCCTACATCTGCGGCCATAGCTGGTGTTTGTACAACCTTGTGGGAAGAGTAAACACCACTGTGGTTATGTACCCTCGGGTGACTTCCAGTGTATTCATATCTAACTGGCTCAAGCAAAACCAGTTAGGCAGCACCCCAATGCTAGATCATTTGTTTGAGCTTGGTGTTATTTTAGAGCAGGAGAGTCACTAGCGTGGGTAGCTGGGGAGTGGGTGCAGAGGTGGGGCGCGCACACTGTAGCGACCCTTGTGAGAGGTGCTGTTTTTCTATTTAAAAAGCAAAATAAAACCTACCCCCCTCAAAGGCCCCACATCCACTCTTTAATTTTGGGTCTCTTTGTCTCAAATTTTTTGAATTAAGGTGGGCTCTCAAAAAGTTAAAAATTAGTAGTTCTAAATGTTTTGCCAGCAGGGAGTAAGTACTAAAGTTAGCAATTTGGGAGATAATGACATACAGCTAAAATTACTCTTGGAAATCCTTCGTGTCCATCAACCAGTAGAGGATGGTATGTACAGTGGTGGGAAATGCGGAAGTCGGGTGGGATGCCGTGCTCTTGCTGAGTGTGAGCAGTGTGGAACAGACTTGGAAAACAGACCATCCCACCTGCCAGTTAACTGACATAGAATGACCTGTGCTATTTAAATTATTTCCCTCCTGTCTGCACACCCCCCATCATAAAATGGAGCAGTTGCTTTACACTCTGGAATTTTCAGATGTCTATTAAGTAGTATAAAGGGACTAATGCAGTTCTTAAATAAATTCAAAGTCAATTAGTTGCCCAACAGTAAAAGGTAGAGCAAGGTTGTATTTACTGTCAGCTTCCTGCCCATTACAAAGTTATTCCATCGGCCCAATGGAGTGAGGTCTGGTGGGAGGATATGGATGGAGCGAGGCCTGGCTCCCCAGATTCCCCGTTCTGGGGCTGAGCTGTGGTCCTTCCTCACAGAACCGTCTATGCAGGAAGCCGAGTACGATTCTGCTACAGGCTGTGTGGCCTGCACAATTGACTCTCCTTTCACTCCTTCCACAGGCCTGAATGCCTCTCTCAGCAGAGATGGTGACTTGGCTGCCTAGCACCCAAGCTGGGACCTCTTGTATGACCTCTTCCTTTTCGATGACCAGTAGTCTTGGCTCCAGGCCCCTCGACGTGCTCCCATTCTGTGCCCTGAAGAGGCTTTTTATTGCAGAGGGTCTCAACAGGAAACTGCTGGCACACCCAAAATGACTGAATTCAAGGAGGGTTTACTACAAGGGGTAGATAGAGGAGTGAGCCCTTTCCAATATTTTTGTGGCCCAGGGCCCATATCTTTGTTCATATTGATTACATGTTCAAATATTTCTGGATATCTTGAGTTAAAATATAAAAAGTTTTACTTTGTAAAAGGCAACTTTATTAAGGAATAATTTACGTACCGTAAAATTCACCCATGTTAAGCGTACCATAGATTTTTTGACATTTCTTGAACTGTGCAGCAGTCACCACAATCCAGTTCTAGAACTTTCTTATCACCCTTCATAATAATGATCCCTTTGTGGACATGGATTGTTTTCAAGATCCCCAGGTGATTCTATCCTGTGGCTGGTAAATGGGAGAGTGACATAAGGTGGCCCAGGTGCTGGGGCACCTAGTTGACACTGAAACAGATGTGAATGGAATTTAAAAGAATGTCAATTAGCATTCAGAGGGGCAGTTTTGGCTGTGGGGAGACAAAGGACTCCCGCCAGCTGGTGAGATGGGTCGAGATGGGTCGTGGAAGCCCAGGCCCAGGTCCAGAAAGGTTTATCTGGGCTGTGGATAGTGCTGGGGGGGAGTGAGAGAGGAAGGAATAAGGAAATAGGGGGGCACATTACACATTTCCACCTGGAAGGAGAACCCTGTACCCGCCCTGAGTCCAAACTTCCTACTTCTGCTGGAGATGGGGGGGGGTGGGAGATGGGAATTGGGGTGGGTGTGGGGAGTATGCAAGACCCCCTGCATGGCCCAGAGCCAGGTACCTGGGAGTCACTTTTACCATAGGGGTGAAATACCACCTGAGACACAGTGGGGCAAAAGAAGAGAATGAAGGACCCAGGGGTCCTCTTTCTCCCTTGGCGCAGTAGACTGTTCTGTCCTGCTCAGTGTCCAGGGATGATCCCTGTCTGGACTCCTGAAGCACTCCCTTGTTGTCCTTCCAGCAGGACCTTGCCCCACCCCGTCGCTCTGCCTCCTGTCTGTCACAGCGTCCGCCACTGTAGGCTCCACCACTGTAGGCTCCGTGGAGATCAAGTTTATCATCATCCTGTGATTGCTCCTGGTGACTCATCCGCTTGTGTTATATCTAGTCTGTGGCTCTGGCAGGCACTGCTGCCCGCAAGGGCTGGGCTGCTGACCAGCACTGCAGCAGAGGCCTCTGCGGTGTGCCCAGTTCACCCTGCTCTGTCCCCTTCACCTTGGAGAGAGCAACTCAAGACTGGTGAGTGACACACACTATGTCTCCCAGAACTCAGCTGTAAACAGACCCACATAGTCTACTTAAAGCAAGAAAGGGATTTGTTAAAAGATAGTAAGTTTTCCCAAATCCATGGGTCAGAACTCGGGCTCCCAAGCTAAGCAGCAGGAAGACTGCCGTCACACCCTGGGGACTGCTTTGTGACACTGTTCTGATGAAGTTGGGTCTGGACACAAACCTCAGCTACCGCCAGGCCCCTGGAAGAACCAACACCTTGGTGCTGTGTTTACTACATGTGCAGATCCCGTGGGCACAAGCTCCATTGAGTCCCCCTCTCAGGCATGTCTGATTGGCTGAATCTGGCCACATAAAATTCATGTGTGCCCCTGGTCAGAGGACTTCAGTTCTGACTTTAGCTTCCTATTTCGTGATTTTGGGCCTCTCTAGTTTGTTCTCTAACCCTCTGGTTTCTCATCTGTAAAATGGGCACAAAGGCTCTTCCCACTTTGCTCACTTGAGGGATGTCATTGGATCTAATTTTACCTTTTTTACCTCTTAAATGAGCCTGCCAGAAAAATTTACATGTGGGTTACACCATTTTCCATTGGACAGTGCTGTTCCAGATCAATGCTTAAATATTAATGTACATAGGAATTACTGAAATGAAGATTCTGATCCAGTGGATCTGAGGTGGTACCCAAGATCCTGTATATCTTCTTTTAAAGGGAAATTTAAAAGAAAATTGTTTATTGGGATAACACTGGTTAATAACATTATATCATTTTCAGGTATACAAGATTATAATTTAACATCTGTGTAAGTCTATTGCGTGCTTACCACCCAAAGTCCAGTTTCCTTCCATTAACATATATTTGTATATTTGACCCCCTTTACCCACTTCCCACCTCTTTCCTCTCTGGTAACAACATTTTGTTGTATCTAATGAGTTTGATTTTGTTACCTTTTTCTATTCCAAATGAGTGTAATCATGGTTTATGTCCTCTTCTGATTTATTGCACTTAGCATCATTCTCTCCAAATCCACCCATGTTGTCTCAAGTGGCCATACTGCAGCTTTTTATGGCTGAGTAGTACCACAATTTTTATCCAATCGCCTGTCGATGGACGATTGGGTTGTCTTCGTGTACTGGCTATTACAAATAATACTGCAGGGAACATGGGGTACATATCCTTATAAATGAAGTGTTTTTACAGTTCGGGGGTAACATATAGTAGTTCCAGTTTTTGTTTTTAGAGGAATCTCCATTCTGTTTTCCATAGTGGCATTCCCGCCAACAGTGTACGAGGGTTCTGTTTGTTCCACATTCCATCCAACACTTACTTCTTGTCACTTTGATAACAGCCCTTCTAACGGGTGAAGTGGTATTGTGATTTTGATTTTGGTTTCTCTAATAACTAGTGATGTTAAACATCTTTTCATTTGCCTGTTGGTCATCTGTATGTTTTACGTGGAGAAGTGTTTATACAGGTCATCTGCCCAATTTTGAATCGGATTTTGTTGTTGAGTTGTATGAGTTCTCTATATATTTTGGATATCAGACCCTTATTGGAAGTATCATTTATAAGTATCTTCTTCCATTTCATTGGTTACCTTTTTGTTTTCTTGATTTCTTTCTTTCCTTCTTTTTTTTTTTTTTTTGCTGTGCAGGAGCCTTTTAGTTTGATTTTTGCCTTTGTTTCCCTCACCTTTGGTGTCAAGTTCACAAAAACACTTCAGAAACCAAAATCCATGTTAAATGTCTGGTTTTTTTTCTATGTATTTTATTGGTTTAGGTCTTAGATTCAACTCTTTAACCCATTTTGAGTTAACTTTTGTGTCTGATTTAAGATAGTAGTCTAGTTTCATTCTTTTCTGTGGGGCTCTCCAGTTTTTCCAACACCATTAATTGAAGAGATTTTCTTTTTTTTTTAAATATATTTTATTGATTATGCTATTACAGTTGTACTATTATCCCCCCTTCATTCCCCTCCACCCTGAACACCCTCTCCCACCCACATTCCCCCCTTTACTTCAGTCCA
>CM052538.1:162119313-162135009 GCA_028533065.1 Trachops cirrhosus
TTTTGTTTTTTGGTCTTGTTGAGCTCCTGTAGTGAGGGGCGGGGTCTTAGGAGTTCACCTGGGGGGGCACCCCAGTCGCAGGGTTGTGACGTTGTATGTGGGGGCGGGGTCCGAAAAGGAACAATGGCGCTTGCTCTGCTCTCCACAGGACCCCAGACCCTTCCGCCACTTTCCGCAAGCCGACCGGGCTCCTCTGGCACCAATTTCAGTGTGGGTGGGCCTGTGCACCCTGTGGGACCTTCCTTTTCAGTCAGTGACCGAAAGCTCCACTTCCCGGTGCTGGGACCCTGAGTTGGGCACAGTGCCTCATTTCACAATGGCCGCCTCGCTGGGTCTGCCGGTCGCCACCCCCTGGCCGGGGCCCACCAGCCACCGCTGCTTGTGCGCCCAGGGTCTGCCTGCTGCAGACTTGCGTGCCACCCCAGGTGCTCAGCTCTCCGCTCCGCGTCCCTCACCCGGCTGGACTCCGCCCCTCCTACCGGTCTGGATGAAAGTGTCTATTTTTAAATTCTTGGTTGTCCGACTTCCATAAACTTCAATTTTCTGTCAGTTCTGGTTGTTATTTTGTTTCTATATCGTTGTTGTCCCTATCTTGGTTGTGCGAGGAGGCACAGTGCGTCTACCTATGCTTCCATATTGGCCGGAAGTCTGAAGAGATTTTCTTTTCTACCTGTGTAATCTTGGCTCCTTTGTTGAAAAGTAGTTGCCTCCATATGTGTGGGTTTATTTCTGGGCTTTCAGTTTTGTTCGACTGGTCTGTTTTTTGGTCAACACCATGCTGTTTTGATGACTATATACATATAGGCCTTGTAGCAGTTCGATATCATATAGCACGATACCCCTGACTTTTTCTTTCTCAAAATTGCTGTGCCTGTGCGTGTCTTCGAGATGGATCTTCTGAAGGCAATATGTAGTTGGGTTTTTTTTAATCCATCGTGCTACTCTGCACCTTTTGATCAGTAACTTCAGTCCACTTCCATTTAAGGTGATTATTGATATATGAGGACTTACTACAGCCATTTTATCTTTTGTTGTTGCCCTGTTTCCATTTTTTCCCCCTTGTGATTCATTGGGTTTATGGTAAAAAATGTTTCACACATGGTCCCTATTCTTTTGATTGCATCTTATTTTCATTTACCGGTGCAAGTTCAGTCCTTTTCTTCCTCCCTTTTGATGTTTTGTCACAAATTATCCCTCTATGCTATGTGTTCATTTCCAAATTGCAGAACTTAGTCTTTAAAAAAAATACCTTCTCCTTTAACCTTCATCAAGTTTATTCAACAATAGGTTCTGAAATAGAGTTGCAATTTCCTGTTTCTGTCATCTTACTCAAGCTTTGTAGACTTCTGTCTTTGTTTCAGGTAAAAGCTCCTCTCGTTTCTTATAATGCAGATCTTGTGGTGTTAAATTACTCCAGCTTTTTTTTGGTCTGGAAAAGCCTTTATTTCTCCTCTGTGTCTAAGGGATAACTTCGTTGACTATATTATTCTTGGCCAGTTATTTCTCTATTTCAGTACATTAAATATTTCATTCCATGCTTCCTTGGCTTGTAAGGTTTCTCCTGCAAAATATGATCATCTAATGGGGTTTCCATTGTGGTTTACAGCCGCTCCCCACCCACCTGCCCCAGCTGCCTTGAGAATTCTGTTATTAACTTTTGCAAGTTTTAATATAATGTCTTGAAGAAGATCTTTTTGCTTTGAGGTGTTGTTAGCTTCTTGGATTCTAGAAGGGTCTAGCTCTTTCCATAGGTTTGGGAATTTCTCATTGGTTACTGCTTTTAATATGCTGTTTCCTTCTTCTCTTTGTCTAGTATACCCATTACCCGTATGTTGCCCTGTCTAATGGAGTCAGACAGTTCTTGTAGAGCTCATTTTCTAAACTTTTTAAAATTTTTTTATTTTAGATTATTCAGTACAGATTCTATCTTTTATTCCCATTTCAGCCCACCCACCCATCCCTCCCCACCTCCCTTCCATTTCCAAGCCCCGTAGTTTTGTCCATGTGTCCTCTATATTCCTGTAAATCATTTTCTAAACTCTTAAGTGTCTCTCTTCTTCCACTTGAGCCATTTCTAGGTTTCTATCTTTGAGCTTGCTAATTCTCTCTTCCATCTGGTCTGCTTCATTTCCAGTGCTCTCTAATGCATTGTTCATCTCAATAATTGAGTTCTTAAGCTCCAGAATTTCTTTTTTTCTTATCCTCACCCAAGGACATTTTTTTCATTGCTTTTTAGAGAGAGGGGAAGGGGAAGGGGGTGCGGACAAAGAGAGAGACGAGAGAGAAACATTGATGTGAGAAATGTCAGCGGATGCCTCTCATTCATGTCCTGTCTAGGGACTGTTGGCCTTTTGCTTTGCAGGACAACGCCCAACCAACTGAGCCACACTGATGAGGGCTGTTTGGTTCTTTCTCGTAGTTTCAGTCTCTTTGGTAAAGTACACCTTTTGTTCATTGATTTTATTCCTGAGCTCACTGAACTGCCTTTCTGAGTTTTCTTGTTATCTTATAACTTGTAATTCATAACTGCAATCTTTAATTTACTTGTCATTTAAATCACAGCCTTCCATATCTTTGAGTTTGGTTTCTGGAGACTTTTCATTTTCTCTTTTACAGAGAAAAGAATTTACTGCAAGGCTGCCAGACAAGGGTAAAATAGACAAAACTCAAATTTGTCTCCTTGAACTCAGGCTTGAGACAAGTTTTACGAGGTGAGGTTAATAAACTGTTATATATATTCATAAATTCTAATTCAGGAGCATCTGAATGGTTCTGAAACTTAGCCAATTAGGGTAATGTATGGGAAAGCAAGAGCAAGTACAAAGGAATTCCAGTTTGGCCGCATTTGATTGGTTGAAGTCATTAACTCCTTGTGGTGTTTGGTTTTCCTTTGGCCTGGGCAACAGCTCCAGCAGGTACCCCTCACTTTGGCAATGGGCCTGTGGGGGCCAAATCTTCAAAGCACTTCTGTGGTAGTGAACTTTGGTTGCGCTGAGGGCTCGAGGTCACATCAGAGACACTCAGTTGCTCACTGTGCAGACTCAGGTTGGCTAGACTATTTCAGGGGTCAACGTAAGAAACATTCAAGCCTGTACACAATTTTTATAAGTTTATTTGCGCCGAATTGATGACACATCAGGGACCTAGATCACAAATGCTCCCCGACTTTTTATTTTATGTGCTACTCTGTCGCCTTGGTTATTCACGGTACTTGATACATTGTTTCTCTGCCAGCACATTTGAGGTAGTGAACTCTTCCTTTTCAGGTATTGTTTTGCTCTTGACAATGAGCAGGTTAATAAGTAGATGCCCTTCATATTCCAGTAGATGGTGTGAAAGTGCAAGCCTTTTGTTTTCTCTTACCTGCATTACTGGCGCTCCTGGAATCTTGGTGGGGCAGTGTCACCGTGGCTGTGGAAAATGCACTGTACTCCCCAGGTGGTGAGCATTCCCTGTGTCCAGGTTACTGAGTCGTGGTACCGCCCCCATGGTGCGGCGTGGCAGGCAGCAGGGCTCCAGGCTGGGAGTTCCCAGCACCACCTCCTTGTTACCAGTGGCCGCCCTAGTGCTGTGCCATGTGAGGCATCTCCACAGCGGCCTCTGGTGGGTTTACTGCAGTGGGTGGGTGAGGAGAGTAGCGTCCGTGAGTCTGCTGGCTTCGCCTTCTCACTAGTGATGGTGGCTGCTCCTCCTCAGCAGTCACACCACTGTACTGTCTCCGCTTGTCACTGGGTTAGGCACAGTGGGCATGGGCTTCTGGGGCAGCAGTGTTGCTTTTGCCTGCCCCTACCCTCCAAGCTGTGGTGTGAGGACTGCAGCCAGAGATGTCCACATCTATCTCATCAGTTGGGGCTGTGGTGGGTGCCAAACTGTGTCTCTACCCTCATCGCTGTCCTTCTCCCATCCTGCCTCCTGTGCCCACTCCAATATGCCCACCTTCAGATGTTACCGACACGTGGATCTTTCAGACGCGTTTTTGTGTTGAGCAGAGGATCCTTGGTTGAATTGTAGTTGGGTGTCTAACTTGTAACTTTAAGGGTCTTCTCACTCTGCCCTTATGCTGAGGTCACTCTCAAGATCATGCATTTCTAGCAAGCTCCCAGGTGATGCTGGCACTGCAGGTGCAAAGATCACTCCTTGAGTAGCAGCAAGGCTGTAGAGAAACTTAGGAGCTAAAGGGCCTTGGGCATGGTGTTCAGAGAGATCTCTGTAGTCCTTCAGCTCTTAGCAGGTTTTTTCTCAAAGGCCCTCAAGGGGGTAGCAGAACTTCCAACTGAAGCCAGTGTCAATACCCTGGTAGTTCCCCGTCTGTGGGTGCTGTCGGAGCCCTTCCAGCTATGAAGGCAACTATTAATGCGGACACAGAAGATACGCTCTATGTCTGTCGTTCCTTCGTCAGCCTTGGAATGGGATGTGTGTCTCTGCCACCTACTACTTTCAGACCACTTGGTACTTTCTTACCCAGATCGTGACCCATGTATTTGCTTATGCTCTACAAATGTCTTCCAGATGAAGTTTTTAAATTTAGGGAAATAAACTGCTGGGAATGGTAGGAAAGCCTCTTCTTCAAAATCTAGGTATCTCCTGAAGTTATACGGCAAATGCTAAAAAGTCACACCCAAAGGGGGAGGTAACGAACAATCTGATGTGGATCTGGAGATGTTACTGCCTCAGCCACAGGACTCTTAATGACTCTGAGTTTCTGGCGATCAATGGGCTGTAGCCCATCTTTCAACACGTACCTAGTGCTGTCCAGTATCTCCTGCCTCTTACTTCTCAAAGGGGACTGTTCAAAATCTCCACCAGAGTTTCCCCCACCATAGACTCTCTCTCACATGTTCCTACAAAACTCAGCAAAAAAGTCACTGACATGGCTCTTGCTGTTTTACTATCCCTTTTCTTCCAGCAAGGATTGTCCCTAGAGAAAAGAAACTGGTGGTTTCTGGTTTAAAAAACCCCACTTCATCTATGTAACTCTAAGCAGACTGTGAACTCCTTCCCCAGGGTGTTTCCTCACCAGAACCTTGGAATGGGGCTGGAGTTGGCTTTCTCTCATTAAGCATTTCATAGCTGAAGTTAGATGACTTGCTCAAAAGCCCAGTTTCCAATTTCCTGGTACATTCTGTTGAAGCAGCTTTCAAACGACCTCTTTGTTAACAAAGGACAAAGTTACCCATCCTTAGTTCTATCCATTTGCTTCAACCTGATTCCTACATCAACCACAATGTAACACTGGGGGCTGGAAATTTCCATGTGCACACTGGATGGGAACATGTCTGTAACTCAACAGAGGTACTGAAGGACATTAGCTGAGGTACATGCCCTGTTCAGGCCCCTTGCATCTCTGTGCCTGCTTTCCTCCTGCTGCAGGTAAGGAGTAGGACGGCCACAGCAACAGTTCGTCACCACTTCTTCGGGTCGGCCTGACTGTTCCCCTGCAGTCAGTCTTGGTGTCCCTGAGCCTGCAGGATTATCCATCTGGAAGAGACCAGTTACCAGGGGCGGGGAGGGGGGGGAAGAGGGGAGGGATTCTCCAAAACTACTTGACTCTCTTCTAGCTTGACAGATTCCCTTTAATCTTTATTCTTTTTCTTTCTCTTCTGTCCTGAAGAAAATCTGGTCAGGTTCATATGGCCATCCTAGAGACTGCCCCCTCCATCCCCAGGGGGCTGTCACGACACCAAGTCACTACAGGGCACAGGCATCATGTGATGGCCACCAAAGAAAAATCCATCTTTCAAGAAAGTATGTAGCTAGTCAGCAACCAGTTTCCCAGATTACTAAAGATGGGCCATTATCGTGACCAACCACCATGATCAATAATTTTTAAGAAGCATTAGCGGGCGTATTTTCTCGCCTGGCAAAAGATTATCCTGTAATTTAGATAAAATATCCCAGTGTCAGACCCCATTCTTGCTACCCATAATGTATCAGTATTAAGAATAATCAGTTTGAAAAAGACATACGTATTAGCAAAGTACTGTTAAAAGATTTATTATAATAATAGAATAAAAGTTTAGAAAACATTTGTATGACTCAAACTAGTTTGGAAGTTGCAGAGCAATGGGAAATGTCTGCAACGTAACACCATGAGGATATTCTCAGATACTGTAGTTCTTTTAACAGCATGCCACCAAATGCTCTCTCCCAAACCATCAACACACGAGTCCTTAAATGAATCCTGTCCGCTACACCCAATGCTGACATGTTTTTCATCTTAACTTACAGATGTGCAAAACTTTTCTCAGTCATACTCCATTACAGAAAAGTCCTTAACACACCATTTTAAGCAGCCTATTTGGTGCCACTGGGTTTTTATTAGTATTACCTTGTTTCAACAAATCATTTTAATATGGAAAAAAGGATCAAGTTCTATGGCTTTTTGTTTAAAAATAAAAACCAGCTTCAATTTTTTAAAAAAGCTGTTTACATATGGTTCTGGCACCTACATGATAGATTTTAATGAGCAGCAAAGAGAGTAGAAACAGTGGTTGAAATGTATACTTCAGAATATTTACAGGGTGGATCCAGTGCAAAATAATGAAAACCAAATACTTCAGCAGAGTAAGCCAGTATGTTGGTGTTCACGACCACGAGAGGGTTTGATCATGTAACCCTAAGTAAAGTGCCTCTAGGTGACAGCAACAAGAGACGTACCCTATCAATCCCCACATTCCCCGCATCCTGGTAAGTTTTGTAGAATTACTCTAGATATGCGTTTGTGATCTCTGGATTCTGTTCTTCAGCTTCATCTCACGTTCACGGTTCCACGAGAGGCTCACCTGAGAGACAGCCTGACTAGCCTTTCAGCTGCGGTCAGGCTCTGCCCCGCGCCCCGAGTCCGGTCCTTCACTCCGGAGACGAAGCTCTTCTTTGTAAGGGCTGGAAGTACCTGGATAACTCTTACCTCGTGGGATTTTAAGTTCATTTGGTAATTTGTTCATGTCTACCACTCTGTGAATTACAGGCCTGGATGGTACAATGCAGGCAAGCCCACAATCGTAAAGCTGAGTGGTTCAAACAGGGGCGCCTGTTTCCTCCCGAAGTGGAACATTCATAGAGCCAGGGAACTTGGGACTCCTGGGTTAGGTATAGACGCACCGCTGCAACTCTGCCCAAACCTCCACCGAACACTATACCAACAGCAAGAGCTATATATAGAGCACCTCGGATTTGGAGGCAAAGTATCACCTACGATAAGTACGACAAGAAAAGAAGCGAGGGCAGGGCAAACCTCCGTGAGTCCTCTGAGGTACTGTCATGCTAGTCACACTAACAAGGTACGGTGATAATGCCTGTTAGGAGTTTTTCATAGGACTTCTTTTTGTAGTTATTACATAGGATTTTTTTGCAGTTATTAAAAATAAACTACTTACATATTTGTACATAATGCCTCTCTACGGTTTTCTTAGAAGATTGTCACTAAGAGAATGACAAGACACATTAGCTGAAAATGATCTCTTGGTGAGGAAAATTCTTCCACAGATCTTTCCCCAGGAAAGAGAAGAGTAGCGTCGGCTCTAGTGAGGGAAGGCAGTGTCCTCAGAGCAGCAGAGACCTCTAGGAAACAAACCAGCAGGACGGGTTTCCCTGAAAACCTGCCGCCACCAGACCCCTCAGGAAGCAACTGGGACACCAAAAGACAGCAAAGGCCACTTACTTCAGTGGCTTTTAACCTGCGCCCAGGCAGGCGTTTAGCTTACATTAACGAAGACCTTAATGACTTCATCTTTCACTCACAGAAAATAAGTTCAATTTCCAAATGCACATAGTGTAGATGGTAGGAATTCAATAATCTAGTTAAGAAGGAACTTAATTCCCCTCAGAATATAAGAAAATAGGTTTAAAATCTCTAGGACATTATTGCAGCTAGAATTTCTTCTGTTCATGGATATGGGTCCTAAAGAAAAGACCTTAGTTTCTTTGGTGTGTGGGGAGAAAAACAGGAATGTCTCACGAGCTACGACAGAGCAGCACAAGTGAAATAATTTTTAAACTACCCATCCTCCCCCAAAACACTACGTGTCCAAACAAAACCAAAATTCTTGACCTAAAAAGCAAACATGACAAAATTATAAAGAAATCAAGTATTTCAAATTGCTTGCTGGTTCTCTGTACAAAACCGATCGCATAAAAACAAACTCATATTAAACAGTTTTTTTCTTTCAAGTTCTAATCAAGAATCACTTCCTTGTGATTCAGCCTCTAAAATGTAAAGTGTTCGGGAACAGTCTCAGCATCGCACGGACCAACACACCAGCCTGTGTCTGTGGGTCCCCTGGCCTGTGATCAGGGGGAGCCCAAACGGATTTCTGCCTCAGCAGAACTGTCCTGCTCTGGTCCTTCCTCCACCAACACTAGTCTGGGTAGCAGGACCTTTGACCCCTCTGTTCTATTAGTTACCATAAGGATGTTGGTCACCACCACTGGCCATTTGACAAACAAATGCTTGCTTCCCTGCTTTAAAACAAAGCAAAACAAAAAAAGTTTAAAACCTTTTTGTTCCAGGCATGATCTTACCTAATACATAAAGTTTGCTAATTTACTTTCTTGATGCAAATCTGGCATGTTCTGATCCATGCTTGTTAACGGTGTCCAGTGTAAGCTTTAAACCAGGAGGTCACCGAGGCTGCAGCGGAGGAGATCATCCCGCCGGCACTGCTGCTCGCGATGGGCGGAGACGCCTGGGTGCTCTGGCTCTGAGAGACTTCCACAGGCTGGGAAGGGATATCACAGAACCGGGGGCTCGGCAAGTTCTCCCAGTCTGTGCCCAGGTCCGTTTCCTCGTCACTTATGCGCTCCTCTCCACTCTCGTCTGATTCTCCAGCAGCTCCGGGATCCACAAATTCCATGGACTCCTCCAGGTCTGCTCGCACTTCAAAGGGTCCCGACCTGTGTGCAGGCAGACAGCGAGGGCCTCTTTAAGACAACCAGTATTCTCACAATGCGTGACAACAGGTGACAGAAGACCTGATGGCATGTAGGAGAGCCAGCGCTATGGCTGCACCTGCTTCCTAAGTGTGCACTGTGTATTCAGTCGCTGTTGGTCTAAGTTGTTTTTTTTTCTTTTAATCTAAATAATAACTCCCATCCAAGTAATGAGTAGTGCCCCATACCACACTTCTCAATTCTACCTACTTAATTTGTGAAGACCCTGGATGGAAAAATCTGTTCACTGGTACCTAGATCTATTCTGGTCCCAAGTACAATTTTCTGTTTTAAAACAACTGCATTATCTACGCATTCCAATGACATAATTCTGACAAAAAATCATCTGATGTATATATTTGGGTGTGTTAGTGGAGCAAGTATCAAATGGTGTACAAAGAAGATGGTAAGATGTTCTCTGGCTTATGAAAGCCCTCAATTATTAAACTCAAGACTCAAAAGAGCCAAATGACACGGCTGTGTGCATGTTAGCAAAGCTTCCTGGGGACGGTGTTAGCAGCAGCTGCCGAACACGTTCGTGGTACCACGTAATTCTCTAGGGACGCATTTATAGCACAGAATGAGATAGGACTATTTAGAACATGTTCGTCTGGAACGGTGCGTATTTCTATACTGTCTTTCAGGAAATATTTTATTCCCCAAAGGTTCCTTACAATGTCCTCAGCTCCAAACCCAATGACCTTTCTTTCTCAGGCCTCACTCCCTGTGACAGGCCTTCTGCGTCTCCCTTTTCAAGTGCCCTCCAGCTCCTGCCTCACAGGAGCCAGGCTGCACCTCCTTCAGGTGGGCAGTCAGCCCCCCACCACGGCCCCTCCGGGGGAGTTCCCTGCAACCAGTCCCTCCAGCAGCCCCTATCTATCCACTGTTGCCCCCAATATAATGCGGTCCAATGCCTCGGTTCATTTAAAAATTTCACTAGCAATTACTTTGGGGAAAATGACAGAGGAGAGCAAAACTAACAGAGAAATGAGAAATATCCTAGAATTGTACAGCCTGCCCTTTCAGTCCTTGGTCCAAACTTCTTAGTCTTCACAATGATAAAGGCCTAGTGTCCGCCTCCTATGCACCTCACCAGACCTGTGCCTGCTGGCTCACTTTTTCCAGGGTCGGGTAGCCTCCTTGCCTCCAAGACAACCACGCTGCTTCCCGCTTGGAACACAGCAACAGGAATGGCCAATGTTTTTTGCTCTAGGCACTGTTTTTAAGGCTTCACAAGTATTAATTAAATTGGAAGATGTGCCACAGGGTTTCCAAAGGTCGCTAGTGAACAATTTACATTCCAAAAAGCCCCTCAAACTGGGCCTCCACTCTGTGCCTTCCTCCCATCACTTCCAGCATAATCTACTACCTGCCCAGCACACCTGTGCCACACACACCCCCCACACAGAATTAACTAGCATAAAAATTAAGTCTTTCTGCTTAAGGTCTTTGGGGAATACAGATTATAAAATAAAGCCAGAGAACTTATTTTCTCGTGATACAGGGACTTAACTCCTGTCAATTAAGGCAACAAAATGATCTTTTTGGCTTTTTAAAAGTCTCATTTTGCAAAACAGCGTTATTTCAAAAATGTTATAGAATATACAACATCAAGAGTGAACCCTAATGTGAACTCTGGACTTTGAATGATAGCAGTGTGTTAATGTAGGTGCTATCACAGTAAAGAAAGACTAAATCCGGTGGGGGCGGGGGGGTCTGATTAGAAGGATAACTGCAGTCTCACAGTGTCTCCCCATACACAGCATGGTAGGAAAAATACAGGAATTGTACAGTGGACAAATTACAAAGTATCCTAAGTGACTGAATTAACATCACCAATAAAGAGGAACAGATGGCCACTGTGGGTCCCCAGATGTGATATCCAGGAGATACTCCTGCCTAGGCCGGTTCCAGCCTAAAATGCAGAGCCTGAAGCTCATTGCAAGGGAACACCCAATCTCAAAATGAAAGTTCTATTTAAAAAAAGGAAAAAAATGTTAATGTTGCAAAAGGAAAGACAAAGTGGGCTGTGAAAATGCTTGAGATTTAAAGAGACATAGCAATTAAATGTAACACCCGCCTCTGGACTGGATCCTGAGGGGGAAACGCTGTGAAGGCCTTCATCTGGCGCACTGACAAAATGTGCACATGGCCAGTGGGTTCAAGTGTTACACTGGTTAAATCTGCTGATGTTGCTAACTTTGCTGTGGTTAAATAAGAAACTCCCTATTTAGAAGAAATACACGTTGAAATACTTAGGAGTCAAGAGCCATGATACATGTAATTATCCACGAAGAGTTCAGAAAGACCTACTGCTGTGTATTTAAGGAGCAGAATACGGAGAGGGAGAGAGGGGAGCACAAATGACAAAGTGAACGGGGTCAAACACTAACAAAGTGAACCTGGGTAAAGGATAAATGCGTCTTCATACTATTTTTAACTTTTGGAATTTTCCCATAAGTTTTAAATTTCGAAGAAAAAAGTAAGTCCATGTTGGATTCAGGATAGAACCCTTAGTTCAGCTGGTCTCAATGGAAACAAGAAGTCCCATACTAGCTCCATTACCAATCTCTCCGGGCCGGACTGAGGGAGGCACGAGAAGCTCTGACCGCCGGGTTCACGGGCCGGGAGAACGTGGCCGTGGTGACAGCCTGGCTGTGTGTGTGTGTCCTCCTGCAGAGCACAGCCCTCCAGATGGAGGGCAGGCTCAAGGGCACACCCAGAGAAAATGCCAGATCCTCTAAGGAAGTAACAGTCATCAACATCGCATATCATCAGTCCTTCCCTTTTTGCTAAACTGATAGATGGAAAATGGAAACCTGGTTTGAAGTGTATTTCTTTATTCCTGATTGAAACTAAAGAGTCTTTTTCGTTTGAATTCTGATGATTTGCATTTCTTTTGTGTGAACTGCCTGCTTGAATACTTCTCTATTTTCTTGAGGCTGTTTGCCTTTCTTTCATCGACCTGATTTAAGTCTAGATTTTAATACATTGTCTCTTACAGATACTGCAAAATCTATCTGTTGCTTGTCTTTTAACACTGTTTATAGTATCATTTAACAAAGACATTTAGTGTTTTTACACATGAAAATGTGTAACTCCTTTCCTTTATGATTTTTGTGTTCAGTAGCTTGTTTGGGAATTCCCTCCCCACCCTATGATTATAAAACGGTCTTTTCTCCTAGTTAGTTTTTTTTTTAAATTATGGTTGCTTATATCATCTGGAATTAATTTTTGTATGTAGAATGTGGTACGAATCCAACTTTTCGTCCCATATGACTACCCGACTGGCCCACCACCACTGAGCTGCTGCTATTATGATTCGACATGCCACCCTATCACATACGAATTCCCACGTGTACAAGAGTCTGTTTCTGGACTCTTTTCCTCTTCTAATTGCTCCTCCTATTTGCATGCTAACAGCACCCTATTTTAATTACCTTTATACTATGTTTTAGAGGGACAAAGAGCATCCCCTATTATTCTTCTACCAAATTTCTTTGCAGACTGTTCTTCTACTTAAACATTAGAATCAGCTTGTCTGAGTTCCATGACATATCTGTGGAAATTCTGATCAGCTTTCCTTTTTGGGAAAAGTGGCATTTTTACAACTGAGCCTTCCCCCTCTAGAAAATCAAAAGGGTTTTCGTTGTTTGGGCCTTCTTTCATTTGGTGCCACATCTCATACAGTGCCTGGCAGCCATTCAAGAATTACACGCTGGTTTGTTTTTTTTAGGTTTCATAATTTGCCCTCATTGCTGTGGCTCACTGGGTTGGGCATCGTCCGGCAAACTTAAAGGTCACTAGTACGATCCCTGGTCTGGACACACGCCTGGGTGCGGGCCAGGTTTCTCACTGAGGACATGCAAGAGGCAATCCATTGATGTTTCTCTCCCTCCCTTCCACTCTCTCTAAAAGTAAATAAATAAAATCCTTTTTAAAAAGTTTCATTTTATTCACACAGATTTACATGTATTTTGTAAGGATTACTCCTCTCTATATAATTTATAGCCTTTGTTGCTAAAGTAAAAGGGACTTTTTTCCCCACTTCATCTTTCAACAAGTTGTTGTGGGCACATAAAAAAGCAACTACTAGTGTGTATTGATCTTATATTTAGCCACCATCCTGAACTATCATTTCTAACAGTTTCTTATTTCTTCTGGATATCCAGTTCAATAATCATACCAATCACAACAATGTCTACTTAGTTTCCCTCTTTCCAACATAAAGTACACCTTATTTCTTGGTTAAAATGTACTGCCTTGGCTGGGCCTTCAGAGCAGTGTTAACACAGCAGTGATAGTAGGGCACCCTTGGTTTTTCCTGATGCCACGGACTGCCTCTATTAAGTATCTATTTAAGTAATATGTCACTAAGTATAGTTTTTGCTATATGCTTATGGTAGATATCCTTAAACAATGGGAACAATTTTACTCATTGATTTCTGGCATCTACCAGGTTAATCTTGTGTTTTTTCTCCTTTAATGTGTTCATGTGATAAAGTGACGTGCGCTGGTTAAAAGCACGAGTATCCACTACTGGGGCGTCGTCAGCCTGAGGTGTGCTGGGACCCGGCCCCAGCACTTCTCCTGGCCCTGCGGTCATGGCCATGAGTTACTTGGCCATGCTCGGCCCCAGTTACTCCCTGTGTAAGTAAGAATCATCATCCTACCTGGATTTAAGGCATGCCAGTACTTAGCCCAGTGTTAATAAGTAACGGCTCAATAAATACTAGTTATTATTCCTGATAAATTTCCTAATGTTGAACCTTTTACAGATAAGGTACAGAAAGGATGGCATGCCAGCCTACAGAATTGACCACTAAAACTGGGGTGGATTTCCAATGAGTTTCTGTGGCTCCTAAACTAAGGAATGGGATTTGGGGTGAGGGGCATGGACCCCCTATGAAATGGCACAGAATTCTGGGGGGTATATGCAGTTTCCTGGAGAAAGTTTGCAACTTCTTCCAAAGTTAACCACTGTTTTCAGCAGGATGAGGGAAGAGGGGAGAAACAAGATAACGATTAAGGGCAGACTGTTGCAGAAACTTTACTGCAATGTGAAGGAAGCCAGGCACCCTGGTCAGTGAAGGGGACTCCCCTTGAACCTTGGTTTCAGTGCCAAAGCAAGTGAATGATGGGAAGAGACCCCCAAAATCTTTGCACCTTTTAATTTTCTTGTCTTCTTTCAAAAGTGCAAATATATTAACCAAGCCGTACCTACAGAAATGTATGGACAGAGTGCTCAGAACAAGGAAAAGAGATAAACATCCAGAGAAGGGGCTTTTGGACAGTATACAAGATAAGCCTCATCAAAGCCATGTGTTTATGGGCTGAGAAACTAAGAAGATGCCATAGGCCAGCCCGGGTCGGTCTTTTTTGTTACTGAGTCCTGTTTTAAAGCTAGGGGATTTTAAACCACTTCATCCCATAAACATCTCATAGCCTCTGTCCAACAAGTGGTAGTCAGACTGACTCAGTGACAGCAGTGAACTGTGAAGAACTGTTATGATAGGAAGGAATGAGCAAGCACAAAAAATGCACAAGCAACAAGGGCACCAGGCAAGGCTAGAGAAGAAACAAATGTGGATTCAAAGAGATGGCGTGTGAGCTTCCCAGACAGCACAAGACAGGCCCCACTCCAGGAACACCTGGGCTCTTCTACTCCCTTGTAGGTGTTAAAAATGCTTGCTATTAATTTTCTCTGGGAAATGATTATGTAAGGACCATGATGGTTTAAGTATGACTAACCATTGTCTTCTGTTCAGAACTGCACTATTTTTGTCCCCTTGTGAGAGTCTGGCGATGAGGAACTGGGCCCTGTACAGTGCCAACACATACATACAGCAACCCCATTTAAGGGCGGTCCCAACAAACACCTTCCTTACCTGCCTAGGTGTTCAGAATTCGGGCTGACCAGGTACATTAGATTCCTGAGGGTATGCAGTGGTTGTAATTGATCCAAATTTACATGCTAGAAAAAGCAAAACGTTGATTACTATTTTCAGCAATGTTAAGAAATTAAAAACTAGTTCACAGCACATTTTCCATACCTGAGAAAAGCACAGGTAAAGAATATTTGTATTCAGCTTCTTTACTGCTCGAGTAAATTTCTGTCTGCTGAGATTTTCCCCACAAAATTCACTGTAAAACAAACATATAATTTATAAGGTTGTATTTTTTTAGGAAATTCTATGTTAGTATGTTCATTTTGAAGATATGATTTATTTGAAGACATGTTTTCTATGTTAGAAAACATCTAGAATAGCATTTATTTTTTTAATATATTTTATTGATTATGCTATTACAGTTGTCCTATTATCCCCCCTTCATTCCCCTCCACCCTGAACACCCTCTCCCACCCACATTCCCCCCCTTTACTTCAGTCCATGTGTCATAAGTTCTTTAGCTTCTACATTTCCCATACTATTCTTGCCCTCCCCGTGTATTTTCTATCTACCTTCATTGCTACTTATTCTTCGTATCTTTCCCCCACTCTCCTCCTCCCACTTGCCTGTTGCTAACCTTCCATGTGATCTCCATTTCTGTGGTTCTGTTCCTGTTCTAGTTGTTTGCTTAGTTTCTTCTTGTTTTTGTTTCAGGTGTGGTTGTTCATAATTGTGAGTTTGCTGTCATTTTACTACATATGTTTTTTATCTTCTTTTTCTTAGATCAGTCCCTTTAACATTTCATATAAGGGCTTGGTGATGATGAACTCCTTGAACTTGACCTTATCTGAGAAGCACTTGATCTGCCCTTCCATTCTAA
>CM052538.1:162135509-162201891 GCA_028533065.1 Trachops cirrhosus
GAGTATCCTGATCACCAGTGCTTTGAACTGTGCATCTGATAGGTTGGCTATCTCTTGGTCGCTTAAAAGGATGGGTTCTGGGGCTTTCAATTCTTCTTCTGTTTGAGCCATCTTTTTGCTGTTTTTTGTTTTGTTTTGTTTTGTTTTTTGGTCTTGTTGAGCTCCTGTATTGAGAGGCAGGGCCTTAGGAGTTCACCTGGGCGGGGCACCCCAGTCGCAGGGTTGTGACGTTGTATGTGGGGGCAGGGTCTGAGAAGGAACAATGGCGTCCGCTCCGCCCTCTGCAGGACCCCAGACCCTTCCGCCACTTTCCGTGAGCCAACCGGGCCCCTCTGGCACCAATTCTGGTGTGGGTGGGCCTTTGCACCCTGCGGGACCTTCCTTTTCAGTCAGTGCCCCAAAGCTCTATCTCCGGGCGCTGGGACCCTGAGTTGCATGCAGTGCCTTGCTTCACAATGGCTGCCTCGCTGGGTCTGCTGGTCGCCACCCCCTGGCCAGGGCCCACCAGCCACTGCTGCTTGTGCGCCCAGGGTCTGCTAGGTCTGCCGGTCGCCAACCCCTGGCCGGGGCCCACCAGCCACCGCTGCTTGTGTGCCCAGGGTGTGCCTGCTGTGGGCTTGCGCACCGCCCAGAGTGCTCAGCTCTCCGCTCAGTGTCCCTCGCCTGGCCCGACTCCGCCCCTCCTACCGGTCTGGATGAAAGTGTCTATTTTTAAATCCTTGGGTGTCTGACTTCCATACACTTCAATTTTCTGTCAGTTCTGGTTGTTTTGTTTCTATATTGTTGTTGTCCCTATCTTGGTTGTGCGAGGAGAAACAGTACGCCTCCATCTTGGCCAGAAGTCCTGAAGAGTATACTTTAAACTACAGTTCAGTGTAAAACCTACCCTGTGGACTTTGCCTCTTAAATGTCCTTAGAAACTGTCTAAGAATGAACTATTTCCCTCATGGGGCAATTGCACTGCATCTACAAAAATCACAGACGCATACACCCTTTGACCAGGCAACTGCACTTCTGAAAATTCATTCCACAAAAATACGTGCAAACTAATAAAATGATGAATAGACAGGATATTCCCTGAAGTATCAACAGAGGATCAACGGTAAGATCCTAGAACATTTATACAAAGGAAAACTCTGCAACTGTACACTTTATGCAGAATGACAGCGGAAGGCTCACAACAGCCCCCCAAGGCCCCATGGGATTTGCACCCCTACCTTCCCTGCTGCCCTCTGTCTCCACTGCTCTCCTTGCAGCTCACCCTTCCCAGGGCTTTGCACTGGCCTTCCTCTCGGCCACAGCCTCCTTCCCCAGGGTCCACTGGGCTTGCTCCCTTCCTCCCTCATGTTCACACGTGACCACACACCTGCCCACTCAGACACAGCAAGCCCTCCCCTGCTTCCACATCCCCTTTCGCTCACCCTGCTTTAATGTTCTCCACAACATTTGTCACCATCTGATGTACTGTTATTATTTGTCCCTTCATTAAAATTAAGTGCCAAGAGAGCAGGGATTATGTTTTCATCATATTGTACCCACTTAGCACCTAGAACAGTGCCTAACACATTAGGAGACACTCAATAAATATTTGTTAAATAAAAGCTTAAAAAGGAAAGTGCAAAACACCTTAGTACAGTATTAATACCTTTCGTGTTTAAAACGGGGGGTGCATGCGATGGTAACCATGAATGTTTATATTTGCTTTAAATGCAAGGATAACTACAGGGTGGTAGGAGGTCTTAGTAGGAACTGGGTAGACTGTAAACCTTTACATTTTAAAAAAATTTTAAAACACATTTTAATTTTTTAAAAAAATCAACAAAATTTCAAGTGTTTCTATTTACCTATTTCTTACACATGGGTATACCCTATGAATAACCTGTTTTTTCCTCAATTCTTTTTACAAGTGGGAGGATTCTCTGTGGTCTTCTCAAACACTTCACGTGCAATTGCAGGACAACACAAATGTGCACCACATGAAAATCTGAAATTAATCTCCGTATCTATGGTCGGACTGCTTCTGTCTCGATAACATTTACATTTTTCTTTTTATTTAATCGGAATATATGAGAACACAGTAAGAACATAAGAGATCCATGACAGACAAGACATCACCACCTTCAATTACTTGCCTGTTGCACAGCTTTTTGGGAAGGTTTATGTCGAGTATGTGAGACAAAATGTTGACTAGCTGAGTCGCGTAGCACAGGGCAGCACTAATCGTGTACGCAGGGTTGTTATGCTCCATGTCTGAAGGGTAAAAACAACAACCACACACAAAAACAGCCTTTAATTTCAACAAAAATACGAATGAACCTGTATTTTATGATTTCTAGCTCTATCATTACATCACTGATGGTTACATTTTACTCCTTACTAATAAAAGGTCCATGTTGCATTGTTTATGGTTTTTACTGAGTGAAGTGTAACTTAAGTAAATGGGCCTAAACTGGCCCACATAAATGAAATTAAAGTCTGAACTGCTCGAACCTGATAATGTATTATCTACCTGAACAATTAATGCCCAGAGAGACCTCCCTTAACTTCCCCATGGAAAAGCAGTCCCTCCGGTTCAGCCCTGCTCCGTGGTGCTGCTGGACCCACCCACAGCACACTCAGTGTATGGTGCTTTTGATCCCTACTTGCCTCCTGTCCTCCCCACAGAAAGGCAAACGGCTACACCCATCTTGGTGACATCACTTTCATATCACCAGCACATATCACCAGGTACTGTGCATGACAGAAAGCACATACTCATGAAATACTTGCTGAATGACTAATTGAGCAATCCTTTTCCACCAAAGAAAAGCTACAGGAGTTTTAATGGGTTTCGCAATTGTGTTATTCAATCTCGTTAGGACTGCTATACAAGCTCTAGATACACTTCTTTAAATAGTGGGATCTTATTATGTAAATAAAGAAGTTACTGACTCCTAAAATGTGAAATGTCTAAAATATGTTTTCAGTACATCTACAGATGGATAAACAATATGTAATATATCCATACAATGGATTATTCAGTCATAAAAAGAATGAGATGCTGGATATACACAAACCCTGAAAATATGCTAAGTGAAAAAAAGTCAGATGCGAAAAGCTACATATTACACAATCCCATTTATATGAAATGTCCAGAACAGACACAACTACAGATACAGAAAGCAGGTGACTGCCAGGGGCTGGCTTGGAGGAGGGGAATGCGGGAGTGACTGCTTCATGCCTTGGAGTTTCCATTTGAAGTGATGAAAATGTTTTGGAACTAGATAGAGGTGATGGTTGTACAATGCTGTAAATGTATTAAGTACCACTGAACTGTTCACTTTAAAATTGTTCATTTTGTTATGTAAGACTTATCTCAACTAAAAAGTACATATTTATAGCAGTTTTCAAAGACCATTTTACTTCTCACCAGGACCCTGCGTGGTTTTCTTCTCTTCCACCCAATTATAGTAGGCAGAGTAGTCCCCGTTGTTGGGAAGGCTAATCCAAGGCCCTGTTATGCTAATGCTGGTGTCCCCATTGTGGTCGTCACAGACCCATCTCCCTGAGTGGTACGTGGTCCTCCGGGCTTCAGCAAGCTTGCTCACGGTGCTGGAGGTCATGGCACTGTCACTCTCTGAAGACACATCTGCGGGATCTCTAAAAATCAGAAGATGCGAACGGATTTCAAGGGACTGGGTTTCAAAGAGTACATAGTATCGTACTTGCCAACATGCAGAACACGGGCAACAGGACCAGAGTTACTTGGAATAGGTAGAGATAAGTGACTGCTATCAGAGATGAAGATCAAACCAGCAGTAGCACAGAAGCCCAACCAGTATAAGGAAGGTGACACTGTGAGCCAGGGCCTCGAATATCAGGTTGTCAAATGATTTGGTCTCAATGTCACTTTATGTGCTTAAAAACTTCTGAGGACCCCAAAAAGCTTTTGTGTATATGGGTTAGATCTATTGAGATTTACTGTATTAGAAATAATGAGAACATTTTAAATTATTAATTCATTCAAGAGTAATAAATCTATTACATGTTAACACAGCATGTCTTCATGAAAAAAATCTATTTTTCAAACCAAGAACATTAGTAAAGAGTGACAGTATTGAACGGCCAAATCACACAGTAAAATACAACACTGATGGGTATTTTTTTTTTGAAAATGTCTATGATCCCCAAGTCTTTCAGTTGTTTTTTCAAGGAAAAATAGCGTCCTGTGAAAAAACCCACTACTGCTCGCAACTCACTCAAGTGTTTTTCCCTGAGCCGACCACAGCACTTCAGTCTGCAGGAGAGGCAGTTTCTGCACACTTCCCGTTTCATCAGATGTGTATGCGGGGCCAAGGCAATACTGCGAATAATTTCTATTGCTTCATCAAGAGCATTCTTGTTGCAAAACTGCTTTTCTTTTTAAAGCACTGTAAGCACATGGTGGAATGCAGTGACTGTTACCGTAGTTGGGTGTCACTGCCTTGAAATATGCCAAGGCCGAGAGGCTTCACCCACCATGGCTTATGAGCCACCAGGGCCCATGTCAACAGAGTGAAAAAGGGAAATCGAGTGTTAGTATAGAACTATAAAAACAGCTCTGACCGCACAGGGACCCCTAAAAGGGTTGCGAAGGCCCACCGAAGTCCGCAGACCGTACACGGGGAAGTGCTGGTCTAAAGAGTGGATGGGAATGAGAAGCCAGGGTGGGCACAAATGCGCAGGAGGAAGAACGCAAGGTGTCTAGAAGCAGAGATGGTCGTGGGGCTGTGCATCGAGTGCACTAGGAAGGGCCAGGAGACGGTGGTGGCAAAGCAGGTACGAAATGGGAGACTGGCCGGGCCTTCCGGGCTGCACTGCGTCCAGACGCTGTTCTCTTGGCCAGTGCTTCTTGACCCTTTTTCCTTCTGCCACAACACATGTGGCGTCACTCCTACCGTCTGTCACGGATAAGACAGGGTGAGGGACCACAGCAAGTTCTAAGCTGTCCTGCTTCTCCTTCCTTCTCCCACTCAAGGAAGTTTGAGAAATGTCAAGGAATAAGAAATCTTATTATAGGGCTAACTTCAAAACCATCAGCTTAAAAAAATTAATAGTATGTAATTATATTGTAATAGAAAAACTTAACTGGCACAGGTAGAAAGGGGAAAGTTTTCTCCAAGTCTGCTCCTCTGCCACTGTGTGTGCAGCTGTCAGTCTTAGTGCCCTAAAATCTGCAACAGTGTCTTGGTCTTTGTTGGCTGCAGCAAGTTTAACAGTGATATCCTGGCCCGTGAGAATCTCTTCTGACCATTACAAAAGTTTATTTAACAAAAGTTCAATGTGCAAATGTACACAACTCTGTTTTTGTCCTGTAGTAAAACAGGGGCTGCGGAAAGGGGACGTGTGGGAGCCGCTGATTTCTCTGGTGAACGTGGCCGTTCCTTCTGCCCGTCCCAGGGCTTCTGACACGACGACTCAAACTCCCCACTGCCCCACTCCAACACTGCTGCGGCCCACTTGGGGCCGTCTCCACACAGTCATGTATTTTGGGAAACCCAACTTTCCCGCACTCGTCCCAAAAGCCACCATATAGGGTTATTTCTGAAAGTTGTATTCTACTGTATTTTGAACATGCCTTTTTAGTTTACTACCAGCCATTGTGAGTGATATATTACTTGGTAAGAATTCAGAGAGGTTTTCAAACTAGAAGCTCAGACTTTTAAGCTTAGGAAGCTAAGCCTGGCAACAGACGAAGGGACACACTGAGCAGAGGCAGAAGGAACAGTCACAGAGCTGGCGGTAGCCCACTGGCTGTCCTGTTCTGGGGAAGGGGGCTGGAAAGTGAGGGTGACAGGGCAGACAGGAAGAGCCTCAACTGAGACAGCCTAGTACTGAGTGAGGAGGAAAATGAGACTCCTCAGTGGTGTTTCCAAACCTGGCTGCTCATCAGCATCATCTGGGCAAGTTTTAAGTTTTTAAAGAAGTATTATGAGACAGACTGGGGGGCTGGAGGTGTGTCCTCTGGATCTGTGTTTTTCAAAAGCTCCCGGGTGACTCTGAGGAACAGCCAGGGGTGGAACCACAGTGTTGCCATCCCACGGACTCCTGAGGGTATCCACGTACTACTGCTTAAGAACACACTTAGGATACCTAGTGCTCGGCAGCAGCTAGTGACCAGGAAAAGGTTGTCCTCATATAAGAGACGCCAAGCACCAGCTGTTTTCTTTCGTTTTAGTCCCTGAGTTCTCTATGAAGTGGGCATTTACCGTATTACCCCTAACAGACAAGGAAATAAGACTTTGAGGTTCGAGAACCTGCCTCACAGCAGATAACTAATGAACAGCCCAGCTAGGACTGCAGCCGACACCGGCCACCAGATGGTTTCTGATCAGGAGTGAGTCAGCACCTCACTGGAAGCTGTAAGAGTACACAAGCCTGGGCCCCACTCCGTGGCCTCCACCCTCTACCTTGGCTGCCTCCCTGCTTCATGCAGTGTGCAGTGTTTGCTGAAGCAGATAAGACTTCATTCAGGTTAATCACCAGGAAAACCAATGGCCCCAGAATGAGGTCGAATGAATGAGGTGCTGACGCACTTGAAAAATACTTGACCTTTGGACCTGATCTGCTCTAGAGTCGAAAGAGTTGCTTACTGTACCTCGCACCAGTCTTTACTTCCTCGATTGGAAAAATGACAGAGGTGAGCTCTAATATATGAGATCGACGAAGATTCGCCAGACGCTCATAATGACTTTTCAAGTCGATGATTTTTTTTTCTACTAGGTCACCAAGTTTGCGATTGTGCCTCTGGATCTTCTCCTTTTTCTCTTGATGCCGCTCTGCTCGAGTATAAAGCTTCTGATTCTTTTCCTTGGTTTTGAGAAGGCCTTCAGAAGCTAAAATAAATCATACCCAACAGTTATCTCTAAAAAGAGTTCTGGAATCCATGAACTCCCTTACGATTTGTTTGCAAAAGGTCGTGGGCATGGCAACTAGCCTGCGTTTCTGTTCTGAAGAGCAGGGTCCCCACCCCAGGCAGGCCACCACAACCTCCTCCAGCAGTGCACTTAGTGTGACGGCCCAACCACTGACTTTTACCAACCAAACTAAGTACAGAAACACAGACTAAGTTTAGGGAATTTTCTTTTGATATTGTCATAACATTGAAGCATGCCGTCATTTTTCTAGTGATTAATTTTACTGTATTCTATAAAAGTATTGGTATTGGTGTTTATGGCAGAATGATTGGAAATCAAAGAGAAAAAGACTGGTCTTTCACTACAGACAGTTTAAGAAGCACTACCCCAGTCCCCACTGAATGAGACTGTAATTTTCTAAACCTAGGGTGGGTCCCAAGATTCTCTCTGTAGATTTTTAAAAGGTTACCAGGTCACTCTGCTAGGCATGGAAGCCACTGTTATAAGTCCACTGCTTTAGAACCATATCTTTTATTTTCTGTGGTTGTTGCTTTTGTATTCTGGTATGACAAATCTGTTAGAGCTGACCAAAGTTTAAACTTGCTCATCAGACAAATGTACAAGCTCAGTAAATTCAGCAGCTTCAGGAGGTTCTCAGATGCCCAGGAGCAAACTCCTGGTATAAACACCATGGGAGGATGGGGAAAGAGGGCGAACCAAGGTTAAGTGCCAAGTCCCTGCACTGCTGTTGAACAGTCTTGGGAGAACGCATGCAAAACTCAGTGGAGAATCGGCTGCCCGTAGTTCTGAGCACCCCTCCATCGTGTTGCTCTGCTTCTCTAGCTCATCACCTCTGCAAAACTCCTCAGGAGTACTTTATAAGGACAAATGTTTTCAAAGGAAGCTTTTACACCACTGCGTGCCACTGCAGGGTATTGCTTCTGAAAACAATGAATAGAGAGGAAAGGGATTCACAAGGTATGATGGTGACTCACTCTAAACTTTAAACAATGATCTTCAGAAATACACAAAGTATTTCTAAGGATGCAGGGTTTCTAAGAGGATTCCCCTAAATTTTGCTAATCACCTATGACAGAGTATCTGTAAAAATATAACGTAAGATTAATACAGATGAAAATAGTGTAAGACACACTACAGAAGAAAAAGGACAATATTCTGTGCTTCTGGTATGAATAAGTATAAATGGTTACCAAGTTAGACTCTGAATCTCCTGTTAGCTAAGACAAATGGAAAACATACATTCCTTAACTTAAAAAAAAAGTTTTTTTAACGGTTTTTAAAATTTATTTTTAGAGAGAGGGGAAGGGAGGGAGGTAGGAAGAAGAAAGAACCATTGATGTGTAAGAAACACTGGGTTGTCTCCCGCTTGCTCCCCAACCCGTGACCAAACCTGCAACCCACCCAGGCACGAGCCCTGACCGGGAATCCAATTGGCAAACGCCGGCTTTGCAGGGCAATACCCAAGCAACTGACTGAGCCACATCTGCCAGGGTGCATTCCTTAACTTTTCGAAGTAAATGAGGAAGATAAAAGGTTATTTAAAGGCTCTTAAATAAGAATTCCTTACATAAACACTTTATAAGTAGAGAAAGGCAAGCAGTAACCTTTTGAGGTTGCTATGGCCCCACCCCACCTCTCTCTCTGTCTCTCTAGTTTACTAATCCCATGAAATTCCACATGAGCTCCTTATTAGGGCTGGAGCGAGAGGGTCAAATTACTTACTTTTCTTCATTTCTTCATTTCCTTTACATATTGTTTGTTTCAATTGTTCAATCCTCATCTTGCAGGACATTATTTTCCATCTCTTAAAAAATATACAATAAATATCAGAAATGTTGATCTCATAATTAATGATTATCTACCTGGTATCATTACCTATTTTTAGGTAAATCTTAGAAAACATAATGAAAAAAGACCATTATATTTATTATAGTTTTATAACTATGGTAGATTGCCAAAAAGAAAAAAAAAGTTATTTTGATTCTATGCAGAAGCTGCTAGAAAATTAAGAGAAAAAAAATTCACAGACAAAAGTGTTAAAGGATATTCTCTTAACATGCTCCATCTAATATATAGCTACTGGTCACACATGGCTATTTACAAGTCCATTAAAATTACATAAAATAAAAAAAAAACTCAGCTGCTTACTCACACCACCTGTATGTCATGTGCTCAACACCACACGTGGCTAATAGCTACCATATTGATCTGTGCAGACACGGAACACGGGCATCATCCCAGAAAGTTCTACTGATGCCCTGCTCTAAACTCTTAGCGCTAGTTACGGAGACCACAACCATCTCTGTATTATCTCTCTGACACAATCAACAAATACTTTCAAAATAATTAAAACTGCAATAAAATGAAAGTTTTTAAACAAGTATGTAACTTATATAAGATTTCCTGAAAAGCCTTAATTATACAAAACATGAAATTACACTCCCACCACCACAAAAAAAGAAACCTGAAATTTATTCTTTACATTACCAGGATTTAGGTATTACTTCCCCCAAGGTAAATAAAGGATCATCAGTAAAAATGTGACCTACTAATCAGTTAAAAAATATAACTATCTATTCTACAATGTCTCCATAAATGTGGTCAATTAAAAGCTTCAAACAATATTGAAACGTTTGTGGTGCTCCACAGTACGAGATACAGAGCAGGTCACAGGGATGGGCCGGTGGGTGAAGTGCCAACCTCTCCAAAGGGGTGAGAGAGACATCTGCAAACAGGTTCTTGGGGATTGATGGATGCGGGAGGATGGGCAATAAGATGTCCTCACTTTTAAAAGGTCTTAGTCTTTAAGAATCAAGATTGAAGTTTTTGATAGAAAAATTAGAAAATGGTACAAGGAACACAGAAAAAGGGGGATGGCATTCTTTACAAATGGCCTTTTATGATCTTTTTCTCTATGGAATATTTTGTTTCTATAACATTCAGAGCATGAATAGAATTCACTTCTATCATAAATATTCTTTGAGTTATTAAAAAACTATGAGTGATGCTTATTGTGAAAAAATTAGACATCACAGGAAAAAAAGTGATTGCTAGCCTGACTCCTTCCCATTCCTCAAGGGGAATCTCGAAGTTCGGTGAGCATCTTTCTAGACTCTTTAGAGCACATTTATATTTAAAGCACGTACTCACAAATATGGATTGGCACACTTTGGCCTACTTTTTTTGATTTTTCATTAAAAAGTTTATCTTGGACATCACTTTATATCAATACACATAGATTGACTGCATTCATTTTAACAGCTATACAGTGTCATATTTATTTATACATTAACTTGAATCCTCATGCTGTGGACAGTCAGCGTCTTTATCCATAAATCTCTGCATTCGTGTGCACCTCCTTAAGAGGAAAACTGCTAGATGTACCACATGTGCATCAGGAAACCCCCCCACAAAATTGTACCCCAAGTATGTCAATGTGTATTTCCTACCAACAGTGAATAAGGATGTTATCAACCAAACTCCTTATTTTCATATGTTGTACTCATTTTTTCCCAGTTTATGTTCATTTTACTTGGGGTGTTTAACATCAAACACCTTTTACATAGTCTGTCAAAATGTTTTCCTTTATGGCTTATCAAAGTCCTCTTATCCCCAGAATATATCAACTCTTTCCCATACTTTCTTTTCCATACTTTTTCACCTTTAATCATTAACCCACTTAAAACGTGTGTGTTTATGATGGCTAAGTTTTCTCAAAAAGGACAGCCCACTGCTCCTGTATTCCTACGTCAACACCAGACTTCCTAACTAACCTTCATGATGGCTCCCTGCTTAGCTGTCAATACCCCATTTTTGGTATCTAGATAAAATATTTGAAAAGCCCACACTACAAATATACTCAAAGAGAGGACTCTGAAAAATGAGCAAAAACAAATTTAGATTCGCAATGATTTCTTATGCTCTACCAACTTAAAAATACGTAACCTCAAGTCAAAGAATATTATTGAAATAGTTCTTACAGCTTACCAACTGATCCGTCATCCATTTTCCTTCCATAGCTTTCAACACTCTGTATGGAGAAGAGACATACAGAATAGGCTCTTAAAATAATTCAGTTTTGTAAAGCTCAAAAATGTAAAATCAGTAACTTTTAAAATAAGTTCTTATAAATGGCTGGAAATACCACAGTATTTTCCAAATTCTGTTCTCTGTAATTTTTTCTCACCTCCTTCCTTTTGCACTTGTGACATAGCCCATAGCTTTCTATATACATTCACGATAAACTTCCATAACAGCCAGAGCCTTTGTTCTCAGTCGCAATAATTCCCATCAGTCATAATTAACAATAATGATAGTTACAGGAGAATGCATGATTAAAATGCTATGATCATCTCCCAAAGAAAAGGCACAAGCCAGTATCTGTAAAAATTTGTTTTTACAGAGTAAAGTGTTCTATAAACATAAAAGTTTCAGTCATCAAATCAATTAGAGAAATAACTGAGCTAAATTAATCTCAGCAGATTTCTCTAATGCCAAGGCATCTCAAAATATTTAATCCACTTACTAATGTGTTTATCAGACTTGGGCTGTGCCTACAGAACAGTGACTGGGTCAGTTTGGGACAGAAGGTTCTATATGAAAATTCTCAAATCCAGAGTGAGAGAGGTACATCGGGGTGCTCGGCAATAACTCAGATTCCCAGGCCTCCCCACAGACCTACTGAATCAGAGTATCTGAGGACGGGGTTTTAAGAATCTGCATTTAACCGAGACCTCAGTTACTGAATGCTGATATAGATGACCACACTCTGCGAAAGCACTGACAGAGAAGAGAGGTAAATGAACGCAGTAACATCCTGCAGGAGCCACTAACTTATGTCTGAACAGCTTACTCTCCTGGACCCACCTGCCACCTATCAATGGTCAGGGCTGGGGCTCAATTCAACATGCCTTCCCATCACTGAGTGCCTACTGTGCACAGGCCCTGGGACTGATCCCAGTATTTTCTAGAAACTTATAACTCTCCTATTTTGCTTCTAAATTTAATAAGCTAGCAGTCCATATATCTGTATACCATAGCACTGAATTAATCCACATGGTGACTAGATATCTCCACAAATTAAAAAGCAAAATGAAAACTCACTCTTTTTGAAATTCTTCTTGCTTGCTCTTAAGTTGACTTAACCGCTCCTTCTTGTCTATAAACCTGTAAGAAAAAAATTCAATGATTTAAATATTCTTTTTTTTTTTCAGTTCAATGAAATTATACAGACTCCTGGGAGCCAATCATTTCTGCGGACTCATCTGGGAATGTCTGTCTTGAAAGTAAGTACTGTATACTTCTCAATGGGATGCACATGGCTGCTTACCACTTGGTTATTTTTTTATAGATTTATTTATTTATTTTTAGAGAGTGGGGAAGAGAAGGAGAAAGAGAAACATCAATGTGTGGTTGCCTCTCGTGTGCCTCCTACTGGGGACCTGGCCTGCAACCCAGGCATGTGCCCCGACTGGGAATCAAACTGGTGACCCTTTGGTTTGCAGGCCGGTGCTCAATTCGCTGAGCCACACCAGCCAGGGTACCACTTGGTTATTTCAAAACTAAGTTCAAATTCTCAGCTTTAAAATTCTTTCATGGGTTTATAAAATTTGTCATAGGGATATCATATTGCAGTTCATTTTCTGTCAGTCTTCTACTCCCCTCTCCTTCTCCCTCCCTTCCCCTCTCTCTAAAAATAAATAAAATCTTTTTTTAAAAAGTTATAAATTTCTGAGTACTAGTGCTTTAGCTAAACTGAAAATTTTGATACAGTGTATTTTCATTACTATTTAGCTTGAAATTTCTAATTTTCCATAAGATTCCATCTTTGACTCACAAATTACTTAGTAGTGTTTAATTTCCAGACATATTAGTTTTGCTAGATAACTTATTGTTATTATTTTCTTATTTAATTCTGATGCTGTCACAGAATATACTGTGAGATTTCAGTTTTTCGATTTGAGACTGCTCTATGGCCTTGAATTTGGTTTGCCTTGGTGAAAGTTCCAAGTGCACTTGAAGGAACATGTATTCATTCCACAGCTGCTGGGTGAGTGTTCTACAAATGCCAAGCAGCTGACGGTGGCTAACGGACTGGATCCGTGCTGTTCAATGTGGTAAACACTGGTCACACGCGGCTACTGAACACCTAAAACGTGGCTTATAGCTTAATAAAGATTCGATTTAAAAAAACCGTAGGACTAACACTGTGCAACTGATCTTCGACCGAGCTAACAGTGGCTCACTATTTGCAAGAAAACAAGGGTAACGCCACATGCTACAGTAACAGGGTGTGGAGGCTAAGAGCAAGCTTTCACCTGTCTCCTTAATTTCTCTCCACTGAAAACAATTTAACAGAACCTAAAGATCTCTTCCTTACAAAAATCTAGAACAGCGATCTTCAACTGGTGTGCTGCAAGAATTTTTAAAACATGCAATACCTGTCTATTTATTCAGGGGCACTGACCCCTTTTCTTTTTTATTTATTGATTTGAAAGAAAGAGAGGAAGGGGGTGGGGGAGAGAAACACTGATTTGTTGTTCCACTTATTTATGCATTCACTGGTTGATTCTTGTATGTGCCCTGACTGGGCATCGAACCTGCAAGCTTGATGTATGGGCATGATGCTCTAACCAACTAAGCTACCCAGCCAGGGCATGACCTCTTTTCCCTTAGATTGTCAAATAAAAAAATGACAACAGCCAACACAACAATAGCAGTCTGGTGTGCATAACTCAAACTTTATACCTATTTTTCTCAGGTCAGCAAAAAACACATTTTTTTGGTGTTGCGCAGAATTTTAGTAATTAGTTCATGTGTGCCATGAGATGAAAAAGGTTGAAAATTGCTGATCTAGAAGTCTCTCTAAAATACTATTTCTATAACTCCATGTTTGAAACATACACAAAAATATCTACTTCTAAGTGGAAGGGATTAAAATGGTCTAATTATAATCAATTAACAGTCACCGAAAAGGTACAGTATGTAATATATTAGACAAAAAAAGCAAATGAAACAATATTATATGTGACACAATTATATACTTATATGACTAAGTTAAAATTAAATGAAAAAATCAGTTCCTTAGTTTTACTAACCACGGTTCAATTGCCCCAAATGTAGCTATGCAGTGTAGCTACAGCTACAGAACATCAGGGCAGAAATTCCACTGGGTAGCACTGCAGTGGCCAGTATGGTGGGAACTGCATGAAACAGTACTAGAAAACTCAGAAACCACTGTGGAATGTAGAGTAACCCACATATTCATCAATCAGCCTATCAGACTTTTACTATGTGCCTGCACGGCAAAGGATCTTCCACAGTATTAGGAATTAATGAGGTAATATTAAGAATATTAAGAATATATCTAATGATATATTCAGCAGCTGACTGTATACTCTGGGATGTATTACTTAATGTGGTGATTCATGTTCCCATAACCTGAAGGGGATGACAGACTGACAAGACTCATCAAACCAGGCACACACAGGACTGACAGGATATAATCCTGCTTTCAGAAGCTATCAAGGATCTCCTTTCAGATCTGTCATAAAAACTCCACTCCACTTTGCACTAAAACAAACTGGGATGACCAACAACTCCGTCCAGCTCTGTACAGAGCTCGCTGATCCTCCTGGGCTTTGTTAAAAACAACAAACAAACAAACAGAAGAATCAGAATTTAAAACAAATATATAGAGGACAGCAGGAGTAATAAACAGAAGAATTCCTACTGTACCAAACGCTTCATGAGTCACGTTATCTTTCATGAAGGAAGTTAAAATTAAGTGGTGTTAACAAAGCCGAACAGCAGATGATATCAAGCAATGCGGCTGGGTCAGCATTTCAACTGCTCATCAGCACACTCATCCATTCTCAGCATTCTCTACCCCACCACTCATGGAAATATGATCAAAATGCCCACAAGTCTGTGCTGTCTCAATATGGTTTCCAACAACTGGAAAGATTAATACATAGTCATGACATTCAAACCACACTTAATGACACATATTTTGTGTTTAAAAAAAGGAGGAGGGGAGGAGTCATATTTTAGGTACTTTTGAGTTGAGTTTATCACATAAAATACCTTGTAGGTTTTTCCTTCTTTAACGGGCACACAGAATTTCATCAAATAGACATCATATAATTTAGAAATACAGAAATAAGGCAGTGAGGCTTCTCAGGGCAGTGAGGACACAGATGCGCCTGGGAGAAGAGGGCACAGCAATCTCCTTACTTCGGTAGAGATGGTTAAAAAACTAAGTATTTCTTAAATTAGGATACGAACAAAACTACTAACCATCAAATTTTTCTCCCTTAAGTTCTTTAGGCATAGAAGGGTATGATGTTTATGGACAAATGCAATGGAGAAAAAACATGGTGCTTATCAGGATGGTTCTTTTGTCAGAATATTTAGGATATGAGAAAGTGCAGTAAAAATACTCCCCTGGCAGGAATGAAGGTTAAGTCATTAAGAGAAAATAGAAACAAAGTACTGTTTAGTTTCCTCACTTGTAAAATGGGAATAGTGCCTCTATGACTGGTTATGGAGATTACATAAGATATATGCAAAAGCATCAGGTAAAGGCACTTAGCACATATTCTTATTTCCCTTTTCTCCATTATAACAAGTGATTTACCACTTAATCTTACTAATGAATTAAACTGAACTATATATAAAAAAAACAGTTCGGATCTGGAAGTAAATTTAAGAATTAGCATAGTCCAGGAGTAAGGCATACTCCTCTGTTTCTTTACTTTTAGAACAGGTTAATAATGCTTGGGTTTATGGTAGGGAATAAGTGGCAGATAATAAATGTGAAAACCTTTTATAAATTCCAGAAGGTATAATGATGACAGTAGCCAGTGATACTGATGAAAAACAAAAGTTACATTTTCTTAGAAGCTCCACAAATTGGGTATGTGTACGATTAATAAACTGCATGGGAGTTCTTCCTGATGGACACAATCGAATAGCAGTAAGGCCGGCAAGTTCGTATCTAAAGCTACCCCTAGGGCTTTTGTTCTGCTGAGTGGGGTATACAAATGTGGGTCCGGAACTTAATTCTCAAGACAACAGATTTTTATAGGCAGCGTATAGTTACTGACAACCAAAATACTAGAGGCAGAACAGAAATATTTAAAAGGTAGTTTTTTGGATGTCTTCCTCTTGAAATCTTCACTAACATCTAAATTTCTTGCTCATCCTTTATCCCACTTCAGTTTGTTTAGTGCCCATATTTCTGTTTTTTGGTAAAAGTGTAATCATACATTCTTAAAACTCATCAGTGAAGGCAGTGCTACCTCATTCCTGAAAATGTACTTAAAACAGCAATATCTGTATGCTCATAATAATGTGTCTGCCTATTTAATCCACACTTTAAAATAACTGGTTCTGCCCTGACTGGTGTGGCTCAGTGGACTGCAAACCAAAGGGTCTCCAGTTCAATTCCCCCTCACAGCACATGCCTGGGTTGGGGGCCAGGTCCCTAGTAGGGGGTGCACGAGGAAACCACACACTGATGTTTCTTTCCCTCTCTTTCTCCTTCCCTTCCCCTCTCTCTAAAAATAAATAAATAAAATCTTTAAAAAATAATAAAATAACTGGTTCCTAAACCAGCAGGCTGATTTTTCTGTAGCTGCAGTTTCTGGGTATCCTCAGGGATGTTCCCCATCCCATTCCTACATCTACTGTAAACCAGTAACCAACTCATTTCCCATTTTGACTGGAAAGATGACTTTGACTTGTCAGCTCCCTACTGAGTAACACTGCTGTTTTTGGTGTCAGATAAATGTATAATGCAGAAAATTACATTCCTATCAAAAGACCTGCAATTTTTAAATGTTCACCAGTACAAGATCCGAAGACTGTGGTGACAGTACTGCTTAATATCCCTCCCCTTCATCTCTTAAAGAAGCACACAAGTTAAAAAGCAGATGAAAAGGTGGAGAAGTGGGTGTTGTTTTAGGACTGGAGCGGAAGTGGGAGGTAAGGAAAAAATAGTGTTGGTGAGGATACCATGGTATAAGGAAGTCTTCCCACTATTAAACGCAAAACAAAGAAGTAGTGAGTTTAGATGTTTTTCAAACAGTCTCTCTGCCAACTCATACTTTTCACAAAATTATATAAAGACACATGCTCCTTTCTTAGGAGGCAAAGGAATTAATTATTTTGAGGAAGATTTAGTTTTTAATATCTAATTTTCCTTGAAGTGTTAAACCATTAAAACCTGTATATTCAGCTAGTCCATTAATGAAACCTAAAAGAAAATACATTCACAGGAACTTTCATATGCATCACCACATTCACAATCCATGTAGGCACAGCTGATCTGGCTAACTTACTGAAAAGAATCAGAGGCTAAACCAGGGTTTTTAAATTGCCATTAAGTCTCCATATTTTATTAAGAGTGATTTCCCAATAGCAAGCAGCTTTTCATAAAGAGTCTGAAAGCAAAACACAGCACACAAAATTTTCATAAATACAGACAAAGTATCTCTCTATCTACCTTTGACCCACAGAATTTAAGGCTTATGAGTAAGTCAGCATAAATCCTCGAGAGCAGAGACCTGCCTTTCTCCTCTGTAAGAATATTTATTCAGATAACTGCACCCAGTGAGAGTTCATTAAAAATGATGTGGCTATTAGGATAATGGTCCTGGGTCTCGAGGGATTCTTTCATCCTAGCAGATACTTGGCATTATTCTGGGAATGATGAAAACAAACACCTCTTCTTAAAGAACACCTAGTTCAGAAAAGGGAACAATGAAGAGGGAAATGCCGCTGGCCGAGCAAGAACACTTGGGCAGTTGTTTTCCCTGAACCCTAAATTTTCTTTTTTATTTCTCAATTTTGAACGGTTCTGGTATTCTTTATTTTTCATAGTCAGAAAAAGGAATCCACCAGTACACATCCCTATTCTGAAAACTCACTTAAATGCTCAGATGTAGCAAAGAATTTGTTTGCCCACTAAAGGAATCACTGGTGATCTGACTGAACAAAACCAGAATTCATGCCTTCATGAAACTACGTTCAGGGTGTGGAGATCTTCCTGAAATAACACTGCACATCATGCTCAGTACCAGAAGCAATTGAGTAATGCAGTAGGAAACAGTGCGGAGAGGGCGGAAGTGTGAACCTACCTTAGCGAAGGTCACAGAAAGCCTAGCTAAAGAAGTCATTTAAGTTAAGACAGAAAGACAAGATGCCAGTCAGGAGGTACAGTGTTCCTGCAGAGCGAACAGAAAGGAGAGAAGTCCTGTGGTAGGAAAGTTTCCTGTGTTTGAGGGTTTGAGGAGGCCCTGACTATGAAGCAGTGAATGAATATGAGGGAGAATGCATGGCAATGAGTTTATTTTTGAGTTGTTAATATATGCTAGACATCATTCTAAGGACTTTAATGCATGCTCTTATGCAGTCACTACCAGATACCTGTGAGATTAGATACCCTGCCAATTTTCAAAATGAAATGAGCAAGGTTAACAAACTTGTTCAAAACCACAGAGCAAGTGGTGGAGCGTGGATTCAGTTGACTGCAGTATGAATTCAAAGCCTACACTTTAAACTCAACCTTATAACCAAAGTTACAGTGGCCAAGTCACATGTGACTTTATATGCCATAGTAAGGAGCTTCAATTTATTTTTTTATTAATTAAATTTTGAATTTTATTTTAAATGCAGTGTAAAGTCATTAAAAGGTTTAAGCAAAAACAATGACATTATCTGATTTACATTTCTACAGTGGCTGCTGTGTGGAGGCCAGAGGGAGGGTGGGGAGGAGTTAGTTGTATGGGTTTAAAAAAAGAGGTGGGAGGCTTCCAGTCTAGATGGCAGCATAGGCAGACATGGCTCGCCTCTTTGTACAACCACATCAAAATTACAACTAAAACATAGAACCGTCACTCAGGAATGTCAGAAATTGAACTGAATGGAAGTCTGACAACCATGAAATCAAGTTGAATGGAAGTCTGACAACTACAGAATTAAAGAAACCACATCCGTCCAGACTGGTAGGAGGGGCACAGACATGGAATGGGCTGGTCCCTCACCCACATGTGGTGGATAAAAATCCAGGAGGAATATCTTGGGAGCAAGGAGTCCCAGCCCCACACCAGGTCCCCCAGACTAGGATTCCAGTGCCGGGAAGATAAGTCTCCACAACTTCTGGCTGCAAAAACCAGCAGGGACTGAGTCAGTGGAAGAAACTGCCAGAGCCCCAAGAGTTCCTCTTAAAGAACCCACACACACTCACCTACTCAGACTCACTCCCTATGAGCTCCAGCCCCATAGTAGCAGCTTGAAAGACACCAGTGCTATATAGGGAGAAATTGAAGTCTGGCATCAAGTCAAGTGGAGGCCATTGTCCCTGTGCTAAACCTTCTCCCCACAGAGCTGGCAGGCTAGTGCCATATCTGAGACTCCATCAACCTAGCTAACACTGTTTGACCCACCTTGGAGATCCCCAGAGGCTCTGCCCCACCCAACTTACTGGCCCACCCAAGCTGCTTTTCCATAAGAATGGCTGGTCTTGGCTCCTAAATCCTATCAAACAAGTAACAGCTGGCCTAAGTGAGCCCCAGAGGCAGCCAGATTAGAGTCACAGTTTGGCTTCACCTGGAAATCTCCAAGCCCAGCACAAGTAGCAGCCATCTCAGATTGCTTTGTAGCTCAGGAAGGGCATCCCAGACAAAACACAGTTGGAGGCTGATCTTAGCCTGCACCACCTGGGAAACCCCGGGGCCAGCACACCCAGTGGACAGCTACAAACCACGTGGGAGCACCACCACCCAGCCCTTGCACAGCTAATCCTCCACAGAGGGCAGAGGTTGGTTGTCAGTGGTCACAGCCAATCCTTGCAGTTGACTGGCCTGGGTAAATCTCTCCCATTGACCTGCCAACAGCAACCAAGGCTCAGCTACAAAAGAAGGGTGCACTCAGCCCACAAGAAGGGTGCACCTGGAATATCCAGCTTGGATGATAGGGGAGGCTGTGCCACTGGATCCTACAGGACACCTACTACATTAGGCCACACCACCAAGACATGGAGTGAAAGCAGTTCTACTTAATACACTGGAAAAAAACAACAAAACACAAGGGGGGGTGCCAAAATGAGCAGACAATGAAACATGGCCCAAATGAAAGAACAGATCAAAACTCCAGAAAAAGAGGTAAACAAAATGGAGATAAGCAATCTATCAGAGGCAGGATTCAAAACACTGGTTATAAGGATGCTCAAGGAACTTCATGAGGACCTCAGCAGCACAAAAAAGATCTAGTCAGAAATGAAGGATATACTAATTGAAATAAAGAACAATTTAAAGGGAAACAACAGTGGAGTGGATGAAGCTGAAAATCAAATCAATGATTTGGAACATAAGGAAGCAAAAAACAACCATGCAAAACAAGAAGAAAAAAGACTCCAAGAAAATGAGGATAGTCTAAAAAGCCTCTGGGACAATGTCAAGCGTTATAACATTCATATCATAGGGATGCCAGAAGGAAAAGAGAAAGAGCAAGAAATTGAAAATCCATCTGCAAAAACAATGAAAGAAATCTTCCCTAATTTGGCGAAGGAAATAGACATGCAAGTTCAAGAGGCATAGAGTCCCAATTATGATGGATGCAAAAAGGCTCACTCCAAAACACATCATATTTAAAAGGCCAAAGGTTTATGATGCAGAGATTCTTAAAAGCAGCAAGAGAAAAGTCAGTTACCAGATAGTTGCCACATAGGAGAGGGGAGAGGTAAAAGGGGTGAAGAAGGTGAGGGGATTAAGAAGTACAAATAGGTAGTTACAGAATAGGTGTGGGGATGTTAAGTACAGTATAGGAAATGGAGTAGCCAAAGAACTTATACACCTGACCCATGGGCATGAACAATGGTAGAGCAACTGCTGAGGGAATTGGGGGTGCTGTGTGGAGGAGCCAAAGGGGGGAAAAGTCAGGACAACTGTAATAGCATAATCAATAAAACATAATTAAAAAAAAAAAAGGAACCAAGAAAGTGGCCAGGAGAGAAAGGATGGCAGTCTGGACTAAAAGTAGTTCCAAGATCTATTTTGGAGCAAATCAAATTAGACTTGCCAATGATTTGGATCCCATGGAATAAGAGAAGAGGAAAGTCTAAAGAAAACTCCTTAGTAACAAAGGGATCACAATGAATAAAAATGAAATGCTTCAGGATCAGGCTAAGTTTGGGAAGGAGGGACAGATTCATGCAATCATTCAACAAAACTTATAAGCATCTACTATGTGAAGATACAACAGAGTACAAAGCTAATGAAAGCCTTGCCCTCACAAAGCTTCCATCACTGGAGTGGAAGGCAGTTAGACACATTAATATGTAAGCCATAGATGGTGATAAGTGCTATGGAAGAAAATAAAGCAGGTAACTTAGAAAGGAGGTCACTATTTCTAATGGTCAAAAAGAGTTTCTTTAATAAATGAGCAGAGGCCTAAAGGAAACAAAGGAGGCAGCCCTGAAGATTTCTGGAAGAAGAGCTCTTGGCAGTCTAAACAAGACTGCAACGCCATGAGGCAGGAGTGTTCCTGGTACGTCTGAGGATTGGCACAGAGGCCAGGGTGGTATAGCAGAGTGAGTAAATAAAAACTATCATTTAACAGATCAGAGAACAGGCAATACAGAACTCTGGTTAAGGACTTTGGTTTTTTTACTTTTTGGCAAAATCTTTCGGGAACCCCGTGAAAGATTTCAAAGAGGAATGGTGGTAAGTGTTATTCTGGTTGTAATATGGAAATAATAGTATGAGGGAGCAAAGGTGGAAGCAAGGGCTCAAAAGCTAATATTCCTTTGGTGGATCAGCCCAGGAGGTGATGAAAAGGATTTAGGCTTTGAAGAGTGGATAGAATTTGTTTTAGTTAGGGTGACTTTAAGAGAGTCATCAAGGAAGACTGGTAGTTTTTTTTTACTTTACCAAAGAAGGATGAGGTTACCATTTACTGGGTTGGCATGAGCATGGGAGGAACGGATGTATGATGCAAAATAGTAAGTTCAGTTTGCCAAGACAGAGATACTTATTACAAATTTAAATACATATGTTGAGCAGACAGCTTTTTTCTAGATTCCAGAGAGGTCTGGGTTGGAGATACAGTGTGGCAGTCTTCAGCATATAGATGCTATTTAAGTCATGAGAACGGATGTGGGAAAACACAGATAGAGGGTCCAGAACTGAATACTTGAAAACCTCCATCAGTTAGACATTTCCATCTCATACCTAGTATTCTTTAAATGAAAAAGTTTAATTTTTAAAGCTACCACTTATTACTTTCTAAAGTCATCAAGTGCATCAATGAGACACAACAAACCAACGATTATATCCTACAAATTTCAAAAGAGAAAAAAAGAAAAGAACTCCATTCATAATTAGACGAATACTAGGAACTCAAAACATTTCCAAATCAGAGGTTGTGGAAACTAGTGGTTAAGTAAGTGCATTGTGTACGGGTTCAGGATGACTGGATCTTAATTCTGTCTCTACATTTAGCTCTGTGACCTAGGGAAAGGCACTTACTGAGCAGTTTCCTCAGCAATAGGTTGGGGATAAAATTTATTGGGTTATTGTAAGTGAATTAATACCTGAACTTTTGCGATCAAAAAGTTAGCTATCTTACTATTATTGACGCTGTTATTGAAACAAAAGTTAGGAGAGACCCTTCAATTTAACACACTAACTCTTCAATTACCTTAACCATGGACTTATAGCTCTATTTTGATTTCCAAACAAGGCCGAAACAGGTTCGTAAATTCAATTCTCCTAACTAAGGGCTTACAGCTCCTAGTCTGGAGTTTAAAACAAAGCCAGAAGGCATCCCCAAACTCCTTAGCATCCAAAAAGTCAGGGAACTAGCTCGTCCCAGTTCACACAGAGTAAGCAAGTCTGATAACAAGATCCAGCTGTGGCACAGGGCTCGCATCCCTCTTGATTCCCTTCTGGTCTCTCTAGAGAATGAATGTGTTTTCGATGGCAGGGAAAGGTTAAACCAAGCCTTGAATGGGAGTGCAGCAAAGTGTCGAGAATCCAACTCTAAGGCGGCAACAGGGGGAAACTTGTCTAGAGTCACCATCTATCCAATTTCACTAGTACCCAGGAGCACGGTGGGGTCAGACTCTTCTCGAGAGGGTTATGGGGAAATGGCAACTTAATCTAGCCCCCAACTCCGACCCTGTTCCCTGGAAGCAAATTAGCAACGCTCTCTGTCTCCACCTCCTCTCGCGGGATTCCGCGGTCCACACCTGGGCCTTGGCCTCCAAGCTCGAGCCTCCAGTCTCCGGCGCGGAGCCGGAGGAGACACCCCGGGAAGAAACAATAGGGCCTTGGCGGCCCCCGTACCTCTCACGGTCGCGGCCGTCGAAGTAGACGAAATCGCCGTTCTGAACGCACTTGGCGCAGGTCAGCCGCCGGCGGGTGGTGTTGCACAGCGGACAGCGCTCGACCGCCACGTACAGCCCCTCCGCGTCGTCCACCGAGTCCACCAGGTCTGCGGCGAGCGGTCGAGGCCCGCAACCAGGAGCGTCCGGCGCTCGGGCTCCCTTCCCACTGGGAGACGCCATGATAGCCTGAGAGCAGAGTCAGTCACGTGGGATTTTGTTTTCAACCAGATGCATCCTGGGCGAGGAGGAGGGGCTTGGGGAGGCGGCGGGGGCTCGCGCAGGGGTCTGCGGAACCTGGTGAGGCACCTCCTCCACAAGGGCGGGCAGCAATGTTGCTTTGCTTGTCCGCTGAGGGGCGGAGGGGCAGCGGGGCAGTGGGGCAGCGGTTCCCGAAGCCGAAGCTCGTTAGAGGGGCCAGTCAGCCAAACAAAATGCCATCACCTGTGGGTCACGCCAAGGCTACAGGTTAACGCCTCTAATTTATGCCCCAAGGATTCCGGGAAAACGTATTGGGAACAAAAGAAGGGACTTTCTTTAATTCTGTACGGATGTTTTAAAATTGGGTTAGAACTACAGCTGGGTCTTGGAATGAAGTTTAATTTTGGCTCACCTACTTCCTTAACAGCTGCATGATTTGGGGCAAATTCCTAACCTGTCTTGGCCTGTGTTTTCACCTGTTAAATGGAGATGTACCTACCTAAACAAGGTCGTGAGAATTCCTGAGCAAATACGTTGACTAGTAATCTAATAATACTTTAATAGCTAACCAGTGGGAACAACTGTAGTACTGAATGTGGAAATCAATTTTGTATCTTTCTGAAAAGAGAATTTTAATTAAAGTAATGGCCAACATTCCGCTCTCCCCTCCCACCCCCAACTACTCTGGTTCTCATACTGAGAAAGAATTTGAACTCGATAGGATTTAACCTAGATGGGATTACTCCCAGTTTCTTTTTCAGGGAGGGGTAAAATAGGGTGGGTCAAAAGTTTTTGGCAGAGTAATCAGTGTTTGAATATGCCTCTAACCCACAGAAGGGAAAAAGAAAAGTGGGCTTATAGGTCAAATTACTTAGACCAGTGATTTTCAAAGATTGTTTTGGTAGGCTGTCAATTGATGACTGCTGCCCTAAATTCTATCTCTAGCAGGGACTTTTCTCCCGGGTTTCATACCTAAAGATTCACAACTGCCTGCTAGGCATCAAGTGATGTATACCATGGCCATCATAAGCTCAGCTCATGTTGGAAACATAACTCTCCTTCCTCACAAATGTTTCCTCCTCTTGGTGAAAGACATAATCACTACCACTTGGGGCCACGAGTCTTGTTAGCCTCATCCCTCCTTGTTAACCTCCACATCTCGGTAAAATGCTGATGATTCCACAGACTAATTAGGTCCTGAATCTAAACCCTTTGCCCCATCCCCTTAGTCTTATCTGGTCTGTTTCAGTACAATTATATAGGATTATAAAGGCACACAAAAAGCAGAAATTCCCCGTACTGTTTTAACATACAGCTTACACTAATCCTGAATGGCTCCTGAAAGTTTTAAGATTTATTTTTAAGTGAGAGAAATAACCTTTCTCTGATCATTTAAAAATTTTTTGATTTTTCTTAAGGTTTCAGACTTTCATACTTCATTTGTATTCTGACAGGACCTTTCACAGTGCCTGTACCTAATAGCTGGGGTCATCTAACTCAGTGTTTCAAAAGACAAAAAACAGGCACATTAATTTCTATCCTAGATATTACAGACAGTACCTATTTTATGCAGTTATTTGCAATTTCTATATAGCACTATGCATTTTCAGAGGGCACTATGCACTACATCTTTAAGAAGAGCAGAATGTTAAATTTTAATGATGCTACAAAATCATTCTAGTAAGGTCCTAAATCTCTCACATTCTGAAATAAGTTTACTTGTTCACTTCTAAAAATAACATAAGTCATTTTCAACATGAACTTTTCTTCATAGGCATGGTTGCTCACATAGAATCACCCTTTAATAAGAAAAGTCAAAATATGCATGGAACATCTACAATTAAAGGTAGAAGAATCCAGCTGTTTCTGTGTTGAGTTTATGCACATACTCAGACCAATATACTGTGAGATGGATGATATACTCAGGCTTTTTTAAAACCCTTTAGAATAGGATAGATGTTTTCAAATGCTTCATAGATCTCAGAACGTTCTTTGGCACCTGTAAAGAAAACCCAAGTTTATATAATCTTTAATACAAGAACATTTCCAAATTTTTCTTAAGCCTAAAATTTCATTGTTACCCTGACTAGTGTGGCTCGGTTGGGCATCATCCCACAATGCTCAAGGTCGCTGGTTCAATTCCCAGTCAGGGCACATGCCTGGATTGCACATTTCATGAACGTCAACCAATCAATATTTCTTCCCCCTCTTTCCCCCTCCCTTCCCTTCTCTCTAAAAATAAAAATAAAATCTTAAATAAAATGTCATTGTCATCTCCAGTTACTTTTAATACTGTGACATCTCTTGAGGTATATCTGAGAAGTGACATTTATTCCTGGTAAAGACAAAAGAATTTGGTGATTATATCCACATTCCCACAAACACACACCCTCAGCAGAGTTTTCTAGTACTTCCTCTATGTGGGTGTATCAGATCATCTTTAGCCACACAGGGCTCAATATAAAATTCGGAATGTTATTTCTGAGTGTGCCATGAATATCGGCCCCAGAACCTGACCTTTCATCAGCACCTGTAGGCATTTAGCTACCGGCTAAATGATCTTTCATCCTTTGATCCACTCATCCCTAGTTAAAATTTTGATTCCCTAATGTTGACTAACAGACAAACTGGAGCTGAAGTTTTAAATGTCAGTGTATGGGAAGGGATTATTAGAGGGAAAAATTGTACTGGGTTAGCCAGAAAGTTCATTTAGTTTTTTCCATACGATGGCTCTAGTAATGTTAGTTGTCTTCAACTTCTTTTGAAAAAATTCTGTTAGATTGCATTGTGACAGCTGTCACATCAGCATGTTAAAAAAAATCAAAATTGGTGAATTTTTGTGCAGCCATGTTAATATTGAATAGGAAGAAAATAGGCAACATTTTCCATATATTATACTTTATTATTTCAAGAAAGGTAAAAATGCAACTGAAAGGCCCAAAAAGAAGAGATTTGGGCTGTGTACGAAGAAGGCGCTGTGACTGATTGAATGTGTCATAAGTGGTTTGCAAAGTTGCTTGGTACCATTGACACATTAGCCAAATAATTCTTTGCTGTGGAGCTGTTTTATGCACTGGAAGATGTTTAGCAGAAAGCCTGTCCTCTACCTACTGGAAGCAAATAGTGGGAGATAGCTGACATACTCAAAATATCCAAATCAATAAATTTATTGGTGGGAATTTAAAATGTATCTTTTATTTTATAGAAAAACTAAATGGACTTTTTGACCAACCCAATACCACTGTCACCCTTAAGAGTCTTCAATTTCAAGAGATCTTTAATTATAACCAACTGCTGTAGGAGTTAAAGGGATAAAAACAGGAATTAGGCATGGTCCCCACCCTTGAGAGATACCAGTCAGTCCCTACTCATCTCTCACCACTAACAGCCACCACTATTTCCACCCGTAAAGCTATGCAGGCACAATGTGCTAAGTAAGGGTTATAGTCTGGTATTATGTATATGGAGCTGTCCACTAATCGGGAAATTATTATCTGATATTGTGGGAAGGAGGCAAGGAGATTAGTGAAAGGAACATAAAAACTTTGAATGAAGAGGAATGAAAAGTAGCTTAAGTTGCTAAAGGCTTCTTTGAGGGCTACCAAGTTAGAGAGGGAGGAGGCTCAGTAAGAGAGCAGAAATAACCTGAGAAGTGGTTATCTGGTTTAATTACCGGACTAATCACAGGGAATTACCAAAAGGAGGATCACCAGACTTGAGAAGTGGGTAGAAATCAGGATGTAGAACCAAAGATGAGCTGTAATTTAAAAAATGGAAAATGGCAAACATTGGTAAGGCTAGAGAGAATTTGGGACCCTCAGACATTGCGATGGGAATGAAAAAATGGTTCAGCCACTATAGAAAATCATTTCGTGGTTCCTCAAAAAAGATAAAATAAGAATTACCACATGAACTGGCAATTCCACTCCTAGGTATATCTCCCCTCCAAATTAAAAACAGGCACTCAAATAACACACGTAGGCTTCTGTTGATTGCAGCACTATTCAAAACAGCTAAGAAGGGAAACAACCCGAGTGGTATATATACACAATGGAATATTATTCAGCTGTAAAAAGGAATTAAGCACTGATCCAAGCTACAATGCAGATCAACCTACAAAGTCACTGAAAGTAACCAGACACAAAAGGTCACATACTGTATGATTCCATTTGTATGAAGTAACCAGAATAGATAAATCCAGAGATCATGCAGATTGGTGGTTACCAGGGGCTAGTGCGAGGTAGGAATGGGGAGAAACTTCTTAATGACGTGGGATTTTCAATGTTTTGGAACTAGACAGAGGTGGTGGCTGTACAATATTGTGAATGCACTAAATGCCACTGAATTGTTCACTTGATGGTTAATTTTATGTTATGTGAATTCTACTTCAATACATTTTTCAGTGTTTTTAAAGAATCAAAGATAAGTCTTTATGGGCTTAAATTACACTTGAGAGATAAGGGGGAAATTACTTTTTAGTAAAAGCCAAAGCATTTACTACTCCACCCTCAAAGATTTGGGATAGGGATGAGTAGTTACTGGTAGTGATTGACATAGCAGAAACTCTGTATCTTGGGGGTAGAAGAAACCCCATATGTCTCAGATAAAATCTTAGTTTCCAGAGAGAATGGTTTTGTAGAAATCAAAGAGTGAATTGGGGAAGAAATAAAACACCAGTGTATAAAACTCTGCCTCTGGTTTGATGGACTCTTTAGGCTTTTGAATGCATTTGAATGGCATACACTTTTTTTAGGAGACAATGACATATGTATAGGAAATACACTTCCATTCCCTACCCTACACTCTAAAAATACCAAAACTAAGTTCCTTTGTACATCTCATTGAGGAACAGAGTGTCTAGGTCCAGAATTTTGTATAATTATGTACTTCAGTTTTATCATAATGCTTAAAAGAAAAAGTCAGACCTAAGAGCACTGCATTCAAGCCCAAAGACTATAACATTCTGGTATCCCCTGGGGAGTGAAAACACCCATCATTCAAGAGGGACCAGGTATTGAGAGTGATCATTATTTTATATCATAGGAAACCTTTAGACACAAAGGGCTTTAGGGAGTTTATCTAGTACCATTTTTTCACTCCATGTGTGGGAATACTGGGGCCCAAATGTTGAAGTTTCCTTGAATGATGAGTAGCAGCTATGGGAGAAGACCTCATGTATCTAGTGTTCCTTCTTTTTACACCAAAAGTTGTCAAACATTGCCAGGATTTGTAACTCGGTATTAAAATGAACAGATTTGGTCAATCTAGTCAAATATCTCCACTGAAATTACTGGTATCAAAACTTTCAGGGAACCCAAAGCAATGTACAGATTCAATACAATCCCTATCAAAATATGTCATTTTTTTTTTACTGAACTAGAATAATCCTAAAATTTATATGGACCACAAAAGACCCTGAATAGTCACAGCAATCTTGAGAAAAATTAGTGTTGGAGGTTTCATGCTGCTTGACATCAAACTATACTACAAAGCTATGGTAATCAAAACAGCATGGCACCGGCATAAAAACAGACACATAGATCAATGGAACAGAATAGAGAACCCAGAAATAAACCTACACCTATCTGGTAAATTAATCTATGACAAAGGAGGCAAGAATATACATGGGGTTAAGACAATCTCTAAAATTCATGGTGGGAAGACTGGACAGACACCTATAAAAAATGAATACAGATCACTTTCTTACACTGTACACAAGAATAAACTCAAAATGGATTAAATACTTAAATGTAAGACCTGAAACCACAAAATTTGGCTCCATAAAGGAAACCAACAACAAAACAAAACAGCAACCCTCCTTTTCATGCCGCCTTGTATGTGATCAGCTGCTTCAGGATGAAGCTGAACACCTCTTTTCCAGCCACTGGCTGCCAGAAACTCATTGAAGTGAATGATGAATGCAAACTTTGTACCTTTTATGAGCAGCGTATGGCCACAGAAGTTGCTGCTGACACTCTGGATGAAGAATGGAAGGATTATGAGGTTCGAATCAGGGTGGGAATGACAAACAAGGTTTCCCCATCAAGCACGTCTGCCCGCTGCTGAGTAAGGGGCGTTCCTGTTATGGACCAAGGAGGACTGGAGGAAGAAAGTGCAAATCTGTTCAGGGTTGCAGTGTGGATGCCAATCTCAGTGTTCTCCACTTGGTTATAGTAAAAAAAAAGGTGGGGGGGAGAGTTGGGTGGGGCAGATATTCCTGGTCCCACTGATACTTCTGTGCTCTGTTGCCTGGGGCCCAAAAATCCTAGCAGAATTGGCAAACTTTTCAACCTGTCTAAAGAAGACAACATCTGCCAATATGTTGTGAGAAAGCCCCTAAACGAAGAAGGTAAGAAACCTAGGACCAAAGCACCCAAGATTCAGTGTCTTTTCACTCCACGTGTCCTGCAACACAAACATCATCCTATTGGTCTGAACAAACAACATGCTAAGAAAAATAAGGAAGAGTCTGCAGAATATGCTAAACTTTTGACTAAGAGAATGAAGGAGACCAAAGAAAAAGGCCAGGAAGACTCCCAAGAAACCTAGGCTGTCCTCTCTGAGAGCTTCAACTGCCAAGTCCAGTCAAAAATGAGTTTCTAAGAGTTACAAATAAATAATAACAGGCATCAAAAAGCCAAAATGAAACAAAACAAAAACAAAAAGGCAAACTACTGAATGGGAGAGAAATTTGCAAATAATATATGCAATAAGGGGTAAATAGCCAAACTATATAAAGAACTCATTCAGCTCAACATTAAAAAAACAACAAACAATCCTATTAAAAATGGACAGAGGACATAAATAGACATTTCTACAAAGAGGACATACAGCTGGCCAACAGGCACATGAAAACATGTTCAACGTTACTAGTCATTAGGGAAATGTAAATAAAAACCATAATGAGATATTACCACACACTTGTCAGAATGGCTATCATCAATAAATCAACAAACATGTTGGCAAGGATGTGGAGTAAAGGGAACCCTAGTGCACTGTTGGTGGGATTGTGAGCTGGTGAAGCCACTATGGAAAACAGTATGGAGATTCCTCAAAAAATTAAACTAGAATTACCATGTGACCCAGCAATTCCACTTCTGGGTATTTATCAGAAGAAATCTAAAGCACTAATTCAAAAAGATATACGCACCCCTATATTCATTGCAGCATTATTTATAAGAGCCAAGATATGGAAGCAACCTCAGTGCCCAGGAATAGATAAATGGGTAAAGAAGCTGTTGTACATATATACAATGGAAGATTACTCAGCCACAAAAAAGAAGGAAAGCTTGCCATTTGAGACAACATGGATGGACCTGGGGGTAGTATGCTAAGTAAAATAACTCAGACAGAGAAAGACAAATACCACATGAGTTCACTTTATATGGAATCTAAAAAACAAACTAACAGAATAGAAACAAACTCACAGACACAGAAGCAAACTAATGGATGCCAGATGGGAGGGTGTCAAGGGATAAGTGAAAAAGGTGAAAGGAATTAAGAAGTGCAAATTGCCAGCTATAAAAACAGTCATGAGGATGTAAAGTACAGCTAGGGAACAGAGCCAATAATACTGTAATAACTATGTGTGGTGCCAGATGGGTGCCAGAATTATAGGAGTGATCACTTTGTAAGGTATATGAATGTCTAATGACTATATTGTACACCTGAAACTAATAATACTGTTTGTTAATGATAATTGAAAAATACATTGAAAATATATAAATAGCAAAAAAACTTTAAGGGACCCTAAATTGATCCTATACTCCTTTAAATAATCAATCAATAATTAAACATCCCAATTTGTACCACCAGAATCCAACTAGAGGACCCTTGCCTTTTAAGCAAAACTTACCAGTCCTTTCCTTCAGGTTATAATGACCACCACTTTGTGGGATAAACATCATTCCTAAGCTTGGTGACTGAGGTGGAAATTCTGTGGCTGGAAATTCACTGGAGAAAAAACTGGCTTTGAGATCAAATGATAAGCGCTCAAAAGCCGTCTCCACTACTAACTAGCTCTGAAATCATAGGCATTGTTTAGCTTCTGAGTTTCAGTTTCCTTATGTGTAAAATAAGGACAATACCTTTCCCAAAGTGTTGTTAGAAAGGGTTAAGTGAGGGAAGGTTTGTAATAAGTCCTTTGTGAACCATATTTTACAAAATCTAAGCCACTTCATTGCTCTGGAAGAACGTAGAGTGTTTCAGGGTTAGGGACATTGCGACGGCTGGTCCAGGTACACATGGCTCATCATTTGGTTCTGTAAGAGCCAGAGCCGAGTAATTTGTTTCTGCCTGTCTCCTTCACCAGGGCTGGATTCCTGCCAGATGGGCAGTGTGCTTTTATAGCCTCAGCAGCTAAAACAGTATGTGTACCTGGCAGGTACTCAAAGTTTATTAAATATCAATTTTCAATACTACTTGGAATTGCTAACTCTATTCTTATACCAGGTCATAACTACACATCTTATTTTCTCAAGTGATATCATATATATATACATATATATACACATATTCACATATATATACACACACACATGAAAATCTTATAAATTGAGAAAAACAGCATTAAACTCCTAAAGGCATGTGTTTCACAGAATATTAGTGGGAGATTACCAGTAATGATTGACAGGGATATTCTGGTCTCTCTCTGGCCTACTCACCAATAAAGTCAGTCTTGCCCTTTTCATGCTGCTGTCTGACCTACTCATTTTCAAGAACCACTGATATTTAGCTGATTGGGAGTGACCCTCAGTAACAAAGACCCAGCTTCTCAGTCCTCTACGCTGGAGGGAAACAAGTAAACGTGAAGCATCTTACTAAAGCCTCTTTAGACTTCATATTCCTATCATCAGGGCAAGGCACCACAGCAAAATCCCGGTCTTCTTCAATGCCAGGGTCAAAAGCAAGGAGAGTGGGCTTTCACCGAGAAAATAATAGCTAACGTTTACGCTACCCTTACCTAGGCCAGGCACTGTTTCTGTCTCCTCATGAGACTTAGCAGGTAGCTTCTATGGTCACCTTCATTTTGCATATGTGGGAATCAAGGTGGAGAACTTAAACTCACTCAAGGTCCTACAGCCAAGAAATGGTGACGCCTGGATGCAGAGCAGATGGTTGGCCTGCACAGTCTATCTTCTCGGCCCCCACACCACTAAGAGAGCATTTACCATACCTCAGCTGACAAGGAGGAAGGGAGAAGGTGCACAAAAGACCACACAGGTGTTTTCATAGGATCATCATAGTATAGTTCTGGAGCAAAGGCAGAACTGGAGAACAGACCCATGTATAAAAATAAAGGTCAAAAGGAGACATCGCAAATTAATAAGGAGGGAAGAACACGTAGAGTTCAGACTGCTGGCTAGCTATTTGGGGCTGGAGCGTGCAGATCAATTTGGCTCATGCCATATAAACTTGGCATTCATTATGGCAGAGAAGAGTAAAATGTGTAAAAAGTCAGGCAGAAATAGCAAACTTCAGTAGAATGGTATGGAAAAAGGAGGCTCAACTATTTACTTCAAGATTTTTAAAAACTCTTCTTTATGTAAAAACAACTCAACTGGAAAAGTCACAAATATAACAAAGAGTAATTATCTTTAATGTTCTTAAACTCATACAAATCCTTGGGGGAGAAACTAATGACAACTAAGTGAACAAAGGGAATAAATTATTTACAAAAGATAAAATGATCTTTGTTGGCTATAGTGAAAGTAATCAATTTCTACTTCTGATGACCAGTAAGATTAAAGCAGTGAGATCGTTTCCACTTGTAAAAAAGTTTTCTTTTTTACAGAAAACTTTTCCTGTAAAAAAAAGTTTTGGCTTTGGTTTTGAATGCTGCTGAGGGTTTTTAGAAGATACTTAGGTGCATTGCTAGTAGGAACGTATGATATCCGAGAATGGTGTTGTCTGTCTCTTCAAAAACAATTTGGTAATTTGTGTAGAGAACCTTAAAAATGGTCATATCCTTAGACAAATTTCCATTTCTGAGCATCCAAAATAATAACATAATTCTCTCCACATGAAAATAGCCAATGCCTGTGCCATTTATAAGCAGCAAACAAAGAAGGAACGTTTAAACACCCGACAGTGGGAGAGTAAGTTTGATGCAACAGCACGTCAGAGCAGAGGGCAGGAAAGGGGAGCCTGCTGGCTCACTCTGGTCTGCTGCCCGCTTTGCTGTAGCCTGCGAGCTGAGAATGAGTTTTTTATTTTGAATGGCTGGGGGACATTTTTTTAAAAAGAAGAATATTACACGACACATGCAAATTATGTGAATTATGTTAGATTCACACTTCAGAGCCCTTTTCTTTCACAACGCCTTTAGCCAGTTTTGGCACCACCATGGCAGCGTTCAGGCTTGGTGACAGCGACCCGATGACCCACAAGCCTCTGATGTTTAGCATTTGGCCCTTTACAGAAGGAAGTTTGCTGACCTTCCTGGGAGAACATTGCGCAGCCATTAAAAGACTTCATAAAGAGTGTGTGAGGAGGGGTTAAGTTCCATATGTTACAATACTTAATGAAAAAAGGCAGGATGTAAAGATGAATGTCCATGTCAAAATGACAAAAAACATGAAGAAGTTACATTGTTTTGGGTATTGGGACTGATGGGTGAAGTTATATTCCTTTCTATTTTCTCATCTTTTTCAGGTGTGCATTCTATAAAGGTGAATAAAGCTATTTAAAAGAAAAAGCCAAGCACACACACATAGCTGTTGAATTTTGTGAAAGTCAGAAAATAACTTTAGAACTTACCTGTCAATACAACTTTTCCAGACACAAAGATAAGCAGCACAATTCGTGGTTTTACCATTCTATAAATAAGGCCAGGGAACAGTTCAGGTTCATAACTGTTAAGAGCAGGAAAAGGAAAGGTTATAAAAGGAAAAGGTTAAAGACAGCATTATCCAACTATTTTCCTATGATATCTAAGACCCAGTAAATATTAAAGCTGCATATTAAAACAGATTTAAAAAGCTGTTTTTGCCAAAAGCCTTTTGGCCATCTTGATAAAAGTAGTCTTCAGTGTCCTAGGTAATTTCTTGTGCCAGCCAAGAACAGAATTCATTTTGGGTCATGACTTTTTTTTCAAGTGCAAGTCATCCTAAGCTATTAGAAATTAAGGTAACTTGAGGCATCAGATATTGTTGGTTCCATCTCTCAAAAAAACTCTGTCAATAAAAATTCATAGACATATTTGCTAAATTTTCCAAGTTCCCCCAATAATGAGCATATTTTGCATGCACTTATAAACTGATAAAGTTATCATTTTTAGTAGATAGAGCCTAAGAACTTTAGCAGATAGAACCAATGTTATTTGTCTTTGGACAGGTACTGAATAAGAAAGAAGATTAAACTGTCCCAAGTTTTAAAAATCCAGGCTTTGTTCCTGTACATAGTAACTCTTATTTACCACGACATAGTAAGCCGGCTGCTCCGCAGAGCAGAGGATGATAGGGCTTAGAACTGCTAATCCACACCCCGGCATAAAGAAGAGGAGAGGGACGAAAAGCTTGAGGAGGCCACAGAAAAGAAGTCAGGAAGAGGAGGCTGATAAAGTATAACTATTCTCCGAACAGTGGCTAATGGAGAACAGTTAGAAGAGAAAGAAGATATTTGAGAATTGGAACACTAGCATACACACGAATCATTGCACTTAAGGTGTGAGTCCAGATGACATGAAAAACTCCATTCCATTCTGTAAAGACCCAAACAATAGAGGATGTGAAACCTCTGATTGACACCAGAAAGAGACATCACCATGGCTACCTTTCTGAGGTATGTGGAGGTTGCTGTGGGTGATCCTAGACCTCACCCTAGTCAGGTAGACATCAGCCTTCCTGACTGCAGAATGCCTGTCAAGACTTCTACCCACTAACCACTCCCCACACCGGGGAGACAATGAGACCAGAGGGAACCTTGGCAAACCCCATGGGAACTACAAGGTTTGAGCCAAGAGAGTGAGGCTAGGGGCACAGAAGGGATGTTTGCATTAGACTTTCCAGCTGAATCCTAGCACTCTAGGAGGGAAAAGAGAACATGAAAGTATGTAAATGATGGTGAACTTCATTTGGCCTTCAGAACCATGGTTTTAAGGTGCCAGCCAAATAATCCCCTGATTGAACACTTACTTTATTTATTCTCTGCCTTCATTTCAAAAGAAGGTTGAGGTAGAAAAAAGAAAAAGAGGTTATGGTTAGGGATGGAGAACACTTCCTGAGGACTGAGCATAACACACACCTGCCAATCTCTTGGCCAAACCAGATTCGATTTATTGTTCAAGTCTCAGCTTAAATGTCACTTCCCTTGAGAAGTCTTCCTCGAGCTCCATGCCTCCCCAATATCATTATCCTGTTTGATGGCCCCAAAGCACACCAAGGGGGAAGGGAGTTCATCCTTCATAGTTACCCTATTTCATTAATGTCTTTGGTTTGTGTGTCTTCCCTGTCAGACAGTGAACTCCATGAGGACAAGGGACCATGTTGTACTGATTGTCACTGTCAGTGTATCATCTTCTACATAATTGTCACCTAGATTTCACTCCTTTAAGAAACATTTATTATCAGGATATCTTTGACTTTAAAATTAAAGAGAAGGGAGAAAAATGCTCAGGGAGAATGGAAAACAATTACAGCATAGGGAGATTGATGGAGAAGATTCCAGTGTTATGAAATGCTGATAAATACAAATTTGTAGAACCTGGGAAATCCAATGAACTTGAGGCTGTGACATAAGGCAAACTTGATCTGATCATTAGAGGTGGTGTGTGCCACGACATCATGAACACACACACCGGAGTTGTCGTCCATGACCTGAGGAAGGAGGCTCGATGGAGAGCACTCAGGAGAGGCAAGAATGAGACCAGAATGACATAGCTGTGGGAATGCAAAGCAAGCTTCCTTGCTGAGTTAACATTTTAAAAAATGGAAGAGATCATGAAACTGGCTCAGAAGGAAGACAGAACATGACAGGCCCCCTCCAAGTGGCTAAAAGCAGTGCATCGGGTGAATTCTCTTCGTGCCCTGTTATCTTTCAGAAGGTAGCAGTTGTGACAAGGGGGCTCCTCATCTAGATTTAAATCTGATCTGCAGTGTTGGTGGAAACGAGATGAAATGAAACTCAGGAGAAATCTCACCCATCATTGCAGAGCCCTAACTGGCCAGAAAGAGGAATGCCAAGTGGAATCAGAACTCAGGCAGAGATCCTTCCCATGTGCAAAAAGTTGGTTTAGAGAGACACAGGGGAGGCCCATCCTTGGAAATCTGGAAGATAAGATGGCTTGTGTGTTAAGAAACTCTTAAAAATGAAGATTTTAGTATGAACCTACAAATTTTCACAAGATCGAAGAAAGAAAAAGATACCTAAAGAGGCAATTTGTCTTGCGTGGGGAGCTTCCCAGGGAACTCAGTGCATACCACCATGGGTACTCAACAAGCATACTTTGAAAAAATTTGATGCAGAGAAAAAAAGAAATACAGTCAAGGGGAAAATAAACATTGCCTGAAGAATATTATAAAAGTTAAATCTCAGAATGAACAAAAATTTTTTAAATGTTAGGGGAAAACAATGCAATTTTTAACTTCAGATGTCTCAACAGAAAGTGAACAAATGTTAGAGAATGCACGGCTTTATGATCCCCATCCTCCAGTAAACAGAATGAGTGCTCAAAGGCAAAGAGAAGGAAAAGTGACGGGTGAAAGGACATAAGTTCAAGCCAGATCCAGAGCATGTGTGATTCTAAGCCAGTTCAAGTACCCTGGCCCAAGAGTATATCCCAAGGGGTGGTGAGTTTCCGTGTTGATCGTCCACCTCCATCACTCTTCTCTCAGATGGATGGGAGAAGCACCACAGTAGCTAAAGGAGGGAGGGGCAGGTGGGGGAAGGTGAAAGGAGGAGGAGGAGCAGCAGCAGCAGCATTTGCTGTTGAGATGGAAAGTCACAGTTAAAGAAGCCAGTCAGGCTGGAGATACTCCCCTGGGGATACAGTACACTGAAGAAGAAGCTGCTGGACTACAGCTACACACGAACAGGGAACAGCCTCGAACAACACAATGGGATGAAAACTAGATGGGATTCACCTCCCCTTCAACACTTTCTGTCCTCACCAGCTGCCAGTCCCTTCTAACTGGTCTACCCCATCCCACACTCCTTGTCTTCCCTCTGTTGCCATCACCCCCAAGTCAGAGGGACTGTTTTAGAAATCCACAGGTCAGTGCGTCTCATTGTGTGGGCCACCGCCCAGCAGCACGGGCATCGCCTGTGGGCTTTGTTGGAACTGCAGACTCAAGCAAAATCTCTGCTGCTACAGCCCAGGCAGGAATGCGTTTTGTTGTTGTTTTTTAAAATGTTGTTCAATTACAGTTGTCCCCAAGGAATGGGTTTTAATAAGCTGTCCAGATGATTACTACTCAATTTAAAAATAATTATTCCAAAAGATTGGACCTATGTGGTAACCAAGGACTTAGTCACAGCATCTTAGCCCTTTCACGTATTATGCCTTTACCAAAAATATTATACTTCCTCTAAAAGACCCATTGTAAAAGCAACCCATAATACAACTTTAACATGTGCTGATGCACACGGACTTCAGTTACATAACAATCATACCTACTGAACTGCTGATGGGTTAGCACCAAACCTTCCAGCCTGATGGGAAATCTCACATCGCAGCTTCCAACCATGTTCTGAATTTTAAAATCCAGGAATCGGGCGGGGAACCCAAGCTTCTGCACCACCCGGGCATATTTTCTCGCTGCAAGTCGAGACTGCTCTTCACTGGAGAGGGGCAAATAAATGTGTTTAAAGATGACTAATCATCACATCCTCCATATGACATGGGCTATTTTCACACACTCCTCTGGTTGCATTTCTACCATGTTTGTCTCTCAGTGTACGAGTATATTATGAACCCGCAGACTTGCAGGATGAGGACCTACATCCTCGGCTCTTGTCCCTTGCACCTAGTAAAAGGCATGGTACAGCATACAGTTGAACTGAATCACAAACAGACTTTTGTCTAAATTTGTCATTTATCACATGTAAGATATTTTTTTCTCTTATTCATTTTAAGTGCTTTTAGATAAGTTAATGATTCTTCTGGTTCCCAAAGTGTGTCCTCAGACCAGTGGCAGCACCGCCACCTGTGAACTTGTTAGGAATGCAGAGTCCTGGGCCCCGTCTCAGACATGCAGACACTCTGGCGGCGGGGCCCAGCAACCCATGTTTTAACGAGCCCTCCAGGGATGGTGATGCTCACTAAGGTTTTGGAGCCATCCACCTGCTCTAAAAGTGTGTGTCATTTAGATGGAAACAACAGCAGCAAAAATAAGGACACTTTGTATGTAAAAGAAAATCAACATGAGGAAGATACGTGCCGATGGAATGGCACAGATGTAATGTCAGGACGTGGGTCTTTCTGGGGCCAATTGGATATGAAGAAAAACATGAAAATACCTCAAAATCTGCCCAGTTTTGCTCAGGCTTTCTCACACAATTGTCACTCAACTCAAATCCAATATGAGAAAGAAAGAAATTCAGCCAGCTTGGTGGCTCAGTCCTGAGTGTTTGCCCTACTCCAACCCTAAATCCATGTCAGACAATGTGAAATCCTGAGCCCTGAGCTTGTAGTTTTCACTGGGCACTTTTCAATGGTCCCTGTCCAAACAAAACAGTGAGTAGCAGGGCTTGCCAAACAGGGTGACACCTGGAGGGTGCATCATGTCCAGGGGCGTCCAACTATTTGGGGTCTGTGGGCCACACTGGAAGAAGAAGAATTGTCTTGGACCACACATTAAATACATTGTGACACGTAATCACACACAAAATCTCACAACGTTTTAAGTAAATTAACGATTTTGTGTTGGGCCGCATTCCCAGCCATCCTGGGCTGCCTGGGGCCCGCAGGCCACAGGTTGGACAGCCCTGATTAGCACTACCCTCTGTTATGGCTCGGCCCCATCTTTCGGCTGAAAATCAGAAGCACCTGAAAGGGAAGCCAGATTGAACATGTGAGTTGGACCAAAGGAAGTATTCAATTCTCTTTTCTATCTGGATCCTTCGCACTTAACATTGATCCTCCTCACCCATCTCTAACTCCTAAAATATCCCTAGCAAGGCCATGTCCCCAAGTTAGCAGTGAAACAAAATGTTTCCATTTTGAAAAACTACATTTCACCTAATTGACCCATTACATTTCCCATGTGCTTATAAGATCAAATTTCAAGAGTTTGCCTAGCCCTGTAGTTTCCTGGGGTATTAGTTGTGAATATCACATAGAAATTTTTGCTCAAAAAACTAACAAAGACTACATACATGTTATTGTACAAACATTATAAAATAGATTAAGAACCTTGAACTGTCACAACCAGTGGTGAAAAGCACTGATAAATTCGACCCTTCTGCACTTTTCCTGCGCAAACACAGGCATCCCTCACTGTGCAAACTCTGGTTATTATAACTAAAGAGGATAGGTTTGGTAAATTTGTGGAGATAATTCTCATACCTCTTATACTTACCAAATGTTCACAACTCTCTATTCAAAACTTGAGAACCAGAAGATTTGGGTAACAATATTTCTTCATCTGAACTCACTATCCAGGCTTTCACTATCAGATGTTAGGAACCAAATAAATTCAGGTAGGAAGAGATACCCCTAAATGTGTGTGTAATATGAGCATATTTTAAAACGCAAGTTGGATAATAAACCTACAATTTAGTTGCCTGCTCTTCCATCCCCAAACTTAACTTGATGTGACCATTCTTCCAACTCGCTATACCTATGTGCGTTTAATGGCTAAATACAATTTGTCTTATGACCTAATCAAACCTATAACTACATGTTTAATTTTTTTCTCCCCTGTTCTAAACAATGCTGAAATGAACATCTTTGCAGATATCTTGTGGAGTGGTCCAATAATGACTTAACAATGGGGATTTCTGGGTCAAAAAATATACAGAGCAACAGAAAAAAAAAGCCTAGAAACTAACTCAAACACATGTAAAACTCTTAACCTGTAAAAATAGGTGGGAGTGGGAAGGATGGTATAGGAATGGATCTTCAAAAAATGTATTGAGGCACTGTCTGGCCATTCAAAAAAATTATTTATCTTACAATGAAATAAAATTCTAGACCTGCTCTGCCCAGTATAGTAGGCACTGGCTACATGTGGCTATTTAAATTTAAATTGATTAAAATTAAATTAAAAATTCAGTTCCACTTCCAGTCAAAATGGTAGCATAAGCAGACATGGCTCGCCTCTTCACACAACCACAACAAAATTACGGCTAAAATATAGAGCAACCATCTCTCAGAACCAACAAAAACTGAGTTGAATGGAAGTCTGACAACTCTGGAATTCAAGAAACCACATCCATCCAGACTGAGCCAGCGGACTGGTGCCTCTAAGGTTCCATTGGCCTGGCTAACACTGCTTGACCCCACCTTGGAGATCCCCAGAGACTCCACCGCACCCAAATTACTGGCCCACCCACTCTGCTTTTCCATATGAATGCCTGGTCTTGGCTCCTGCTTCACAACTTCCTAAGTCCTCTCAAACAAGCAGCAGGCCTCAGTGAGCCCCAGGCCCAGAACTAGCAGCCTAGATTCACAGCTTGGCTTTGCCTGGGAATCTCCAAACCCAGCACAAGTAGCAGCCATCTCAGATTACTTTATAACTCAAGCAGGGTAGCCCAGGGCAAAACATAGGTAGGGACTGATCTTGTCCTGCACCACTTAGGAAACCCCAGGGACAGTGCACTCAGTGGATAGCTACAGACCATGTCAGAACACCACCACCCCGCACAGCTTATCCTCCACAGAGAGCAGAGGGTGGTGGTCAGTGGTCACAGCCAATCCTTACAGCCAGCTGGCCTGGGTAAATCCCTCCCATTGATCTGCCAACAGCAACCAAGGCTCAACTACAAGAGGAGGGCATACTCAGCCCACATATAGGATGTACCTCGGATTCCCAGCTTGGGTATTAGGGGAGGCTGTGCCACTGGACCCTATAGGACACCTACTACATTCAGCCACTCTATCAAGAAACAGAGTCAAAGCAGCTCTACCTAGAAATGTAGAAACAAACACAGGGAAGCTGCCAAAATGAGGAGAAAAAGAAACATGACCCAAATGAAATAATAGATCAAAGCTCCAGGAAAAGAGCTAAACGAAATAAAGATAAGCACTTTATTAGATGCAGAGTTCAAAAAACTGGTTATAAGGATGCTCAAGGAACTTAGTGAGGACCTTAACAGCATAAAAAAATCCAGTCAGAAACAAGGATACACTAATTGAAATAAAGAACAATTTATAGGGAAACAACAGTATAGTGGATGAAGCTGAGAATCAAATCAATGATTTGAAACATAAGGAAGCAAAAAAACAACCAATCAGAACAAGAAGAAGAAAAGATAATCCCAAAAAATGAGGATAGTGTAAGCAACCTGTAGGACAACTTTAAACAATCCAATATTCACCTCATAGGGGTGCCAGAAAGAGAAGAGAAAGAGCAAGAAGTTGGAATCTATTTGAAAAAATAATGAAAGAAAACTTCCCTAATCTGGTGAAGGAAATAGACATGCAAGTCCAGGAAGTACAGAGAGTCCCAAACAAGATGGACGCAAAGAGACCCACCCCAAGACACATCATAATTAAAATGTCAAAGGTTCAAGATAAAGAGATTCGGGGGACTGTGGGAGAAAGCGTGAGAAGTGAGTGGATTAAGAAGTACAAATTGGTAGTTACAGAATGGTCCTGGGGATGTAAAGTACAGTATTGGAAACGGAGTAGCCAAAGAACTTACACGCATGACCTGTGGACATGAACAAGGGTCGGGGGATTGGCTGAGGGAGTTGGGGGTGTTGGGTGGAGCAGAGTAAAGGGGGGAAATTCAGGACCACTGTAACAGCATAACCAATAAAATACAATTTAAAAAAATTTCAGTTCTATTTTATTAACTAAAGTGCTCAATAGGCACATGTGACTAGGGGCTACCACACTGGACAGAGCAGACACAGAACATCGTCATCTAGAGGAAGCTCTAGAGTAATCACAACATCAACTTTTCTTCCTCAGCACAAAGCAGGACCTGAAAAGGGCCAGAAAAACATGTGGAGGTCAATATTTATATAATGTTGTGCATGGGGAATGCCTTCCTAAGCACGGAGCCAAACATTGAAAATACAAAGAAAAAAATTGGATAGACTGAGTGACTATACACAAAAACATTTAAATTGTGTTTTTTAAAAAACCCACTTTATAAAACACCATAAACTTTATTCTGGGAAAATATTTACAGTATAAAATGGTGAAAATACTTAAATGTCTTCACAGACTATTGGGCAAAAGACAAATATCTTCACAGAATGTTGGTCAAAAGACACAATAGGCAGTTTATATGCTTACAGAAAATTAGCTTCACTAGTAAATCAAAGAAATGCGGTTAAAGCAACATAGCTTTTGCCAATTAATTTGGAAAATAGGAAACATGAACATCCTGTGTTCACTGGAGAAAATGAACGCTCGATGCATCTCTCGAATGAGGGGACACTGGCACAGCCTCTCGGGAGGACACTTTGCTACCACTCATCTTTAGTCCTCAGGAGGAAGAGCAGCTCCCGCGACGGTTTCAGGGTGAAAGGCTCGGCACCAGCACAGCAGCACGGGGCTCCCTCTGCATGAGGTCCAGGAAGGACGAGCCTTTGAAGGAACGCCTCCCGGGCTAATGCTCAAGCTAATGGTCAAGACATGTCCAATTTCCCTCCTTAAAAAGTTCTATCCGTTTATTTATCAGCAATGTGGGAAATACACAAGAACTACACCCCTAGGGGTGTAACGGGCTTTATCACTGTGGTTGCTTATTTCCTGTTTAATGCACCTTAAAAACAAGTTTTAACAGTCTAATGACTCCCCCTCAGTTTAACAGAAAGGACTGGAAAGTATGTTATAAGTCACTATTATGAGGCTCAATGTTTTTAACCCAAAATTTGGCATGTCATGAACTTAACTCTTCAGCCAAGTATTTTGCTTCTCTCTGTGTTTTAGAACATTAATGAGATCCTTCCTGGCTTTGCACACTGGGTTCTTTGTCTGGTAGGGGTAGGGGGTTGTTCCTCATACCTTTTGGCTCCTGTGCAGACCATTTTCCCTGAGCTGAATATGAGGGCCGTTGTCCTGGGCTCACGGATCCTCATTATGACAGCAGCAAACCTCTACACACAGAAGCCAAAAGAACAATTAGCCTCTGCTAGAGTTAACACGATTCTAGTTGAAAGGCTGAGCTGGACATGAAAACCGTCTTGAATAAACTGAGATTGGATGGGAAAACTAAACAATGTCTGGGTCTCTTCTGCCCACATTAAGATTAAATAACAAAAAAGTTCACGATTCTAAAATGTACTTAGAAAAAAAACAGGTAAGAATAATAATAGGAAAGCTAAAATTTGAGTGACTGATATGTTTCAGGCCCTATTCTAAGAGCTTTACCAGTTTTCTCTCATTTATCCCCACAACAGGATCCAGGTGAGTCCATCGTAAGCCCCATTCAGTGCACAGGACTATGCAGTTACTTAACTTCCACAGGCAACGTTAAAGGTGAGATTGAAAAGCACTACTGATCAGACTCTGCTTTTTACTTTGAAATACTCCCTTTTTCTTTCAAAGAATCTTTGGAGAAAATAAAAGGAATGTTACCGACTTTCCAGACACTAGAATGTACTAAAAAGCAGCCAAAACATGAGAGAGAGAGAGAGAGAGAAAGAAAATATATATATAGTTAGGGATGCTGAAAATGAATGACAAAAAGTTGATTTGTCAAGTTCCTGCCTGCTGTAGTAGATCTTAAAGTGTGGGCCACAGACCAGCAGCACAGACAAGCCCTCTGGGTGGTGTTGATGCTGAGAGCCACTGGCCTGCCATACTGACATGTCACTTAATGACCTGCTCTTCCTACTGGTCCTACATTGACACGCCCTTTCCTCTCTCTCCCCCTCTCCCCATTAAGTTGGGAAGGGAACTAGCCGGGGTACTCTGCAAGATTCCAAGTTCTATGGGTCGGAGCTACCCTACAGGACCAAGGTGGGGCTGGGTTTGAAGTGTTCAGATCTGAAGTGTTAGCAGACAGCAGGAGAACCCGGCGTCAGAACCACACAGACTTGATCAAGCCCCCGTTAATGATTTCCAGGTGTTTACTAAAAAGATGGCACTCTCACCCAGTAGTCATTTTCTTGTGTTCTTATGGTAGTTTAAGTGCCAAGATAATTTCTTTGGCTGTCCAGGCCAAGTTTGGACAGGTCCTATACCCTAAAATAAAATGAGGGGAGAGCTGAGGATGGCAGAGAATAAAATATGCTTAAAAAGCTGATTGCTCAATAGTGTGGGCAATTATTGTGGCAGCTATAAGAATCTCATCATGTTTCCATCCTCATCATAGCCAGATATATGAAATATAAGAAGAAAAGCTATATTGTGTTTGGGTAACATTTGGATTCAGACGTCAGCAGTGACACCACCACAGCAAAAACAATTTATAAAGAATTGATGCTGGCAAGGTCTTCCGGGTTCCTACTAACATGGTCTTTTTCATCTAACTTCATAAATCCTCTACCACCCAAGGTAGTGGACTTTTTCCCAATAGGGACCAGGTCTTACTCAACTTTGTACGAAGTACAGAGTCTACCAAATCATTAAATGTTGATTGAATTAACAGATCCATTTCCTGGGTAAATAGGTCATTGAAAATAGGATGGCTTGCCTTAGCAAGACACAAGAAAGAATAGATTTTATTAACCTTTTAGGGGAGCCCTGGATGGTGTGGCTCAGTGGATTAAACACCAGCCTGTGAACCAAAAAAACAGATCGTAAGTTCGATTCCCAGTCAGAGCACATGCCTGGGATGCAGGCCAAGTGCCTGGTTGGAGGCATGCAAGAGGCAACTGATCGATGTTTCTCTTCTTCTCTTTCTCTCTCCCTTCCCCCTCTATAAAAATAAATAAATAATGTCTTAAAAAATAAACTTTGAGGGGGAAAAAACTCCGTGAATCTTACATTAGTAAGTAGAAGCTTGAACTTTCCACTGTAAACAATTTAGCTTTCACAAAGAAGAGAAATTGTAACTGAAGAAAACACAGAAGTGATGGCTAGGTGGGCAGCATTTAGAAAAAATTATTTCCAGGATATGATAGCATTTTAAGAAAGTTGGCAACCCATAGTGAGGCTGAAAATAGTCAAGCTGAAAAAAGTTTTTGAATGAAAAGAGAAAGCTCTTAACCTTTAGGAACTGCTCAATTACTGCTTTATTCAAGATAGAGGAGATTATGTTTTAGAACTTCAAAACAGAGGATGAGCCCTGGCTGGTGTAGCTCAGTGGATTGAGCACAGGCTGCGAACCAAAGGGTCACTGGTTTGATTCCCAGTCAGGGCACATGCCTACATACCTGGGTTGCAGGCCAGGTCCCTAGTGGGGGCCACGTGAGAGGCAACCACACAGTGGTGTTTCCCTCCCTCTCTTTCTCCCTCCCTTCTCCTCTCCCTAAAAATAAATAAAATAAAAAAACAAACAAACAGAGGATGAAACAATTAAATTTTTGAGTTGCCAAAAGCTGTTTGCTCATAAATTTGTTCTTTTTAAAAATAAGAACAAAGGAATAAATCAGTATCTTGATAATGTGAAGGAAAGTAAATCTAAATGGAAGCTCATTGTTGAAAGGAATACTGGGAAGGCTTACCTTTGGGTTATATTCTGCATTTTTTGCCTGTAAAGCTATTTTCTTCAAATCCAATTTACAGGCCAGGTTTGCAGTAGAGACTATATTCCTAAAGAAATAAATCAACTTAAAAATTTGATCAGATATAAAAAGAATTAAAACTAACTTCCTTATTTCATAGGTTATATATTAGTGACTTTGTAGATAGAGAATTATTCTAAATCTGAAGTACACAGTGACATGGTCCCTAGTAAAATGTAAAACTTTCAAAGTAAAGTGATAACATAAAATAGCTTTTCCCAAAATTATGACTAGATGACTAAAATTAAATTCTGAGTCTTTTTAAAAACTATGCCTCAAAATCACAAATACAATTCCAAATCAATTTGCAAATTGAATTCAGTCTTACATCTTTATATTCGTTGTGTTTAACCAACCCTAACCACAATTTTCAGCAACTAGTGCCTTAGTATAAATATAGTCTTTCAAAAATGTACATACTCTTGAATTAGTGCTTCATTTTATAGAAAACCAAACTGTCCAAAGCTATAGTCTAGTAAAAAGTGATAAAACAAAGAATAATAAAATCTGAAATTCTCTTCCCTACACTATTATCCTGAAATTAGTTGTTATCTCATTCAGGAATATAAAATGTGTACCCAGAAGCATCGCACATCTGGAAACCCCCAACGAACAACTTACTGTAGTTGAGGCACAATTTCGGAACATTCTGAAACAGGAGTCATCGGTGTCATAGGAGTTATGGACGCCAGAGGCAAGGAGTTTGGTTTCTCCAGAGAGGGCTGGACTGAGTCAGTGTCACCAGGGGGCAGAAGTGAGCGGGAATTTGCGGAACCGCTGCTGTTTAAGCCCAGGCCAGCTTTCTGTTTGCTAGATAATGGCAGCCTACTTTGCTGACTTTGAGCTTTACAATTTTCTTCAATTTCATGCTTGCTTCTAATGACAGTCTGGTATTTATTTTCTTGGGTAAGTTCATCTGGTAGGAAGCTAAGATCCACAGACGAGAGACCATCAGATGTTTCTTTGACTTCTTCAAGACGTGAATTAAACACAGCCTCTGGATTGGACGAATTAGATATGTAGACATCATAAGGTGCAAGGGGGCTCAGCAGGGGCAACCCAGGTGGGGCGAGGTCATCCTAAGCCGTTCCCAAAACAGACAAACACAACAGACAGAACAGTGTGTCACACCAATGGGATAGGACCATGGCCAGCAGCGACGTGTTCAGGATGAGAGGCAGTTCAGTACCGCTGATATTCATGCTCTTTCTCCACAAAGTATTCTATTAGTGTTACAGCACACTTAATAGAAGCATAAAAGTACTTAACATCCAGAAAAAGCATTTTTCATAAACTGCTTGTCCTACTTTAGTTAGATCTGAAGTAAGTTGCTGCTCTGTATACAATTTTGTAATAAAAGCAACCATGCTCTAAATTATGTATAGTTTGCAGAGAACAGAATTACTCAGCTCCTTAAATTAATTGTAAACTTTAGTTGATTTAAAGATTTTTTTAGAGTTTTACACTCATACTTTAAGTGGAAGAACAATAAGTGAAGGAAGTTTTAAGATACAGTTTGCATGCTAATCAAGACTCCACTGGGGAATCAGTGTTATTCCTTCTAGGCAAAGGATGGATAAAAGATTCTAGTTTTGTAAATTTGTAATAGGAAAAGGTGAAATTTAAATGGCAAGGATGATTTAAATCAATATATTGTATTTTCAGTCCAGGAAAGGCTGCTCAATTTCCATTAGTATCAACTGAGGGAATGAGGTGTGTAACTGAGGGAAACAGCTAATGTAAAATTCATGGAGCTTTTATGGAAAAAATTGATTACCTTGATACATATATTACCACCTGCTTTGCCCAAGTTGCAGGCCCAGGTTCTGGATTTTGAGCACTGCTTGCAGGATAACCTAACCCTCAGCTCTTACTTCTGACAACGGAATAGTGACGAATGCCTCTTCGTCTCTTTGCATCTTCTCGGTGACAAAGCTGCCTTGGCTAAGATAACCGTGTCTGGGCAGATCCTGCCGAGTTGCTCTGGTACTACAAGCCCAGCAGATGGCAGGGGTGATTAACTGATCAGAGAAAACACTCAGAAGCATGGAGTCATTCTCTTGAAATATGATTTTTAAACTTATTTCATTTTAAATTGTGTAATTAGCCCCCACCCCCACCCCACAGATTGGCCCCAGGAAAAGTGAGGTGGGGACTGGGGACGCTGGCCCCACCTCCTCTCCACTGCTTTCTCCATCTCTCCTGTCCGGGGGAAAGGGTCTCATCAGCCAGTTTAGACCAAAGCCCCATATCTGCAACAGTCAGTGTCTCCCCTCCTTTTTCCCATCGGGGCATTTTTAGCAGGGGGCAAAACTCCCACCCGAGGGAACTAAACTTCGACAAGGAATTTAAAATGGTGGTGAAAGGAGACTTGACTTGGAGTGGTGAACACACAATAAAATACACAGATGTGTTGTAGAATTGTGCACCTGAAACCTATACAGTGTTATTAACCAATGTCACCCCAATAAATTCATAAAAAATAAACATACGTTTTTATAAATAAAGAGTACAACAAGGACTTTAAGGCAGTGGCAACGAGATGTCGAAGGGGGGCGTTGTATGGCAATGGAACCTTGAGTTGACCTGTAGGAACACACCTCAGAGAATGTACTGATAGCGTATGCGCTGCATCCTTGACCTTGTATCTGAAGAAACTTTTTGTTAAACGTTTTTGCAGAACCGTACTCACTCATCTTTCCCAGAACCTCTGCTGCGTGGGCTTTCCTTTGCTATGTTATAGGCTGTAGGACGTCACTATCTCTACCCCAGCCCTATCATTGTCTATCTAAAAATCCTCCCTTCACTGTAACCCCCACCCATTAACTTGCTCTCTTGCTTTTGTTCCTTTGAAGACTCCTTTCTCTTTTATCTACAATACCTGACTCTAAAGATTTTAAAAATTAAATGAAACGACATTTAAGAATTACAAATCGAAAGAAGCCACAGGTGCTTCCAATTCACATTTTGGAGTCACCCCAGACCAGGTTCAAGGTCTGGTTTGCAATCTTAGGCAAGTGATTTCACCTCTCGAAACTTCTATTTTTCTGGTGAAAGACGGAGCTAATCAAGCCCACATCTTAAGAGTCGCTAGGAATTTTGTGAGATAAAGCAGGTAAAGCCCTTACAGCGCAGGACTCGGAGCTCAAGCAATAGAGCGGGACGCAGACCCTGACTCTGGGACAGTGCGGCAGCCTCCAGGCTCACCTGGGCGGCGCACTGGTCCAGGTAGAGCTCCAGGTACGTCTCCTCGTCCTCCATGAGAGGAGGTCTCACTCTTGGGGTCGTGGGAACAGATGCGCGGAGACACCCCGGCCGGTCGAACTACAGCGGAGTCCGACCAGGCGCACGGGGCACCCAAACCATTTATGAGCCCCCAGCCGCACTCGAGGAGGCGGGCCACCGGCCTGGGGGCCCGAGCGTGGGTGGGGCCGGGCCTCAGCGCCCGCCCAGTCCACGCTCCTGCGGGAGGCGTTTGTGAATTAATGATGAGCCAGAGAGGGGGGATGCAGAACGTGCACCAGGCCCGCGGGCCACTAGGAAGAGGAGGAGGACAGGAGCTGAGGAAGGGTCTGCTCCAGGGAGCAGGGGCTGGGTCTGGACCTGGGGATGGTCTTGGAAGAGGCTCGTTGCCCGGGTGCCATCACCACACTCTGCCCACAGCTGTGAAGGACCTCGGCCTGCAAGTGTAGTTTCCTTCAGTACCTGCAAAAGCTTTGCCCTACTGAAGGAGCGGTCTCCGTGTTAGTAGCGTAAAAAGTGAACGGGTTGCACCATGAGAAAATAAGGGATTTTTCTTTTTCTTCTTTTTCATCTTTTCAGCAGAGCGAGTAGAATTTGAGGCACCTTACCTACTCAGATATATTACTTTTATGTAACTATTGCTTCTCACCTACAAATCCCGGGTGATTTTTCTCCAATCACAGAGACTTTAGGGTAAAGCCACATAGAAAAGAATGTCGCTGCACAGTTAGTGTGAGGCAGCTCAAGAAAACCAAGTATTCATAGGAATTTTCTCTTTCCTGAAATCCTTATTTTAATTTTCAGTGCCTCATCTTTCATAAGAACTTAAAAGTGCAGAGTGGTTCTATACATATAACTGGTTTTTCCATGTAAGATATTTCAAAATGTACATGGAGACACACATAAAACATGCCTCTCCTCTCCGAGAGCATGAATTTTGATTAGTCATCTTTGTGTCTTTGTACCAAGCTCATAGTTGATCGATGGAATTTAACTGGTGAACGAAGCTGTACTCAGAGTGGAGCACCGGAAGCTCATGGTAGTAGACACAGCACTCTAACAATCAGATAACCATTAAAGTCATACAGAATTTCCAATCAAGAAGAGCAAACATTTTGATAAAGCTGGAATTTTATATAATGATTATAGTGATATATAATTGAATGATTCATGTTAATGAGATAGCCTACAAAAAAAATGTTTAGCACAGTACCTGTCTGGCAGCTCAAATATTAGCTCTTAGTTTTGTTATTAGACTGTTAGGGACTGAATGTATCCTCTACCCCCAAATTTACATGCTGAAACCCTAATACAAGGTGACTGGTGTCCTAATAAGAAGACAGAGAGAGAGAGTAAGACCGAGACACCGGGGATGTGTGTACTCAGGGGAAAAGGCCACGTGAGGACACAGTGAGAAATTGGTCATCTGCAAATGAGGAGAAGAACCTCAGGAAACACCAAACCTGCTGATGCTTGTGCTGATCTTGTACTTCTAGCCCCAGAACTGTGAGAAAATGAATTTTTGTTGTGTAAGTCACTCAGTCCGTGGTATTTTGCTATTCCTAGCAAACTAATACATAGACGAATCAAGCGTCTCATGTGTGGTCGGTGGAATTCTGACATGGCCCCCCCAATTCCTGCCACCTGATGCATACACTCCTCTCCTAGTTATTCAAACACTGATCCTCATGCTGCCGTGAAGGGATTTTGCAGAAATTAAGCCCCAACTTAGTTAACATTGACAAAGAGATTAGATTACCTCTGGGTCAGCCTGGCCTAAGCAAGTGAGCCCTCAAAAGGAATTGGGGCTCTTCCTTGGGAGGAAAATTCAAAGATGAGGGAGGTTCTTCATTGCTAGCTTTGGCAATGGATGGAGCCGTATTGAAAGGAAAATGGGTGACCTGTAGGAGATGAGAATGGCCCACATTTGACAACCAGCAAGGACATGGAGACCTGAGTCTTACAGCTGCAAGGAGTTGAATTTAGCCAATAGCCAAGAAAGGACTCCTTTCTAAGACTCCTTTCAGCCTGGCTAATAGCCTCATCTTGTCCTGGTAAGCTCTGAGCAGAGAGCTGTCATGCTGTGCCCAGACTTCTGACCTGTACCTCTGTGCGCTTATAAATAGGTGGTGTTTTAAGGCACCAAACTTGTGACAATTTGCTACTCAGAAATGGAAAATAAATGCATCATCAACTAGAAATAAGAAGGAGGGACACGGATTTGAAGTGATCTGCAGTGCAAATTATAAAGCAGATGAGTAATATGTTAACAATAAGCAAATTTGTGTAAAGGGTACACGAGGGTTCCTTATGCTATTTTGATTTTTGCATCTTATTTCTAAGTTTGAAATTATTTGTGAATAAAAGTTTTCAAAATAAAAGATGAGAGTGTTTTTGTGGATGTTTTCAGTTGTGTTGATGTTTCCAAAATCTTTAATTGCTCTATGTCTGAGAATCAAAGATTGATATGACTTGATTAAATAATAATTAACTGCTAGAATTTATTGAACTGCTACTATGCACCAAATACTATCTGATTGTTTCATATATATGAACTGATTTAAACATTACAACAACCTTGTAAGATAAGTATTCTGTTATCCCTATTTTACAGTTGAGGATACTGAGGCACAGAGAGGTTAAGTAACTTGTCCCAGGTCACACAGCTCCTATTCAGAGTATGACTCTGGAGCCACATGCTATGCATTGTTCCCCATCAAAGTCTACATATGCCATTTCAAGTTGGAAGTTTATTTTCATTTCAACTGTGATTGTTAATCTGTTTTAGATCTAGTGTTTTTTCTTCAGAATTTGTAATATTTTGTACTTTGGCCGAAAAAGAAACCCTAACTTATTCAAAAATTTTAATTCATCCTTTCTTTTTTAAAAAATATACATTATTGATTATGCTATTACAGTTGTCCCACTTCTTTTCTCCCCATTATTCCTCTCCATCCTGCACCTTCCCCTCCCACCATCATTCCCCCACCTTAGTTCATGTCCATGGGTCTTACATATAAGTCCTTTGGCTTCTCCATTTCCCATACTATTCTTAATCTCCACCTATTTATTTTGTACCTATCATTTATGCTTCTTATTCCTTGTACCTTTTCCCCCATTCTCCCCCTGCTGTTGATAAGTCTCCATGTGATCTCCATTTCTGTGATTCTGTTCCTGTTCTAGTTGTTTGCTTACCTTTTTTTTTCTTTAAGGTTCAGTTGTTGATAGTTGTGAGTTGTCATTTTACTGTTCATAGTTTTGATCCTCTTTTTCTTAGATAAGTCCCTTTAACATTTCATATAAGGGCTTGGTGATGATAAACTCCTTTAACTTGACCTTATCTGGGAAGTACTTTATTTGCCCTCCCATTCCAAATGATAGTTTTGCTGGGTAGAGTAATCTTGGTTGTAGGTCCTTGCCTTTCATGACTTGGAATACTTCTTTCCAGCCCCTTCTTGCCTGCAAGGTCTCTTTTGAGAAATCAGCTGATAGACTTATGGAACTCCTTTGTAGGTAACTGTCTCCTTTTCTCTTGCTGCTTTTAAGATTCTCTCCTCTTTTATCTTGGGTATTGCAATGGTGATGTACCTTAGTGTGTGCTTTCTTGGGTCCAACTTCTTTGGGAACTCTCTGAGCTTCCTGGACTTCCTGGAAATCTATTTCCTTTGCTGGATTAAGGAAGTTCTCCTTCATTATTTGTTCAAATAAGTTTTCAATTTCTTGCTCTTCCTGTCCTTCTGGCACCCCTATGATTTGGATGTTGAAATGTTTAAAATTATCCTGGAGGTTCCTAACCCTCTCCTCATGTTTTAGAATTCTTGCTTCTTCATTCTGTTCTGGTTGAATGTTTATTTCTTCCTTCTGGTCCAAATTATTGATTCGAGTCCTGGTTTCCTTCCCTTCATTGTTGGTTCCCTGTACATTTTCCTTTATTTCACTTCGCATAGCCTTCACTTTTTCCTCTATTTTGCGACCATACTCAACCATTTCTGTGAGGATCCTGATTATCTGTGTTTTGAACTCTGTATCTGATAGGTTGGCTATCTCTTCATTGCTTCGTTCTATTTTGGGGGCTTTGATCTGTTCTTTCATTTGGCCATATTTTTTTGTCTCTATGTAGCTGTTACATTGTAAGGGGCTGAGCCTTAGGTATTCATCAGGGAGGGGCAACCTACCTCACTGCATTGTAGCACTGTGTGTGTGGAAGAGGTCAGAGAGGGGACAGTGGTGCTTGCTCTGCTCTCCACCAGCTTTTAGTCATTTCCCCCACTACCCACGAGCAAATTGGGCCCTTCTGGGGCTGGTTCCCAGGTGAGTGGGTTTGTGTACATTCTAGGACCCTGTGGGTCTCTCCAACAAACTCTGCTGTGAGGCTTGCAGTTTCTCCTACTGCCACAACCCCCACAGGTTTTTACAGTCAAAGGTTTTGGTGCTTTATTTCTCTGTGCTGGAACCCTGGATTTGGCAGTCTGTCTCACTCCCCAGTTCCTCTCAGTTTATCTGTACATGAATGTGGGACCACCCAGTCTGCCAGCTACTACTTTGCCATGAGTCCTTTCCTACCTGGCTGCCTGTCTCCGCCCCTTCTACCAGTCTGGATGAATATTTCTACTTTACCTCTTTGGTTGTCGGACTTCCATACAGTTCAATTTTCTGGCATTTCTGGTTATTTTTTGTTTTTAAATTTGTTGTTGTCCTTCTTTTGGTTGTGCAAGGAGACAAAATGTGTCTACCTATGCCTCCATCTTGGCCAGAATTCATCCTAATTCATCCTTTCTTAATTAACTATTGTAAAGATTAAATGAGTTGAATGGGAGTATGTATAAACTTTTACCAGGTACTGTGCATAAATATATAAAGATATTTTAATATCTTTAAAGAGTAACATCAAGATGTAGTTGGACTGTGTTAATGCTCATGAAAAGTCTTTAAGAGAGATCAACTCTATGGAAAACAGGCCTTTACCCTTATTTTAAGAGGCCCTGTCTTCATCATAGGAAATATTAAAGTGAACCCACATTAAATTCTATTTATATATAGCTATTTAAGAGTTGAATTCCTTGTGACTAATTGACATGTCACATTTTGTAGATATTTAATCAAATTTACCAATTTCAGTTTTGGAATTAAAAAAAATTGGGAGCTGGTAGATTTTTCTCAGCTTTCAATTTTATTGGCCCTTGAAAAGCTCGTGCGCCCAAAGCATGGGGCCTCAGCCTCTAAAATGCGGTCACACCAATGTTGGGACCGGAGATTGGCAAGAAAAACCGAGATGGAACTTCGACGTTGAAGGATGGTTGGGAAACGTTTTTTCACTAGGTGGCGCTCTTTCCCCTCCATAAAGGGAATATCTTCTGGTTTGGAGAGCAAACAGCTTTTGGAGCCAGAGTACAAAGAGGTGGTTCTATGTATCCCTTAGATGTTAAAATAAAAGGTGGCTATTTCGATGTGGCAGATCAGGGAGTACTTACAAAAATAAATAAAATTAGTCACTGTACCAGTCAATGCAAATATATTATACATATATCTATACAAAGTGATTCAAATTTTGGCGGGAAACCAGAGAAAGTGTTTGAAGAGCAATCCACAAACTACCTAGATTGGCATTATATGTGAAGGGCAATTTTGCTGCCTAGGGAAAAGCTGAAAAGCAAGAATTTGCGTAAACGTGATTAGGTTTCTTGAGGCCATGTTAGGAGACCGCATTGCTAAATCTGGCGGCAATTTTGCTAGACGCAGCCTTCTCTTTCCCTTAGGAGCCATGGACATTCATTGCGATTAATCTCTATATTGAGCTGACAGTTTCCTGACAGGGATTTCAACACAAGATTATGGAGGTGGATTTCAGCATTGCTTCAAGGTCTTGTCTAGATCAAAAGTTGATGAATTCTTATCCTTTCAGTAATCACTTGAAATAAAAATATCTAACAATAACTCATCCACTGAAAAAGTGGCTCTGGAGCATAAACGTCAGCATCTGGGAAGGAGCCTATGTAATGGCTTAATCAAAAAGGCACAGGAGCACTGTCAAAAATAACCTTAGTCACCATCGCCTGGGCTTGCCCACCTCAGTCCATGGAGGAGCTTGAATGGGGGTGGCGCCACGGTCCCGCTCCAGTGCTGCTGTGCACTGGGCATAAAGGAGACTTACTATATTTTAATTTCCCCAGGAAAAAGGCTTCGTTTCATGTAAAATTAAAAACAAAAATTAAAATTTCACAAGTTCCATTTTCTTTTTTTCCTAAATATTTTATTTATTTATTTTTAGACAGAGGGGAAGGGAGGGAGAAAGAGAGGGAGAGAAACATCAATGTCTGGTTGCCTCTCGCACACCCTCTGCTTGGGACCTGGCCCACAACCCAGGCATATGCCCTGACCAGGAATCGAACCAGTGACCTCTTGGTTCACAGGCCAGCACTCAATCCACTGAGCCACACCAGCCAGGGCTCCTTTTTCTTTCTTTCTTTTTTTTTTTATTTCATTCCTATTATTTTCTTTCCATGTGGACATCTACCATCAGAGAGTTTCTACAACAAAAAAATACATTATTCGTAAAAGTATATTATAAATAGGAAGTATTATGGATGAGCATAGTTTTGGCAACTGTTACATGGACACAGAACCAGTGCTGGGCTGGCAAGAGTGGCTTTGCCGTTTTCCAAACTGAATTCATCCAGGGAAGCCTGAGCCCTGATGACCGCTGCCGGCCCCTGCCACGCACAGCAGATTATAGCTTGTACAGGATTTGCTTGGGAAAGTATGTATAAGCATTTCGGCTTCTGTCTCCTCACTGAACTCCACTTTGTACATCCCTCACTAAAATAAGGATCTTTGCACACGTCTGCACTTGCATGCTGTATAATTAGAGTCAAGTTGGGAATGACTCTTCCACACTATCTTTCCTCCCCAAGAGCTCACATTTAAAGATTTGTTTCTGATAGACATTCTGTGGAAACTTGACACATGTTTACATTTATGATGCAAAATCAAATATGACTTATGAGATTTCAGCTGTTTACCCATCTTTGAAGGGTCTGCCTCAATGTTTCTAACCTGGGAAATGTAAGAAGACTGTTAATTTCCTTCACTATTTCTTTTTTTTAAACATCAATGTGTGAGAGATACATCGATCAATTGCCTGTCACATGCCCTCAACTAGGGACCTGACCCATGACCCAGGCATGTGCCTCGACTGGAATCAAACCAGTGACTTTTCGGTTCACAGGCTGGTGCTCAACCCACTGAGCCACACCAGCCAGGGTGATTCACTACTTCTGTATAAAGTATACCCGTTTGTGCACTTGTGGAGAGAGATCTCCCTTTCCCGCTGTGTGGAGGTACATGGGAGGCAGTAGAGTACAGGAGTTAAGAGGCTGAGTGTGGGAGTTAGACCTCGGTTTGAATATTTGCTTAACTGCGCACAAGCGTTGTGGTTTTGGGCACATTATCTCTTATTTGTAAGTCTAACTTTCTCCCCATAAAATGGAGCTAATCACAGGTCTCCCCTAGCGCTGAGATGGGGCCACACGGGACCATCAGCAGAGCACGAGGCACAGTGCCCAGCGCACGACGAGAACCCAGTCAGTGGTGCTGCGCTGGTTAAGAATATGATCTGCACTCAAGAGGCAATGGCCACTGGCCCTCCTTTCTAATCCTGAAAATCTTTTCGAAGACTTCAGACTATTCTAGAGCAAAGTAGAGAACCATTCGTCAAGAGCCCTGGCCCTTCAGAAGGCAGCTTTACCAAATAGCTCATGGGATTTTGTGGGGGGGGAGAAGCAGCAGCTGCACTAAAGGCCCCGACAACCCCTGAGAGGCCTTTGAGGGAGCAGCCTTGGGGAGGAGGCCAAGGTGAGTCAGCACACCTACCCAGTTCCTGAGAGAAGCCTCCCTAGGGCCGCTGAGTCACTCTTCCCTTAAACCCGCAGTCAGCCCTCTCTCCTGCCCCCTTTTTCCTTTCTGTTTCGGAGTCAAGTCCGTGTTAAGAGGTACACGGGAAACAAGATATAATTACCATGATGACAAATCCACAAATGATGTTCTTTATGAAAATGAATTCTCCTTGGATAGGCTATACTTACTTAGAAGGGCCCCTGGGTGGCAAATCTCCAGGATGCACTTCTCATAAGTCAAAGGGAGTAACTGCTGGCAGAAATGCCTCAGGAGTGACTAAGAGACTCTCCCCGCTGGAGAAAGGCCTGAGCCCGTCACTGCTGTTGGTGAGATGGATAGAGAGCTCACTCTCCTCCTAACATTCCCCAGTGTGTCTCTGTGTTCGCTATTTTATTTCAGACAACTTATGTGTCATATTACCCGTCATGTGGTCGCTCATCCAAGACTTGTGCAAGACACTCCGTAGATACCACAGAGGATTCAGATGCCTGTCTTTTAGGAACTTACAGTGTAGTAGGGTAGAAGATAATACAACGACAATAATCAAGATGATGATAATATAGACTTACTATGATCACTGGTGACTTACTATGTGCAGGCACTGTTTTTCAGTCCCTGAAAACTTCTTTTTATTGAAACGATGCTATAAGTAGATGTAATTTTCATCTCAGTTTCAAAGATGAGGGAACCGAGGTCCTGTGGAAATGAGGCAACTTGTTCAAGGATAAGTCCTGTATACAATCATCATCGCACCAGGTAGAATTCAGTTAAACATCTCGGCAGTTTATAGGCGGGAAAGATAACTTCCTGTGGATGGGCATCAGGGCACACTTCACAGAGGAGAGAGCGATAGAGCAAAGTCTTAAAGAATGGAGGGGGTTCAGTTGTGGCCCCTCCAAAAGACACATCTATCTGCCCAGAACCTGTGAATGTGACCTTATTTGGAAAAAGGGTCTTTGCAGATGTAATTAAGTTAAGGCTCTTGAGATGATATAATCCTGGATTTGGAGCTGGGGGAGCTGAATCCAATGAGAGGCGTGCTTATAGGAGAAAGGCAGAGGGAGAAGAAGGCCATCTGAAGACTCAGGCAGAGCCTGGCAGACCTGCTGCAGATCAAAGAACGACAGAGATTGCTTGCAGGCATCAGAAGCGAGGAGAGAGGTGTGGAACAAATTCCCCCTCAGAAGCAGCACTGCTAACACCTTGAGTTTGGGCTTGTGGGTTCCAGGACTGTGAGAGAATAAATCTGTGTTGTGTTAAGCCACCCAAGTTGTGGTAACTTGTTATAGCAGCCTTGGGAGACGAGTATATAGAATGTGAGAATCCCTGGAAAACAACGGCTCAAGCAAAGACACTGAAATGGAAAAGTACAGAGGTCTGAGTGTGTCTGTTTTGGTTTGGCTGGAGCATTAGGATTCTGAAGGGGAACGGGCTGTTTATAGGGGGGTCATATTATGGAGGGCTTTGAATGTCAGGTTAGGAACTTCGGATTTTATTTTATGAGCCCCAAGGAACTTGATGAGAGTCATACATATAGAAAATTAAGGTGTGCCTGAGCTAGAAGGAAGCAGTATAGGCCTGAATTAGGGCAAGGGCTGTGTGAATGAAGAGAAGGGAATCCGAGACTTGGCAAACCACAGATTCTCAATCTGACTTGCTAAATCGCTCGATTCATCTTTTACCTGCTATTGTTTATGCGCCTTTGTCTTCTGGGCTGCGCAGCACCCACACTTTAACTGAGCTATCTTAAGTCTCCTGGCTGCCTGTCAAGTTGGATTATTAACTTGTTCTGGCTTCCTGGCAGCTGGGCTGTGTTCTACATTGAGGACTTTCCTTCAGTAATCATTTCTTTTGCCTTCTCTGGTCCTGGGCCTCCGGTGTGAACTAACCCTTTGGAAACTGTTTCAGTGCCCGCAGCCCCCTCTTCCTGGCTCCTGTCCTGCCTGAGCTGGGGGCGGGAGGCAGGGTTTCTGGGCTGCTGGGCTCGCCTACCCCAGCTTCCTGTTAGGGATCCTATCCTGACATTCGGTGCCGAAGTGTGATGGAGAGGCAGCATTGATCAAGCCGTGACATCTGGAACAGATGCAAACCTTAGAGCCATGTCAGAAGTGACAGAGTACCAATTTCCTGCAGACCTTTAATATGGTCTGAGGCTTCAGGCCTCATTAGCATCACACTCCCCTGGTTAGTTTTTCCAAAATCACCCCCACTCTCTTGATCTGGCTTGAGAACATGAGACCAGGGGGAGGAAAAGAAGAGGAAGCACGGTACCCACAGCTTAGTCAATGCCAGTTACCCTGTGAGGTGTGTTGCCTGTGTTATTTCATTTCATCTTCGTGTCAGAACAGTGAGGCAGGTGCCATTATTCTCATTTTACAGATGAGGAAATCGAAGCTCAGAACAATTAGGTCATACGGTGAGTCGTGCTGCCAGGACTCAACACTGGGATTTTCCCACGTACCACACCACCTCTTACCTGGGAGGTTATTTTATTCATGCTGTACTAAGGTGGGAGAATTCAGTTTTGGCACATGTGCAGGATTTGCCTCGTGCATGCTGGCTTTGAACTTCGTGTCGTGCATTTTGCATAAACGTTTTTTCTCTGGTCCCTCCTAGAGCCCAGGCACTGACCTAGAACTTCCTGGACGTCAGTTTCAAGAACGTTTGAGGACTTTCCAGGCTGATGAACTTGTGCTGTTTTCCAAAGGAACGAAAGTCTGCTTTAGCGTCAGGTTGCAATCCGCAGTTGTCTGGGTGCATCTGTAGGTTGGGTTGTATAGGAACGAGAAAATACAATAGGTTGTCTTTGTAGCCTTGACTCCTACATTGCTTTGGGAAAAGGCAATGGCTCTGATACAGAATCCTGGATGCTGCTGTCTGCAGAACTTAGGAGGTTAGCGCTTTGTTCACACTCTCTAGTTTTCTACCCCAGGCCAATATCCTCAGGAGCCCACGCCCACTGCCCTACCAGCCTTTGCTTGCTGTTTTTGTCCCACCTGCCTCCTGCTCAATCCCAGAATGTACGTCTCCCTTCTTTCTGCAATTCCAATCCTAAACTTCAATTCCAATCCTAAACTTTGGTCACGGTTCAGGCCCAGCTCACTTTCTCCATTAATCCTCCCCCGATCAGCTTTCCTTAGTGGAGGTCCTGCAGCCTGTTGGCTTCTCGGTGCTCTTCCCCAGCTCTCTTTCTGACTCTGGGTCTGTGCATTATCTCTTTTTTGCAGCCCCTTAGAGTAAAGACTGTGGTCTTCCTTTTGGCTACATGGCGCTTGGCAGAGCGCTGGGCATACAAGAAGGGAGTTAATTATTGATTGGGTCTGTAAAATGCAGATACACATCTAGAACACAGAGTACCTTGCAAAATCTGCATTGCTTTCCCCAATGTGTTTAGAATAAAGTACAAATTCCTGAGCATGGAATTAAAACAACAACAATAAAAATATAATAAAATCTCTCTGCCTTCAGTTTCCAAACTATATTTCCAGGCACTGAAAAAGCACTGTTATCATTGCTCCTACGGTTCCATCGGTTGGCAATGCCACTTCTGGGTTCCCTGCCCCTGGAAGTTCTTCTCGGCCTTCTGTGTGCAGCCCTCCTTGATCGTCCAAGAAACAGCTAAGACAGTTTTTCCTCTGAACACCTAGACCATGTCATTTTTGTCCAGTTTAGCCTGTATTTCATTTAACCTTGTCCTGTATTTCATTGTTTGTTTTAAAGATTTTATTTATTTATTTTTAGAGAGAGGGCAAGGGAAAGATAAAGAAAGGGAGAGAAACATCAATGTGTGGTTGCCTCTTGCATTTCCCCTATTGGGGACCTGGCCCACAACCCAGGCACATGCCCTGCCTGGGAATTGAACTGGCAACCCTTTGGTTCACAGGCTGGCACTCAATCCACTGAGCCACACCAGCCAGGGCCCTATATTTCATTGTTTACATTCCCTTCTGGATTACCCACTCCTCAAGGAGCCATGCTCTTGATTTGCTTTTGCATCCAGTTAATGCCTTCGGTTGGATAGGCAGCCTTCCACAAACACTAGCCTTGCTTAAAGTAGTTCCTATGTGATAGGAATCAGCAGCAGCTCTAATGCTTTTTGGCAACAGCTTGCTTGCAGAGGAGCTAAAAGCAGGGGAGGGCTAAGAGGCAGTGTACCTGCTCCTTCCTTATTCCCTCCCTGCCTTGTGGCAGAGACAAAGTTCTTAGGTCTCTGTCTCTGGATGCTTAGCTGCCCTTTCTTAGCAACCTCTCTTTGCTGGAGAGGAAATGGAAATAGTTCTGACTCAAATGCACACATCGCATCAGAGGCAGGCCAGGGCCCATGTGTCTTCTGAGTCAGCAGGCATTAAACCAAACTCATCTCTCCCCTAACCTCTAAAGCCCACAAAGCAGCAAACTCATTATCGCTATGCAGGGGATAGGGAGGATTAGGCCAAGCACAGAGCAGCCTGGACTGTGGCAGGGACTGCTTTTTTTCAGGGATGGTGCAGTGAGCCATTTTCCCTTAATTGCTCATGACTTATATACTACTCACTGGCAGTGTGAACCAGAGACGCCCACTTGACATCATTAGCTGAGTGGGCCAGATGTCAGCCACTAGATGTTTCTAACTTCCCCAGCTTGCTGAGCTCATCTGGTCCTTGATGATTTAGTAAAAAGTGTCTCAAATCTCCACCCCTTATAAGTAGGCCAGATACTCTCCCAGTAGCTCTGAGAATCCCTGCTGGCACACGTGGAAGAAGCCGGTGTTCCCTCTGCCACTGGTCTCGGCTCCCACTGCTTTCTTGGTCTCCGCTTTGTGTTCTGCTTCTTGCATGCCCTGTTCATTTTGCATACAGCACTTACTTACTGGACTTCTTCCAGACCCAGAGCACCACTCTGCATGGCTGTGTGTGTGCTGCAGGTTTTCCTGAAGAATTGGGCATTGGAGTGTGTGTGTGTGTGTGTGTGTGTGTGTGTGTGTGTGTTAAGGTTATGGATGTTACATTACCACACAGAAGGGCAAAACACGTGCAACTGCATATTTCACCACCTCGGTTTTCAAAGTCCCTCCGCATTCTGTCCTCTGGGGAATTTCCTGCGTTTGTCTCTTCCCCAGCGTCCAGCCCTGTTCCTGGACCCTTCTGACCTTCTTCTTGGACCTCCCCGAATTCCTCCTGGTTCCTTCAGTGACAGCTCCACTGCACATTTCTGATGCAAGACAGTTTAACTATTTTCTTTTCATTGCAAACCATCTAGACTTGGCCTAGCGAACCATCCCAATAAGTAAAAACTGCATTTGAGATGTTTCTAACAAAGACAGTTTCTCCCTGAAGAGGAATTCTGTGATTAGCTCTGATAGAAATATTTTGTTTCCTCCTTTGATCAGCAAATAAAATGAAACTTTTTGCCCTGGCTGGTGTGGCTCAGTGGACTGAGTGCCGGCCTGTGAACCAAAAGGTTGCTGGTTTGATTCCCAGGCAGGGCATGTGCCTGGGCTGAGGGGCAGGTCCCCAGTTAGGGGCATGTGAGAGGGAACCAATCCGTGTATCTCTCACACATCAATGTTTCTCTCCCTCTCTTTCCCCCTCCCTTGCCCTCTCTCTAAAAATAAATAAATAAAATCTTTAAAAAAAGAAAGAAATTATTGATCTAAATATTTTAGGGAACTAGCTTCTGTTTATTTCTGGGGTCATTAAAAAGATAATGCCTCCTACACAAATGAGGAAAATAACAGAAGTGACAGCGAACTTAGGCTGTGCTTCACAGGCCAGGCTGGATGGCTTGTTACACCGCCTTGTTTTGGAAGACACGCCAGTCAATGCGGCGCTCTTCCTTCTGGGCGAGGGCGTGGCTTCCGGACCCCTCTACAGAGCGGATTCAAGCTGTGTTGGGGGTTTATTAGCGCTGATATGAGAGGTGAAGCTAACTTGCCCCCACTGCTCTAGACATTCTATGGAGGGAATTTTATGCTTCTGGGCATGACTCCTATTTATGTTTGCTAACAGTCGCCAGTCCGGGAAACATGAATAGAGGGTAGAGAATGTGGTTTCTGTATTAGTCAGCACAACCTGCGTTATGCTGTGGTAACAGCCAACCCCCTACTCTTGCTATTTCTTGCTCATGCCGTGTGTCCTTTAAGGATCAGCTGATGCTCTGCTGTGTGTCACCTTTATCCAGGGAGTCAGGCTGACAGCAGCGTCTGTCTAGAACATGCCAGCCCTGAGGCAGAAGGAAACAGGTCATGGTGAACTATGACTGGCTCTTAAAGCTTCTGCTTGTAACTCATGTCACTTCCACTCACATTTCATTGGCCGAGGCGAATGTCAAGGAGGTGGGCAAGTGTAATCCTCCTTCAGGGATGAGCAGCGGAAACATTAATTCAGTTTATATCCGATACCTACTTTTTTATTGTTCTTAAATGTCTAAGAACTGAAGTGAAAGAAAAGGGAGACATTCTCTATTTTTCGTGTTGTAAAGGCTATTCTTTATTCTTTTTACCATCTATGTTAGAAACCTTATTATGAGGTTTAAAGAATAGAAATACACATTTTATGTGATTAATGTCGGAACCTTTATTATATTTAATGTTTTTTCTGCTGCTGGAATGTAATTAGTTATAACAGAGGCTGTTTAATGGTCAGGCAAGGTTTATTAATGCAGATGAAGATAATAATCTTAGTGGGTAAATCCGGACTCTATCCAACACTGTAGTGTTGTCTTTCATTTACCTTCATAGCGGAATAAGGTAACCCTAACCATATTGACCTCGTGACCCTCCCTTTAACCTCCCCCAAAATGTTTTACTCTTATACATACTTTTAACAGGAAAATAACCTTTTTGTATTGAAATATATTAAAGCATATATAAAAATAATGGCCGAGTACTGTGATAACTATTCCCTTCATCCTATTAATATCAGTGTCAGCAGGTGACATACAAAGCAGAACTGCTAAGAGGTGTTTGGAATAACACTAGTTTGGAAGAATGTTAGCAGGTATCCCACTGAAGAAAGGCTTAGTAATGCCACAATTCACTTCATCTTAGCAAAGGGCAGAAACAATAGTAATTCCAGGATTCAGAAAGTGCTTGGTTAAACAGAATACAGGTCTCTGTGATACAAGATGTCTCAGAACCTTAATGAAGCGTTCTTAGTGCACGGGCCATTTATCTGGTACTATCCTTCAGAATACACTCTGAGAAAGGCTGACTCACAGCTTTCAACTGGTCCCATTGCAACCACTTTCCGACCTTACTGGATGCCCATCCTCCAAGTCTTTTATTTACTTCTAATCAATCAGCCCTCTGCTTTCTTTACTTCCTCATTTAACCATATTAAACTGAACAATTCATCATTTTAATAACATGCCTGGCCAATGATCTAAACCCCCTTATGTCTTAGTTGTACCCACCTGGCAAAACCCAGCTTTGGATGGATCCAACTTTCTGCTTCCTCTGTGTCCTGCTGGAAACAGCCATGTGATCATTAACTTCAAACAGGCCTTTAATATCTGACATTTCTTACTATCTGATATTTCCTGTTTAGTTCAGTTCTGACTCTCTCACTCCCTGTGATACCGTCTCAAACCCTTTCTACTTCTGGATTCTATGATCACCTCTCTCCACTCCCACCGCACACCCCACTCATGTGGCTGCTTTACAGAGTACAGTCGTGCCTGCTGTTCCCAATCCTGCAACTCTCCTTAGCTGCTCTCATCCCAGCCCCCTTTTCCCGTGTTGGGCTGGTGGAAGTGTCTCTTTTCTGTCTGACAACCTCTCTACTCTGATTCCCATACCTGCCGACTTTCCAAGGACCTTACACTGTGGATTATACTTTCTTTTTCTTATTATGGAGTCAACTTTACTTGTCACCTGGTCTTTCTCATCAACCATCAGATTTACATATGCTTAAGTTCTTTTTTTGTTATGGAAATAAATAAAAGAAGGAAGGCAGAAAGGAAGAGGAAAGGAGGGAGAGAGAAACTCTCGGCATTACATTTTGTTCCAGGTAACTCTGCCTCTTCGTGGCCAGTTCTCACTGTTTCCATTTCCTCTTCTCTCGCTCTTTATTCAGTTTGCTCTTTTTTTTTTTTTTTTTGAGATTTAACGTACATGTGGTAATGTGTAGCTCAATGAAATTTTACATATTTATACACCCCACCTAGCTACCACCTAGATCAAGCTATAGAGCATTTCCAGGGGGAAAAAAGCACAAATATCCTCCACATTTCATAACTTGATATCTTCACTTGCCAATACACCCTGAAGATCACTCCCTGGCAGTACATTGGGACCCTCTTTACCTCTTTTCAACTGAGTAGTGCTTCGGCATGTAGCCGTATCATCACTCATCAATATTCTGCTGATGGACATTTAGATTGATTCCAATCTTTGTCTATTGCAAATAGTGCTTCCACAAGGAGTTTTGTACAGACATTGTTTTGTATTTCTGTTAACGTATGCTTGGGACAGATTCTAATTAGAAGTGGGATTGCTGGGCCAAAGGTTAAGTGCATTTGTGGTTTGGCTAGATATTGTCAAAGTCCTCTCTATAGAGGTTGTAGCATTTGCATTCCCACCAGCACTGTGTAAAAGTACCTGCTTCTCCACAAACTCACTAATGACATAAATTAATACACCTTGGAATTTTTTTTAAATGTTTTATTTTAGTTTATTCAGTACAGTTTCTATCCTTTATTCCCATTCCAGCCCACCCACCCATCCCTCCCCTCCTCCCTCCCATTTCCAACCCCCCTAGTTTTGTCCATGTGTCCTCTATATTTGTTCCTGTAAACCCTTCCCTTCTCCCCTGAAATTCCCCTGAACTTCCCTCCCCTCTCCCCTCTGGTCCCTGACTACCTGTCCTCTATTTCTGTGTCTTTTGTTATATTTTACTTGTTTCTTTGTTTTGTTGTTTAGGTTCCTGTTAAAGGCGAGATCATATGGTATTTGTCTTTCAATGCCTGGCTTATTTCGCTTCGCATAATGCTTTAAAAC
>CM052538.1:162212170-162274132 GCA_028533065.1 Trachops cirrhosus
ATGTGGGGGCGGGGTCCGAGAAGGAACAATGGCGCTTGCTCTGCTCTCTGTAGGACCTCAGACCTTTCCGCCGCTTTCCACAAGCCAAATGGGCCCCTCTGGCACCAATTCTGGTGTGGGTGGGCCTGTGCACCCTGCAAAACCCTCCTCTTCGGTCAGTGCCCCAAAGCTCCACTTCCCGGTGCTGGGACCCTGAGCTGCGTGCAGTGCCTTGCTTCACAATGGCTGCCTCGCTGGGTCTGCTGGTCGCCACCCCCCAGCCTGGCCCACCAGCCACCGCCACTTGTGCGCCCAGGGTCTTCCTGCTGTGGACTTGCGCGCCACCCAGGTTGCTCAGGTCTCTGCTCCATGTCCCTCGCCCTGCCTGACTCTGCCCCTCCTACCAGTCTGGATGAACGTGTCTATTTTTAACTCCCTGGTTGTCGGACTTCCATACACTTCAATTTTCTGTCAGTTCTGGTTGTTATTTTGTTTCTATAGTGTTGTTGTCCCTATCTCGGTTGTGCGAGGGGGCACAGTGCATCTACCTATGCCTCCATCTTGGCCGGAAGTCCCCCAGAGAGGTTTTCATCAACAGTTTATCTTAAGACTTTAGAATCTCATTTTTAAATTGTGGTAAGACTGTCCTGCCCCTTACTTGATCTTTACATAACAGTTGCCAACACAGAAGAATGAAGAAAGAACATGTAATACTATATTTTCAGTCATTCAATGATATTAGTGTGCAACATACAACTACTGCCCCAGTATTATTGGGCTTGCTTGAAAGGTAACTTTCCCCTGTTTATTGTGAGAAATGCAGTATATTTTAATTTCATTTTTATTTATTTTTTAAAATGTTATTTTATTGGATATGCTATTATAATTGTCCCAATTACTCCCCTTTTGCCCCCCTCTACCCAGCACCCCCTACTCCCTCAAGCAATCATCACATCATTGTTCATGTCCATGGATCATGCAGGCAAGTTCTTTGGCTACTCCATTTCCTACACTGTACTTCACATCCCCATGGATATTCTGTAACTACCTATTTGTACTTCTTAATCCCTACACCTTCACACATTCTGCCACAATCCCTCCTACCTGGCAACCATCAAAATGCTCTCCATATCCATGATTCTGTCTCTGTTTTTCTCATTTGTGTACTTTGTTTTTTAGATTCCATTGCCGATAGATATGTATTTTTACCCTTTTATTGTTCCTAGTTTTGATCTTCTTTTCCTTAAATAAGTCCCTTTAACATTTCATATAATAATGATTTGGTGATGATGAACTCCATTAGTTTGTTCTTGTCTAGGAAGCTGTTTACCTGCCCTTCGATTATAAATGATATCTTTGCTGGGTAGAGAAATCATGGCTGTAGGTTCCCACTTTTCTTGATTTTGAATACTTCTTGCCAGTCCCATCTAGACTGCAAAGTCTCTTTGGAGAAATCAGCTGAGAAATCAGTCTTATGGGGATGCCCCAGTAGGTAACTAACTGCTTTTCATTTGCTGCTTTTAAGGTTCAAGCTTTATTTTTAACCATTAGTATTTTAATTATGGTATGTATTGAAGTTGGCCTCTTTATATCCATCTTGTTTGGGACTCTCTGTGCTTCCTGGAGATGTATGTCTATTTCCTTCACCAAATTAAGGAAGTTTTCTTTCATTATTTTTTTCAAATAGATTTTCAATTTCTTGCTCTTTCTCTTCTCCTTCTGGCACCCCTATGATGCAAATGTTGGAACACTTGGAGTTATCCCAGAGGTTCTTTACCCTAGCCTTGTTTTTTTGGATTCTTTTTTCTTCTTGCTGTTCTGATGGTTGTTTTTTGCTTCCTTATTTTCCAAATCATTGATTTGACTCTCAGCTTCATCCACTCTTGTTTCTCTGTATATTGTTCTTTATTTAATTAGTGTGTCCTTTGTTTCTGACTGGATCTTTTTTATGCTCTTGAGGCCTCACTAAGTTAACTAAGCGTCCTTATAACCTTTTGAACTCTACATCTGACAGATTGCTTATCTTCCTTTTGTTTAGTTCTTTTCCTGGAGTTTTGATCTGTTCTTTCTTTTGGGCCATGTTTCTTTGTGTCCTCATTTTGACAGTCTCCCTGTGTTTGTTTCTATGTATTATTTAGAGCTACTATGACCCCCTGTCTTGGTAGCATGGCCTAATATAGTAGGTGTTCTGTAGAGTCCAGTGGCACAGCCTTCCCTGTCACCCAATCTGCATACTCGAGGTATGCCCTATGTGTGAACTGAATACATCCTCCTCTTGTAGTTGAACCTTGATTGCTGTTGGCAGGTCAATAGGAAAGGTTTACCCAGGCAGGTCAGCTACAAGAACAGGCTATGACCAATGACCACCAACCTCTGCCCTCCATGGAGAATCAGCTGTGCAGGGGAAGGTGGTAATGGTCTGATGTGGTCTGTAGCTGTCCATTGGGTGTGAAGGCTCTGGGGATTCCCAGGTAGTGCATGCCAAGAGCACTCTCCACCTGTGTTCTCTCCGGGGCCACCCTGCCTGAGCTATAAAGCAATCTGAGATGGCTGTTACTTGTGTTGAGGTTGGAGGTTCCCAGGTTAAGCCAAGCTGTGAACCTAGGCTGGCTGCAGCTAGCACCAGGCCTGGGAGTTCACTGAGGTCTGCTGTTGTTAGTTTGAGAGAATTTAGGAAGTTGTGAATCATAAGCCAAGACCAGCCATTCATATGGAAAAGGCATTGTTAACAGCTGGGTTCACCTGTAAATTGGGTGTGGCAGAGCCTCAGGGGATCTCCAGGGTGGGGCAAACAGTGTTGGCCAGGTTGTTGGAGTCTCAGATATGGTACTTACCTGCCAGCTCTTGGCTCTGTGTGGGGAGGGTTCAGAAGGGGAACAATGGTCTCTGCCCTCCTTTCTGTCTGGGAGAAAGCTGTCCTCTTGCTCTTGCCTTTATGCCAGTCACTTTGGTTCCTCCCTGTATGCCACTGGTGCCTTTCAAGCTGCTACCCTAGTGCTGGAGCTTAGAGGGAGTGAGTCTGAGTAAGTTCATGTGTGAATTCTTTATGAGGAACTGCTTGGGACTCCAGATATTTCTTCCACCAACTCAATCTTCACTGTTTTTTTGTAGCCAGAAATTATGGAGACTTATCTTCCCTGCTCTGATACCCTGGGCTGGGGGGGCCTGGTGTGGGGCTCAGACTCCTTGCTCCTGAGATATCCCTCCCAAATTTTTATTCACCACATGTGGATGTGGGACCAGCCCCTTCCACGTCTCTCTTCCTCTACCAGTTGGGATGGATGTGTTTTCTTTAATTCTGTAAATGCTGGACTTCCATTCAACTTGATTTCTGACAATTCTGAATGATGGTTGATCTGTAGTTTAGCTGTAATTTTGATGTGGTTGTGCAAGGAGGTGAGCTGTGTTTACTTATACCTCCATTTTGACTGGAAGTCTCTTGTTTTATATTTTAAAATAATTTTTAGAATAATTTTTGGTTTTCAATTACAATTGACATGCAATATTATATTAGTTTTAGGTGTACAACATAGTGATTCGTCTTTCATTTAACTTTGTAAGTGATCAACACCCTAAGTCTAGTACCCACCTGACAACCAAACAGTTATTACAATATTATTATCAGTATATTTTTTAATGTTCTGCTAGATCCAGTTTTTCCTGAACATGTTTCTTTACAAACATTTTATTTTCTTGCTACACTTTTGTCTGTATTTGCCTGTGGTCTGAAACTCTGAGTTTCAGATATCATTCATGATTGGCTTCTGTATTTCCTTTCCCATTCCATTTTAAATAACTCATGGAAGACAAATTATGTATTTTTCTGTAGGTCTGTCTAGCCAAATGTGATTTATCCACAGGACCATTTTCTTATTTATGTGTTTATTCGCTCATTCACTTTATTCCTGTGTGCAGCAAATGTTTATAGAGAATTTATTATGGGGCACTGCTAATGCTCATGTAACCGTGTAGAAACATCATTTCAGTTTGGCCCATTGCTAGGCGCCTGTGTCTTTCCACCCTGGTGACCTTTTGTACCTGGCCTATCATTCCTACTCTGCTCATGTCTGTCTAACTGCCTACTGCATTCCCCCCTCAAGGATTCTTGGCTCTGAATTCTTTAAGGGAAACGTGTGTAGGGTCTCTTCTGCAGCTGCTTCCTGCTGAAGAGGGATGAAGTTTTCCTTCAGAGCCAAGTGATCCTTGCTCCCTGTGAAATGGACAATGAGGCCTGGGCACAGAAGAAGGTTCTGATGGTGTCTAGAGTCAGTAAGAGGCAGTATTCCTGGAATATGGGTAGAGTTTGTAACCTGGTGGAGACAAGTTGTATTATAAACCTTAATATTATTAATATTAGGGCAAAAGCTAGAATGACAAGGATTGTGATGAACGGTTCAAAGGGAGTATACAGGCAAGGGAATGGGGGACTGCTGAGGCTGGTTGGCCTCAATTTTAGACATTATTTTTTCCCATCAACAAGTACTATCTCTGGCAATGTCATCAGATGCTCAGGTAAATTCTGCATACCAGTTTCAAGTTAAAGGAGAGGAGAAAAATGAAACAGTAGTTTGGAGGGTTGTAGCCAAATATATAAGAAAACTAGAAAGATTCAGGATCCAGTTCAGTTCATATAGGTGAAAAATAGAATTTCGGAGACAATGAACTGCGTAAGTACAACAAGAATAGCAAATGATCATATGAGCTGTCTTAAATCTGCTTTGCTGCAATCTCATAGGAATCTCCACTGAGCTTTAATCAGCCTCTCAGGGCGGAGAAGCCAAGCCACATGCATGTCATCAGGCTTTGCTTGCAATACCTATACATTTGGGTAAATTCCTCAGGTTCTCAGGGTCCCCCAAAAATATTTTGAGATTTTTTCTTTGCCATCTCCCAGGAAAGCAACCTTCATACCCTACCTGGAAAGATTACCATGAACCATGTAGACAAGCAAGGTACTAGGCTGTTTTTCCAAAAGGCTTTTATTGGCTTTCAAAATCAATCTTAATTCCTTAAAGCTTTCTGATGACATCCAGAGTCCAGGCATGTCTGTCTCAAATATGATATTGTGGTTGAAGTCTTGGTTAATAAAACCATAATTGGAAACTGGTTTTATGTGTCCTATTACAAAGAGAACAGATTCTTATTGGATTTATGCAAATAAACATTTGGCATGAGGATAATACTACTTGTTAAGGGTTTCCAACTTCTGGAGAGGTCATGTAGGGCAAAAAATAGAAATGCTTTAAAAAACATAAGTCTCCTTATATCTGGAAAGCAAAAGGTAAATCCTTGTCCTTTTAGCAGATTGAAAAAGAACCCAACTCCAACTCTGTATTGGCTTACTTTAGATATTTAAATTCATCTACTTGATTACATTTATTACCCTCAAGACTTTTCTTCACAAACCTTTCTGATGGGGGACTCAAATGTTCTCGGATTGCCTGCCATCTGAATAAAGCACCCATAGATTCAATCCCTGTCGCTGCTTATTGGTCCTGGTAGGTGACAGACAGCACGAATGCCAGCTTTTCCGGTTTCGCTTCTGCAACTTTTCTCATCCCTTTTAGTTTACTTCTTTATACCCATTCAGAAATAACCAGCTTTAGAGCAACTCACTTTCTTCCTTTTCCTTCAAAATGTTGTTGCCATACGTTGTATCTTCTATTAGGAAAACCATACAGTTCCTTTTCAACTTAATTAGAATTCTTAAGTCTTAGCAACCTTAATTTTTTTGATAGTTTTTTTTTTTGACAAAGAAACACTTGAATTCCCAATGAGTCTAATACTTTCAACTATGGAGTGCTATATAAATATTAGTTGTAGTATTGTTTCTTATTTCCCTAGGCATTAACTAACAAAGAGTTTTTAATATTTTCACAAAAAAATATTTAAAGGTCATAGAACAGTTGAAATATTGCCCATTGATTTTTAAGATTGTGATGCAGAGTTTGAGCTTGTATGGTTATTATTTTTAAAGATTTTATTTATTTACTTAGAGAGAGGGAAAGGGGGGAGAAAGGAGAAACATCAGTGTGTGAGAGATACATCAATTGGCCATCTCTTGCAAGCCCCCAAACAGGGACCCAGCCTGCAACCCAGGCATTTTCCCAACCCTGACCGGAACGGAACCAGCAACATTTTGGTTTGCAGGTTGGTGCTCAATCCACTGAGCCACGCCAGCCAGGGCACTTGTATGGTTGTTTTTATACTCCCACACTATGGTGCAATGTAGGCACTGCCTGTGTTAGCAGTGTCTGAGGAAGAACACTGTTTGTAAACTCAACAGTTTGCTTTTGACCACTTAAGATGTTAAGGATTTTATAAATAGTGAGATATTATTATCAGGCTCAGAATTTATATCTGAATGGTTAACTGTTGGGAAGTCCCGTTTTCTTTTTCCTCAAGTAAAAACAGTAAAAAGCATAATAATGTATTGCTTATTTAGACCAACTGAGGGAGAAGCTGAACCATGGCTGCAGTGGATGACGAGCCGACTACGTCAGCTGGGTTCCGCTGGGTTTCACTTTCTGTTTGTATGCTCCTGGCCTTTTCTACACCTGTCAGGTACTTTGTAAGTTGCTTTATTTTCTCAAGAAAACCTTACTTTTTAGTGACTCAGTTTTTAGTGACAACTAGAAAGTAAGCAATTAGCATCCTTTAGATAGGCAAATATATTTCATAACTTCTGGAAGTATAGGATCCTCCACTGGCAAACACACACTTTGAAGAAACGTACTTCGGTAAAGAATAAGACATTCATTAACAACTCCATATCTGTTTTCTAGCTTCTCTGTAATAAAAAGCCAGAAGTAGGTGAACTTAAGACTTGTCTACCAATTAATGTTTCAGTATTCCATGTTATTTCAGAATATCTAGAGATTCAATAAATTTTATTCTGCTCAGATGGCTAAGAGTTTTCCCTTTTAATAAGATTTACCTACCAGAAATTTGCATTTTAAAAGATGGCCCAGGTAAGAGTTCTTGAAGAAGACCAGGTATTTATATCTCAAAAGTACAAGGAAGAAATGCAGACTCCTCCTTGAAGGACTTTGGTCTCACACTTGATTTTAGTCCAAAGGCTGAGAAGCAGTTGGACTTTGGTTTCATAAAGCCAATTATCTATAAGCCTTTGAGAGGAATAGTAAAGGTTTTGGGAAGGTAAAAGGATTTGATGTGCTTTGAATTGTTTCTGGAGTTATTCCTCTGGCCCTGTAAAGACTTCTTTTGTAAAAATAAAGACACTTTTTAATATCTCAAGAACTGGGTTGCCACCCAAATGTTGGCAGAGGACTGACAAAGCCATCCACCCATTTTCTGGAATGTTTCTTTCCATCTGGGTACATTTTCCTAGTTTACAGGTAGTTCATGGCTTAGGGTTGTCTCTGAGAGATGTAAAAGTTTGTGATGGGGGACTCAAATGTTGGAAAAATTTTAGTTTCAGGTAATAGCTAATAAGCTTAGCAATCAAAGCATGTATAAAGAAGCTGTTGTTCCAGGAACTGAAGGCATGGCCCACCCTGACTCCAGGAGACCACAAGCAGTTCCACCTCTGTGCCCCAGGAGGACTGCAAGCAATCAAGATGGCATCTGAGCCACTGTGCTCCAGGGTGAGACTTTCCAACCAGGACTCAGATGAAAGAATGCTGCAGCTTTTATCTGACTAACTTTTTCCCTGAAATCCAAATCCCTTGCCTACACTTTTCTTCTCCTTATAAAAAGGAGAAGTTTAAAATGGAATTTAAGATAGTCTGTTAGGGCACAAACCCTATGTCTTCTTGGATTATCAGCCATCTGAATAAAGGGCTCATACAGATTCAATCCCTGTCTCAGCTTATTGGGTCTGGTAGGTGACAGGCAGCACAAACACAGGCTTTTCCAGTTTCACTTGGATGGAACCTCTGTCCATGTCCCCTGGGAGCTGCAAAACAGGTCTAGCTGCAAATAATATTAAAATGAATGGTGCCATTAACTGGCCAAACCCCTCCATTGCCTCATTTTTTAAATCCTCACCTGAGGACATGCTTACCGATTTTAGAGAGTAGGGAAGGGAGAAGAGAGTGAAATGTCAATCAGTTGCTTCTCACACAGACCAGACTGGGAACTGAACCTGCAACCTAGGTATGTGCCCTGATTGGGAATCAAACCCACAACCTTTTGGTTTGGGGACAGTGCTCCAACCAAGTGAGCTACACCAGCCAGTGTACGAGGGTATGGCCAGGTCTCCCCAAAAGAGGGATTTGCAATGGGGTCCAGAACTTGGGGTATCTAGGAAAAATTAAAAATATAGGCTATCCTTGCCCTCACAAGTATGGACTGGGGGGATGGGACACATGGAGCAGGACCAGTAAGAATTATTTTGCATATCAACAGTTGGCCAGCTTCCTATCTGATATGCAAAAACAGTTATTTTACATATCTTAACGGCTGGCTGGCTTCAGGGATATGTTAAGTAGCTGCAGTCCGCTTTAAGCTCAGGAGATGGGAGTGACTTCCACCTATGACATAACTGGGAGGCAGCTCCCCGTGGTTACAGGGCCAGCATGAGATCTCCACACCATGGGCCCATGCCTGCCTGGACTTATTATGGCAGCCCAGAAAAGCTGAAAAAATATGGGAATACTGGCAGGTATAGTTGATTGTGGGAGGAGTCGGAAATGGGGATTCAGAGGAAGATTTGCTCCTGGATTTAAACCCAGGCAGCCATGCAGGGGGAACCTCAAAGTTTTGGGGGCTAACCATGAGGTTTTGGAGGCTAACCATGAGGTTTTGGGGCTCCCTTAACTATGTGGCTTAGGAAGCAGGAAAGCAAGATATAGCAGCCACGCAGAGCTCTCTCTTAGCAGTTTGGAAGAATGCAGAAGAGACATTGCAGGAAGGATGGGGGTGAAAGGACTCTTGCTGGGGGGCTAAGAGGAGGTGCCATGTGATGTTGGATTAAGAACTGGAGGTTGTGTCGACACAGCTGATGGTGCTGGGAACCTCAGGAGGCCTACCAGCCAAGCATGAATTAATGGGGAAAACTGGAAGCTAGCTGAGCCACATACTTCTGTTTTTTCCTGAGATATGGTACACTGGACTGGGCAAAGGCGGGGAAGGACTGTGTGTGTTTGTGAGTGTTTTAAGGGACTTTGGGACTTTAACAAAGACATTAAGTCATTACTCTACATTTATTCAAAAGTCTGTATAACTTTTGAATAAATAGTTCCTTTCCTTTTCATCAAACGATGGTATTGAGAGCCATAATTCCAATTCCCTGGCTGCAGGCAAAGAATCCACAGTGACAAAGGGACCCCAGGTGGGAGGGGGTGTGTTTTGGTAACAGTATCTTGGCCCCCCACCAGTCTGTTCTGTGACACCAGGGCCTCATTTTTTTTAAGCCTCACCCAAGGATATGTTTATTGATTTGAGAGAGAGAGAGGCAAGGAGAGAAACAATGATGTGAGAGACATCAATCCATTGCCTCCAGTACACACTCCAGCTAGGGATCAAACCTGCAACCTAGGAATGTGCCCTGACCAGGTACTGAACCCACACCCTTTTGGTGCTCGTGGCCAGGGGTCCATCAACCAATTTATACTGGGGTCAGGCTGTGTTGCAAAAGATTTGCTTTTTTTTTTTTGAGGTTTGAAACTGAAAAGCCAGTGTTCATGCACCTGTTACCTACCAGGCCCAATAAACAGAGAGAGGGGTTGAATCTTTATGGGTGCTTTATTCAGATGGCTGGCAGTCTGAGAAGGCAGAGGGTTTGTACCCTAAGAGACCATATTAAATTCCATTTTAAATTTCTCCTTTTTATAAGGAGAAGAAAAGTGTAGGCAATGGATTTGGAATTCAGGGAAAAAGTTGGTCAGATGAAAGGTGCAGCATTTTTTCATCTGTGTCCTGGGCAGTGGTCATGTCACCCTGGAGCACAATGGCTCAGATACCATCTTGATTGCTTGCAGTCCTCCTGGGGCACAAAGGTGGAACTGCTTATGGTTTCCTGGAGTCAGGGTGGGTCATACCTTCAGCTCCTGGAACAATAGCTTTTTTTTTACATGCTTTGATTGCTAAGCTTATTAGCTATTACCTAAACTAAAAAAAAAAAATTTTCTACATTTGAGTCTCCCCTCAGACTCAGAATCAAATCTCTCCCCATTGGCGAGTGTGCACCCCAGAAGGGGTACCTCGAGGCACTGGGTCCTCATCTACAGAGAGTCAGGGACATGAAAAGCCAAGAGTCAGAGGTGTCCCTGCAAGTCTCTGGGTTGTTTTGGGCCATCCTGAGGTACGACAGGGAACTACCTGGGGTGTGGAGTACAGAAAGAACTTGCCACAATGAAGCCATCTGCTGGGTACACTTAGTTCTCTTCCCTTTTTTTAGTCTGGAGGACTCTGTTCCTTCATGTAATATTGAGACCCTACTATGTGCCAGGCAGAGATAAACCTGTATGTGGAAATCGTCTTCTTTGTGTTGAATACGCTTAATGACATAGGGGAATAATTTTATTTAGGATTCTGAGATCATTTTTTGCCCCTTGTGTTCATTTTTCCTTTTATTTACTTCAATAATTAAGAAAACTTTTAAATAACAACTAAGGATAGAGGGATAATTTTGTCAGCATAAGAAACATTCAAACCTGTAGAGAACTTTTGTGAGTTTATTTGAGCCCAGCTGACAATTGCCAGGACGCAAAATCTCAATGGATTGAGAAAATGCTCCAGAGAATGGCAGTTTTGCATCTTGTTTTATATATTACAGTCAAAGGAGGAGGTATAAGGGGGTAAAAGAAATCCACTGGTGGTGGATGAGGGAGGTGCAAGAAAGGGAACCGATCTCTGGGGCCGGGTGAAAAAGTAAAAGGAATAGACGCAGACTTTTTTTTTCCGTTTGTGGGTATGGGGTAGTTAACAGTTAACAATTAACATGATAACAATAACAATGAGGGGTTTTGTGGTCTCAGCTCTGGTGCTGTGAGGGGTGAGGGGCTGGGGGGAGGAAATTGCCCTGACAGTCCGAGTGTGTATTATTGTAGACAGGCTCAGCTGAGGTCAAGAGTGACCTCTGTTAGGGAGGACACCCCCAGGACACAACTACCTGCCATGACTTGCTCTTCCTTAGGAAGTCTGAATTTCAGAGCATCCTGTGTGGTACTTTATGTCTCTGAGTTTGTACGGCCGCCATCTAAGCTTTCCCGGTGCTTGCCAAATTTAGTATGTGGCCCCTTTTCATCCACAAATTATAAGGCTAGGCACAGAAAAAAAATCAATAATACTCTTGAACTCATTAACAATCCTCTCAGGGTTTCAATTTCTTCATCTTTAATAGGATGAGCTGGACTAGATATTGTGCAAGACTTCTCCCAATTTCAAGTTTTGGTTAAGAGCCACTAACTTTCAGTATCTGCCTATGAGAAAGAATTCAGGCAGCATTATCACTTAGATCATTTTGTATGAAATATACAAAAGAATTACTTCTATAAGTATAATTTTGAATTATATGAAGATGTTTGCAAAATCCTATTTTAATTTAGCTGTCAGTAAATTCCCTATCATTATTTATTCTTGTTTCTTAAGGTAACTATTACTTGGAAACCTAGTTAATTATGTAATAAATTCCTCTTTGAATCTGTTGCTGTTTAAGCCTTAAGATTTAAAACTGTTCCTTGGAACTGGAAAGCAAATTTTAGTGCCAGGCTTTAGCATGTTTTCCCCTCCTGCTCTTGCAGAAAATTATACAACACTAAATCTAGGCCTTGTAGTACAGTTATAAAATGGTATGTTTTCCATATAACCCTTCGTGTGTGTACGTAGATACACATATGTTATTTGAAGAGATGTGAAAATACTGTTAAATAGATTATAATTTTGGCCAGAAACAAAGCCCCTGGCAAAAGACAGAGAGTGCCACAGCATTTTGCCCATTTTAACCCCCCTTCTACTCCTCTTCTGGTTTCTGACCGAAGCATAAGCCACCTAGATAGCATCAGTCCGGCTGTTTCCTCATCAAATTAATTAATAAAGATTCCAAATGAGTCATAATTTCACCTAAGGGGTAATTTTGGCAAGAAGATGACTTGGCTGAATTCTCTTGCTTCTTTCTCCAAAGAGAAAATTAGTCCCGGAATCCTGGCCACATTTCTGTAATGCATCCCTACGGACCACCACCTGCCATTAGATCGTGTGGGAGGTTTCTCTGAAGAGGATAACACAGAGAATGAAACCTCCACTATTCTCACAGTGGAAAAGTAGATATAATAAATATTTAGGTGGGAGAGGAGTTTGGGGTCTGATAAGGCGGGATTGCAAGATTGTTTCCCTCAGTTATTTGCTATATAACCTTAGTGTCCCTGTCTAAAAATGGTGTAATAATTCTCTAATGCACATGCAGGTATTTCTTATTGATTGTCTCATGCTTTGTTAAGATCCAGCTTGGTATATGGACATCTCTGGGAAAAAGTCAGCCAAAATTCACACTGAAAACTAATGAAGATCTTGATTGCAGGTTACTGAGGAAAAAATAAAAATAAAGGGATTACATTGCACAACACACAGCAAGGCTCTCTTTTATCTTTTAAGACTTTATTTATTTATTTTAAAGAGAGGGGAAGTGAGGGAGAGAAACATCAATATGTGAGAGAAACATCGATTGGTTGCCTCTCACACACCTCCAACAAGGGACTGGACTGCAACCCAGGCATGTGCCCTGATCAGGAATCGAACCGATGACTTTGTTTGTGAGACAACACCCAACCAACTGGGCCACAATGGTCAGGGCAGCAAAGCTCTCTTAAGTTTCTTCTTCAACATTTTTCTTTTCTCCCTGATTTCTGTGCCTACATACATTTTCTTGTGCATTAGTTAGGGTAATGACAAGATACTATAACAAAATGCAGTGGTCTAAAGAAAAAAGTTCTCTTTCTCTTCCTCTCCCTCTCTTTTTTCCCCTCTCTCTTCTTGTCTCTCAACAGCTATGATATAAATAATCCTTGTCAGATGGGCAGTTCTTCCCCTTTCTTATCCAGGAATCCAGGCTCTTTGTTGCTCTGCACTGATATCATCTGCATAATAAAGTCTGATGGAATCCAGACGGTGGGAAGGCAGAAGAGAGACTGGAGGAGGCACAGCTCTGTGTCTGAAGACCCAGGCTCATAAATGCATTTTCTTGTGGTTAACAGCTTAATCACTTGACCACACCTATCATGGCAGTTTGCAAATTGTCCATAATCCTTCACTCTGTCCTGTATCCAAGGTCTTTTTAATATTGGTACCAATGAGTTTGGGTTCTTGTCTCCTGATACATAAAGATTTAGATCAGGGACACTGATAAAAGCGAAGGCAGATTTATTGAGGCTCTGCAGAGGCGAGAACAATGAGATGAGGCCTCAGGTTCTGTGCCGCAACTGTAGGACTTACACGTTTTTATGGCTTGGGAACGCAGAAGTTACTGGGGTTAGCCAATCGGAGAGTAGGTTAGCAGGCTTTTCCTTTTTTGGAACACTGATAGTATACGAACACTGATATCTCAGTATATGTCAGTGAAGAAAAGCATTCTAGGATTATACAGCACTTATTATGGGATGCAGGAAGGGACTTTCCCAACCAGGTATTGAATTGGTCTCTGTGGTTGGTGTCTTGGCTTTGGATCAGAAAAACAAACTTACAAGAAGTCATGGTAGTTCCAGGACCATTGTTTTATAACTGCTTATTGATGGCTGTCACAGTTCTGGCAGGGCTTAACTCACTCGATTCAGTGAAGCAATTTGTTCTGGTAGGGCTTCACTAGATGGAGCAATTCTTGGGAACATTTTATTTCACCTGTTTCAATATGACTTTGTAGCTCTTCTGATCAAGAGGTAGTTTCTCTTCCTCTTGAATCTGACCTGGACTTGTGATTTATTTTTGCTAGTAGACTGCAGCAGAAGTGATGTTGTGGCTGTTTAGAGCCTAGACTTTTTAAGGGATCTTCTACTTTCTCTCCCGGAATTCTTTCCAGCTGCCCGTGAGCAAGCGAACAAGTCCAAGCAGCTTGCTGGAGCATGAGAGACCAGGGGGAGCGTCAGCGAGCCATCCCAGCTGAGTCCGGCCCAAACTGATGACCCATAGGATGATGAACTGAATAAATAGCTGTTTGGGACAAACTGGGTTCTCTGGGGAGCAGGTGCTGAGACGGAGTAGGGAACACAAAATACCGGTGAAAGGAAAAGGAAAGGAAGCGGGGGTTGTCTAGAGGGACCACCAGAGCATGGTGTTCCCGACAAGTCTTTGTCTGCCCAGCAAGGAGTTCTAGGACGAGGACAACCTCTTAGAACTGTCCTGCACTGGACAGAAATGGCTAGGCCTTTGAACCACAGCCTTGCTTGGTCATTGGCTAGGTGCTACCCTGAGATGTGAATGACCTCCGTTTGAAAGCTATTAGTAAACTCTACTTCTTGTTGTCAAACAGCGAGTCCTCACTTGAAGAAGAATCTGAGAGGTGTGGCCACACATGCACCCCATTGTTTTAAACCACCAAGTTTAGGATTATTATGCAGCAAAAGCTAACCAATTCACATAACTACAAGGTCTGAGAAATATATCTGAGGTGGGCAGCCTCAGCAAACAAAGGAAATACTACCCTTTAAAAAAAAAGAGCGTGGGTACAGGTGTGTGTGCAGGTGATCACGGATGCTTATCAAATTGTTTGCCTTCTATGACCTACCTTGTGTAGTTGAGAAAAAATTAGAGCTGGTACATATAAAGGATCTAGTGCTCAGAGGTTGATCCAGGTTTTGTTGGTGGACAGTGTATAGAATTTGCACGTCCCTTTTTTAAAAGAAAGAACACAAAATTACAGAAACAAAATTAATACAAGTCTTGGAAAGGGCTGTTGTGAGACCCTCCAAGCTTATCCTTATTTAGCTTCAGGGTAAATCTGCCCCTGATGATGCTTGACAGATGGTAGATATTTTAAAAATTATTATTTGTTTAGTAAAAATAAAATCACATAGCCAATGGTTTATTATCTAGTCACCATTTGCATAAACAAGGTGTTGGCAGGTTCACTTAGGTGCAAAATCCACACCAACTCTGTTTCCTCCTGTGAGTAGTGAAAGATCCTCCTCACAGGCAGAACCATTGGTTTGTTTCTGCCTTTTCATCCTGCGAACCTCCCGTGGTGACAAGGGAATCTGCAGCCTTGTGAGACCGAGTCAGGCTTGAAGCTGAAAATACCAGAAATGCCTTTCTGAGCCTCTCCTGCAGCCAGGGCGAGGCACAGCACCAGGCAGTTGGGACAAAGAAGGAGCCCAGCAGAACGCCGTCTGGCAGCTGTTTGGAGACACAGAGGCAGTCAGTGTCTCTGGCAACAATGACCCATGTCCATGGGCAGGGCGTGCAAGTAAAAGTGGCTGCACCCAGGGGCAGCAGCAGTGCCAGTGTCCCTCCACCAGCCTGAATATAGATCCCAGCCTGGTTCATGACCTCCCAAAGATTATGAGATGTCCAGTATCTTTCAGCAGATTTCCTTTCTTGCTTAAATCGGCCCATGCTCGTGACTCAGACCCTAACTGACATACAAGACAGGGGTTTTGAATTTCAGCCCACACAACAGGGGAGCAGGAAATGTTCCCTTTCACTTTGGATGAATTCTTACACCTGGAGATGCTGTGGAAAGAAGAAAGAGCTTACGTGAGAAGCCAATGAAAAGAATTTTTCCTCATTCGAGTCAGATTACACAAGTTTGACTCGTGTGAAATGTCTTTTGCCATTTACTTGCCATATGACCTTGAGTAACTCACAGTTTCCAAAAGTCTCTAAAATGTCACTTAGAATATGCACCTGTGAGTGTGAGGCTTAATGAGATGGCATATGCAAAATGATCTTTAAATTAAGTACTTCATGAGTGTAAGGTATTTTTAAATTAAAAAATCTACCATGCTGTTGCTCCAAACCTGATAACACTAATTCCCCCTTTTGGATAGTTTGGGTAGTAATTAAAGTCAGTTTACAAGCTTGTACAATTTTTTAACTTAAATTAAGCTTGTTCTAACTTTTCACTGGGGGGCCACATCGGCCTCGAGGTTGCCTTCAAAGGGCCAAATGTAGAGCTCCTTGCCCCTAGTTAAGGAGTAGTTACATTTATACAGTCCTAAAGTTACATTAGACCCTTTGAAGGCAACTGTGAGGCTGATGTGGCCCCTGGTGAAAATGACTTTGACACCCCTGATATAAGTGAAATACTATCACTTATCCTATTTTTATGGATAGAGGGGTTCACCTACTTAGGATCACAGTTAGAAGATGTAGAACTGTGACCCCAATCAGCCACTCCAACTTCAGAGCCTTCAATCTGAACCCCGGGGTGAGACTGCCTAGTCTGGTTAGTTTTCTTCCCTCTTTTAACATGACATTAATGAATTATAATAATAATTTTAAAGCAAACATGGAATTATACCATGCATATTATTTATTTTTTTACATACCATGCAAGTAGTTTATTTAGGGAAGAATTCCACCAAACTGGAGTTGGAAGAATTGCGAAGAGTGAAGTAGGGAAGGAGGCAAAGCCAATGCAATGATGAGGCACTGTGCTGCTTCCCACTCCCGGCAGCTGGGGCTCAGTCCCCCTGGAGACACTCTGAGGACCTATGGGGGGTGTGCTTCAGAAACGTCCACTCGAGACACGCATTTTCCACTGGCTCCCATCACTCATTCATCTAGGGAGGTGTTAACTCTCTCCCATTTCCAACATTAACCATGCCAGCCTGGCTGAGAGGATCTGCAGCCTGTGGAGTCTGCCCCAGAGTTCCCAGGACAGCAAACAAGGGACACTCAGTGCAGCTTACAGGAGGCACTATCAGGCTGCACCTGCGCATAATTAAAATTTTAAATTGAAATTACCTTACAGATTAAAAAACAAGTCTCTCTGACCACTAACCTGTAGTCATCCATTTCTCCCCACTCAAGAGCAATTTTTGTATTCATTCCTGCATATCTTTCAGAGGTGCTCACATTTATATGCAAACCAATACTTAGTATTTCCCTTTAAGCTGTTGATGACCCCCTGTCTACTGGTCTGTGCTTCTAAAAATTTATATGCACACATCTTGATGGTAATCACTTATTTATATGTTTAGAACTCCCTCTTCTTTGGAATGACCACAGTATTTTATTTATGGCTTTACCATAATTTGCTTAATCCCTCACTAATGATATTGATATTTCCAATATTTCTTTATAAGTCAAGTTGATTGTGGGATAGTACAGTGAAGTTCCCCCTTTTATGTGTATAACTCCATGAATTTTGGTGGACACATACAGTTATATAACCATAACCAAGATGAGAACAGTTCCATCACTCCAAAGACTCCCTGATGCAGCTCTGTAGATGGTCCCCTGCACCTATCGCCGGCCCCCTGGAAGCCACTGATCTGCTTTCTGTCCCTATATTTTGCCTTTTCCAAAATGCCATATAAATTGAATCATGCAGGATGTAGCCTTTAGAGTCTGGTTCCTCTCACTGAGCACAGTGTAATTGAGCTTTATCCATGGTACGTGTGTATCAGTTATTGGTTCCTTTTATTACTGAGTAATATTCCATTGTATGGATATATTACCTTTTATTTATCCATTCACCAGTCCTAAGACATTAGGTTGTTTCCAGTTGGAGGCAATTAGGAATAAATCTGCTATTATTACATGCTAGCTTTTATGTGGACGTAAGTTTTATTTCTCTTGGGTAAACACCTAGGAGTGGGATTACTGGGTTTTACAGGAAATTTAGATTCTACTTAATAAGCAATAGCCAACCTGTTACCCAAAGTGACTATACCACTTTGCTTCCCCACCAGCAATACAGGGAGGGACAAAAGTTCATTTACAATGGTTTGTGTGGATAATAATATAATAATTAATAAATAGTAATACAAGAATAAACTCTGTGTTTTGTGTATTCACAACTGTGAACCTACTTTTGCCCAACCCTGTATATACATGCTTGTCAGCATTTGGTATTGTCAGTTGTTTTTATCTTAGTCATTTTAATAGGTGTGTGTAGTGTTTGTCTACTACAAATGGTGCTGCAATGAATATTTTTATACATGTATCTTTTGTAATTAAGAGTGAGTAAATCTGTAAGATACATTCTTATAACTAGAATTGATGAACCAAAGGATGTGCAAGGTTGATCGGATAGTGTCAAACGCTTTCCGTGAAGGTGGTGCCAACCAGGTAGTTCAGTGCGTTTCCGCCCCTCACCCCATCCTCATCACACAGTGTGTTACTCAATGTCAGTACATGTTTTAAATGAACTTTTGCTTTAGATGACTGCTGTGTGCCTATATGCTTCATTTGGTTGTTGGTGAGAACTTAATGTAAAGCTTTTAGAGCAGTGGCTGCTGCAGAGAGTGGCAATAGATGCTAATTACTGCCTGAGTGTCACACTGCAAATCCATCAATCACCTTATTTGTCTCACTCTGAGTTCCTCATGGTATATCGAGGAGTGCATTTCTTTGAAGAGCTCAAATATTTATACAGATACTTATACAGGTATACAGGCCAGGAATTCAGGCACTGTGTTGTTGTTATATAATGAATGAACTTTATTCTTTTGAGCAGTTGTAGGTACACAGGAAAACAGAGCAGAAGGTATAGGAATTTCTCATGTACTGCCTGCTTTCACACACACACACAACCTCCTCCTCTATCTACATCCTCCACCAGTGTGGTATGTCTGTTATAACTGATGAACCTGCACTGATGCACCATTATCACCAAGTTCGTAGCTTACATTTGGGCTCATACTTGGTGTTGTATATCCTATGAGTTTTGACAACTGTATAGTGACCTGAATCTACCATTGTGATATCGTATGGAATAGATTCACTTCCTTAGAAGTACTGCATGTTCTGTTTGCTCATCCCTCCTCCCCTCTAGCCACTGGCAAACACTAATCTTTTTCACTGTTTCCATAGTTTTTCGCCTTTTCCGAAATGTCATATACAGTCTGTAGCCTTTTCAGAATGGCTTCTTTCAGTTAGTAATGTGTATTTAGGTTTCCTCCATATCTTTTCATGGCTCGAAGCTCATTTTTTTTTAGCACTGAATTATATTCCATTGTCTGGATGAGTTTATTTGTCCACTCACCTATTAAAAAACATTTTGGTTGCTTTCAAGTTTTGGCAATTATGAATAAAGCTCCTGTAAACATACATGTGTAGGATTTTGTGTGAACATAAGTTTTTGATTCATTTGGGTAAATTCTAAGGAAACTAATTGCTAAATCTTATAGTAAGAACATGTTTAATTTTGCAAGAAACTGCCAAACTGTCTTCTAAAGTAACTTTATCATTTTTTCTTTTTTCTAGTTTTATTAAGATATAATGGACATACAGTGCTATATAAGATGAAGGTGCATAGCAAATGATTTGACCTTACATATATTGTGAAATAATTAACACAGTAAATTTAGTTAATATATGTCATCTCATAGATACAAAAAAGAAAGACTTTTTAAAAAAATTTTTAGGGAGGGGGAAGGGAAGGAGAAAAAGATGGAGAGAAACATCAGTGTGTGGTTGCTTATTGCATGTTCCTACTGGGGACCTGGCCTGCAACCCAGGCATGTGCCCTGACTGGGAATCAAACCAGTGACCTTTTGGTTCACAGGCCAGCACTCAATCCACTGAGCCACACCAGCCAGGTTTGTTTCTTATTAGTTTTCTGTTTACTGTTTCTCCACATCCTTGCAAGCATTTGGTGTCAGTGTTTGGGATTTTGACAATTTTAATAGGTATGTGATTGTGAGATTTATTTATTTATTTATATATATATATATATATATATATATATATATACCCCTGGTTCTTGGCGCAGAGGTCTGAGAAGCCTTGTAATTTTCTAAGTGATAAGAGCACAAGGAGCATCTTTTGTTCTAATAGTTGGCCTTTGACCCTGGTTCCTGACACAGGGCTCCTAAATCCTTTGGAATTTCCTGGGTAATAGGAGTGTCTTTTGTTCTAATGAGGTGAGTCTTGGTGGGCTCCTGAATGGGGGCTGGTCACCGGAAAGACAAAGCCATGATTAGAAGCTTGGAAGTTTCAGCCCTGCCTCCCATTCTCCAAGCGGGAAGCAGAGCTGGAAATGCAGTTAATGATCAATCAGGCTTACCCATGTGATGAAGCCTCCATAAAAATCCCAAAGGTTTGTGGCTCAAAGAGCCTCCAGGTTGGTGATCACACGGAGCTGCAGCAAGAGCCACGAGAGAGGGCATGGAGCGCCCCTCACCCTTGCCCTAACGAATCCCTTCCACCTGGATGATTATCTGTCTCCTTTATTATAGCCTTTTATAATAGACTGGTAAACACTACATAAATTGCTTTCCTGACTTCTGTGAGCCACTCCAGTGAATCAATCAAACCTGAAGGCGGTTGGAAACCTCTAATTTATATTGGATTGGTCAGAAGCACAGGTGACTGCTATTGGCACCTGAAGTTTGGTGGGGGCAGTCATGTGGGATGGAGCCCTTAATCTGAGGGATCTGATGTTATCTTCAGGTAGATAGTGTTAGCCTTGGGTTAAATGGTAGGACACCCAGCTGGTGTTGCCCAGAATTGCTTACTTGGGGAACCCCCACCCCACACCTGGTGTAGGAAGTGGTGTGAGTGTGGCAGTAGTGTGAGAGTAAAAGAGACACACGGGAGGAGAACTGAGTTTTTCCTACACAGTAGTGGTATCTGGTTGTTTTAACCTGCATTTCTCTGATGACATGATGTGGAGCATCGTTTCATAGGCTCATTTGCCATCTGTATATCTTCTTGAGTGAGACGCCTGTTAAAATCTTTGGCCCATTTTTTTTAATCAGGCTGTTTGTTTTCTTATTATTGAGTTTTAAGAAATCTTTGTCTATTTTGAATAATAGTCCTTTATCAGATGTGTCTTTAGCAAATACTTTTTCTCAGTCCGTGGCTTGTCTTGTCTATATCTTGACTCTTATATTTTCAACCTGTTCCTTTTTCACTTAACAGTGCATTCTCCTTGATTATTTTTCACATCAGGCTTCATTCTGAGAGGGCTGCTTGCTTGGCACAGACTCTGGGCACCAGCTGGCACTCTTGGACTCAGCTTACTCTCTTTAGTAAAACTTACATTCTTAGGGCTTTAAAGAAAAGGGGAAGATTAGTTGAGATGATTGACTCCATATTATGGAATGAACTATGTACAAATATAGCTTAGATATAACTCTGTACTATGTATAGAGTTCTAATAATTTATGGGTATAATTAAATGACTCTTAAAATTTTTCTGTTTTCTACAAAGTACTTATCCCCAGCTCAAAATTATGTTTTTGATCATTTATTTTCTACCTCTTCCGATAACACATAGTGCTAAGTTTACAGGGACATGTTTTGTTCACCTTTGTGATCCTAAACCAGCAACTGTCACATGGTAGGCTGTGTGTTCATAGCTGATGAATAAATGTATGAATAAGCGACTCTGGGACCCTGTAGCCTTCAGATACTGGTGAGACCATAAGGCCGCTGGGCCACGGGCAATGTGTCTGCCTTGGTTCTGGGCCACCCTCTTGTCTGCTTGTCCTCAGACCTGTCTGCACTAAGTGATGACCGCACCACTTTCTACTGTCAGAACAGAAGCCCTCATTGCAAGGAATCCTTTGTTTCCCTGTCTGAAATTGCTCAGAGTGCAAATTTAAAGTACAGAGTATCCAAGGACGGCATTTTTATGGCTCTTGTTATAATATATGTGACTCTAATTCTGTGAAATCCTTGCTGCAGCTGCCAGGAAACGCCTGCCCCTGAATGATGGCCATCAGTTGCTTTCTGCAAGTGCTTGGAAGCTGGAAGAGTTTCAGGAAGACAACAACTTTCAATCTCAGCTGCCTGGAAGATTCCCATCTTACTCCCTCCACTTGAGAAACTTCATTTCCATTGTCACCTCAGCTGTCTTAGTTGGCATACACATGGTGTATTAGGCATAGTAGAAGGTACTCATTACATGCTAATAGATTAAGTCACATTATTCTTATTATTGAGGGTCAATAATTAGAAAATGTGTATCTAAGAAATTATATTACACCAAAGAAGATGTACAAATGGCCAATACGTGCATGAAATTCTTTTTCTTTCTTTCTTTTTATTGGTGACACTATTACAGATGTCCCCATTTCCCCTTCTTTGCTACCTCCACCCAGCCCCTCCCCCTTCCCTCTGGCCGTCACCACGCTGTTGCCCGTGTCTATATGTCATGCATGTATGTTCTCTAGCTCAGCCCTTCGCCTTCTTTCACACAGTCCCCCTACCGCCCTCCCCTCTGGCATCTGTCAGGCTGTTCCACGTGTTCATGCCCCTGCTTCTATTTGTTCACCAGTTTACTTTGTTCATTAGATTCCACATATAAGTGAGGTCATATGGTATTTGTCTTTCTCTGACAGGTTTATTTCATTTAGCATAATCTCCAGGTACATCCACGCTGTCACAAAAGATTTCAAAAAGGAAGGAAATTCCAACACATGCTACCACATGGGTGAACCATGAGTACATGACACTGAGTGAAATATGCCAATCACAAAATATTAACGTATAGTTTCACTTATATGCAGTATCTAGAATAGTCAAACTCATGAGAAGAAAATGGTGCTTGCCAGCAGCTTGGGAGAAGGGGAAAAGGTGGAGCTACCGTTCAACAAGCTTCAAGTTTCAGTTCTCTAAGATGAAATTCTGGAGACTGGTTGCACAACAGCATCGATGTACTTCACACTAGCAAACTGTACACTTAAAAATGGCTAAGATGGTACATTTTTCGTTTTTTTTTACCACAATAAAAAAAATAATTAAAGCTTTAAAAAAGACCAGCTTTCCCAAGGTTTCTTATTAGTATATGGGAAGATATATGAATGTCTATGATAATTATTTTAATATTATTATTTTTTAAATATTTTATTTTTAGAGAGAGGGGAAGGAAAAGAGAGAGAAAGAGAAACATCAAAGTGTAGTTGCCTCTCAGGCACCCCCTATTGGGGACCTGGTCTGCAACCCAGGCATGTGCCCTGACTGGGAATTGAACCTGCGACCTTTTGGTTTGCAGGTTGGTGCTCAATCCACTGGGCTACACCAGCCAGGGTAATGATAATTATTTTAGAATGCAAAGTGAAGACAACAGTTGATTTTTCATTTTAAACTAGTCCATGAAAATTATGGGACTCTCAACAGATGAAGCTGGTTAACAATTGTTTATGTAATGCCAGATTTGCTACATTTTACCTGTGAGCATCTATAGGATTTGAATGAGATAGTTGTATGCTCCTTCCAGAACAAACAGATAATTTTAAAAAACGTGTTGAATTCGGGCTGCTTTTATCAGTTTAATGAGCTAAGGCAGAATTCATACTGGTAGGTGGTTTTTTAAAAGTATAGCAGCTCTGAATGTAGTCCTTTTATCTTCTCTCCATGCCCAAATACCTCAATGAGCAGTTTCCATCAAAATCAGGATCAGCTTTATATCTTTTTTAGTTTTAATTCTGCTATCTGAAAGTGCACCAAAATATTTGCTTTATTCCCCACTGTTGCAGAGGTGACAGGAAGTTATGCCTTTGTTCTTAAAATGAGGAAGGATTAAAAATATTTCACATAACCAGGGTAACACTTAAGCCTCATTGCTAATGCTGTATGCATGGATGCTCAACGGTGCAGGTATAAAGGGTAACAGCGTAAGAAAAGACACAGGTGTGTTATAAGAATAAGGTAGTTATCGTGTCAGAAACAAGGAGGTCAGAAAAGCAAAAGGAAAAAAGAGCCCAATGATACTATCTGTAATGAAGAAGCTTCAAGATCAAAGGATGTAAATAAGGTCCTAAAAGCCTTCAAGGTGCATTCTTTAGGTAGGAACTATAGAAGACATACTCTGTTCTCAATTATTCTGTATTTAATTCCATTTATTTAATACAAGTACTAAATATCTATTTTGAAGATATCTGCCTAGAAGTAAGGAGACTATCAGTGAAAAATCATGAGGCAAATTTCCAAAGTTACCCTTTTGTGTCTTTGAAAGATTTCAATTTGTCTTGTTCTTTCTGTAAATCATATTTCACATAGTTATGACCTTGTCATTTTATTACTTCATTTTATTACTAGTCAATAACCACGGGTAATTAAGACTATCTTTTCAATTGATTGGTTTTAAAAAGTGCCTCATTAATGACCACTCATTGTTGAATTAGCTCAGAAATCATTGGAGGTTGTGATCAGCTGCCAGGAGGCAAACGGGTTAATGTTTCTCATTACAAGAATTCCAGGGGCTTGTAGTTGCTAACAGCAGTTGAGTAGCTTAAGTTGTCGGGACCATTGTCAGGGTCAGTGGAGCTCAGACTTTTGGGCCTCCAACCTCTTTATAGGCTTAAAAATTATTGAGGATCCCCCAAAGAGGTTTTGTGTATGTGGGTTCTGTCTATGGGTATTTACCATATTGGAGAACTTATAAATTAAAAAATTATTAGTTGATTTGAAAATAATAATAAGCCCATTACATATTAACATATTTTTGTGAAAAATAACTATACTTCCAGAACAAAAAAGGAAATCAGTGAAAAGATTGGCATTGTTTTGCAAATCTCTTTTATGTCTGGCTTAATAAAGAGCTGGATTCTCATACCCCTTTCTGCAGTCAATCTGTTGGGCCAGGGTGTTTGGTTGAAGTATATGAAGGAAATCTGGCCTCACATAGATGAGAGTTGGAAAAAGGATGATTGTGAGAACCCCTGAAAGGGCGTGAGGGGACCGCGGGGGTCCTTGGACGGTTCTCTTAGGACCACCGGACTAGATCATTCCTTTTCCGTATGTTTGCTGCCTCTTGGTGCTAAGATAACTGTTGTGTATCTGACTTTTGTTTTCAAGGCAGGAAGAAGAGGGTAAAGTACAGGGCTTGTCCGTAAGACTTTTCTTTTCAATAGATTTCCCCTTCATCTCAAGAATCATAGCTGGGTAATAAACCATTATCAGACCAATCGTTAACCAGGGGGAGTAAGAAGATCATGACTGATTCAGTGCTGGCGCCACCCTGGGCATAGGGTAGGATTTACTATCCCTGGAATTAAGAGGTCTCTGTTTAGAGTTACTGGATTGAACAAATAAAAATATAGAACAGCCCATCAAATTTGAATTTCAAAAGGCAGAGTGGCAATTTGCTTTGGGAGAGCTGTCTCTGAGGCAGGAATTCTGCTGGGGATGGGAGTGGGGGATGCAGAGGGCAGAAAGCAGCCGGAGGAAGGCAGCCAGCAGGCCGGCTGGGTGGGGGAGGGGCGGGGGCACATCGGGCCGCCGTGCTGCAGGGCGGCAGCAGCATGGGCCCTCGGCAGTGTTGGAGGAGCCCTGCAGCGCCCCGTCCTGAGGTGTGCTCCGTGTTTCCAAGGGCTGAAGGAGACGGAGACGGACGAAAGCAGGCTAAAGCAAAGGATGTTGTCTCCCTCCCCATCTCTCATTGCCACGCACTGCCCCTTCCAGGGCAGCAGCATTTTTATTTGCAATTTCTACTGAAGAATCTACATTCATAGATCTTCAGATTTTAGAATTTGTCCCTGCCTTTTCATCGACATTCTCAGTACTAATTCATGCCTCCCTAAGATTGTAAGTAAGCAAGAAAATCAAATGAACGACGGTGCTTAGAGTTTTTGTTTCAAGTAAACCCTTTCCTTAGGTAACAGTGAAGTGGCAAAATAAGTTCTTTTAATACTATTTCCTGGCCAGCTTGCATAAATCATTACGAACCTAGAGAAATGAGGCAGGAAGCTATTGTAAGAAAGCCCTGACAGTAAAGGGAAATGAAAATCAGGTCATTAGAATTGGTATTTTTCTGTGGAAATATGATACCATCTATGACAAGGTATTGAATCTTTTTTTTTTTAAACTAGCAGGTCTGAGAACCCAAATATTGATTTATTCACTCAATATTTATTATATGCCTTTTCTATGTCAGGCCCTGTGCTGGTGATTATAAGGGTGAATTAGACATGTTCTCAGATGCTTAGTAGGGTGAGGGAAATATGCAAAGAAATAACTAATAGCAACAAAGAGAAATACTTCTAATAAAATACTTTAATAGATAAATGATGCAGAGCTAACATTTATTGGCAAGCAGTGTATGAAGTGCTCTAAATCAAAGGTCAAATTTAATAACCAAAGTCAATATCAATAACCAAATTTAACCCTCAGGACAGGCATATGAGGTAGGTGTCATTATTATGGTCATTTTGCAGATGAGAACACTGAGCTTAGAGGGTTCAAATTTGCCCAAGTTAGTAAGTTTTGAAGATGGATGGGATTCAAACTGGTGACCTCTGGCAGGTGAGAAAATGTTTCAGTGAGTAGGAGACCCTGAAAAGTAGGTGTTTCTTGCTAGGAAAATGGCGGGGATGGGGAGAGGGCCTGGCAGTCCCAGAAAGAGAGAAGGATGTGCAAGGGGGTGGGACGCGCACCCGGCCAGTGGGGAGCAGAGAGCAGTTCTGAGGGAGTGAAGGCAGGTGAAGGGGGCAGGGGCAGAGCACAGGGGCATTGAATGTCTTACTGAGCCATGGCAGCTTTGTTCGATGGAAGGGACTTAGGCAAGGAGTGACAGGATCAGCGTTGCACTTCAGAAAAACTACTCTGGCAGCGGTGCAGATTAGAGAAAGGGAGGCAGGAAGCTATTTGTCTCCATGGCGCGGGGGACTGGGAAAGGAATGCCACTCCTGAGAATACAGCCTGAAGAAACTCTCGAACATCTGCTCAAAGAGAGTAATGGTGCACTTTTTGCATTAGGGAAAAATCCTAAGCATCCTTCAACAGGAACTAAATAAATAATTTGTGGCATAGTCACCTAATGGAATACCACATGGTAGTTACAACGAATGAATTAGGGCAACATGTGTCAACAGGAAGAAAAGTAAAATTGAGTGAAGAAAGCAGTTGCAGAGTACAGACAGTATGATGTTATTTCAGTAAAGTTTAAAAAAACCTGCAAAGCAATGCTTGAAGTGGTTTTTTTTTTTTTAAGATTTTATTTATCTTATTTTTAGACAGGGGAAGGGAGGGAGAAAGAGATGGAAAGAAACATCAATGTGTGATTGCCTCTTACATGTCCCCCACTGGGGACCTGGCCTGCAACCCAGGCATGTGCCCTGACTGGGAATCAAACTGGCGACCCTTTGGTTCGCAGGCTAGCACTCAATCCACTGAACCACACCAGCCAGGGCTGAAGTTTTTTTTAAATCAATTCCTAGCATGAAAAAGCATGAAACATACATGAGCTTACTAGCAAATTCACTAGAGTGTGTTGGGATGTGGGGCAGGCTGGTCAAGGTGAGCTAAAGTATCTATACCTACATAAGTTCATTAAAAAGTAAAATTGCAAATATGACAAGGTTTTGATAAAACTGGTATTCAAAACACAGCTGTTTGTTATATTATTCTATTTTTTTCAGCTATATATTTGACATACCACAGTTTAAAGGAAAGTTAGGCTTGGATCCAAAAGTATACACTTTCTCCAATAAAAAGAAAGAAAAGAAACAGAAAGCAGAGCTCTGGCAGCAGTGTAGCAAGAGATAGGGAGCTGGGAGACCACTGCCCTGTCCAGGCAAGAGGTGGTGAGGACTTGAACTGATCCAAGTTCAAGGCAGCAGGAATGGGGGGCCATGAGAGAGGAAAGTAGGAGAACGCTGGGTGGTGGGAAGTGGCAGAGAGACTGGAGTCCAAGTGGCTCCTGGCGCCTGGCTTGCAGTACTGAGTGGGTGGTGAGTGAGGCCCATCGCCAAGAAAGGGAATGTAGGACTAGCAACAGGTTTGGCCTGGGTGTGGTATGTGGAGATCAGTTTCAGACATGTTCAATGAGAGGCTTTTCCAGGAAGAAGCATCCAATATACCACTCGATATCCAGGCTAGGAGTTCAAGGTTTGGGGTAGAAATACAAATTTGGTTATCACCAGCATTTCGGAGAGACCCAATAATAATAATGAGGTTATACGTCCTACTGTAGGAATAAATACAGATGTACAATATGGGTAACAATTAAAAAAAATTTTAATGGATGATGAGCTCTGATGTGAGAAATATATAAATAAAATATAAATCCTGACTTTTACTCATTGCACTTAAAACCTTTAAAACAAATAGAAACCCACCTGACAAATTACATGTCTAAGGCCCAGAATGTGTATTGACTTAACCTCTCATTACCATGAGAAGGAACTTAATACCCCCCCCACCCCACCCCCGCCCCCACCCCCGTAAGTCTGCAATCTCTCTGCAGGGTGTGCTGGAACCAGAAACAAGGGACCAGAAACAGTGGAAACCGACCTGATGTTGGTAACCCAGCTCATGCTCACGTTGCCTGTGGAACCTACAGAAGCAGTGCAGGTTCCAGACCCACTGAACCAGAGCCCTGGGGCCGGGACCTGGCGACTTTGAAAAGCTCCACAGGCCGGGCCGGTCATCAGCTGCTTGTAGGAGCCACATGACAGCTTCTGGACAGCAGCTGTCCTCTGATGTCACGGAGTCTGTCTGCTTCCACTTGACTACTGACCATCCGCTGGAAACTTGGACAAGTTACTTAACCCCTTTGGTCTCAGTGTCTTCATCCATAAAATGGGGACAGAAATAGTAACTACTCTTGGGGTAGCTGTGGTACTGAATTAGTTCATTTTATCTATAACAGTGTGTGGCATAATACTGTAGACATGCAATAAAGGAGAATTACTATAATTATTACTTTTATTAACATGTCACAGAGCTCTGCAATACCATTTGTTGCAATCCTTGCCATATAAAGTCTTTTAATTATTTTTTTTAAAGAATAATATTCTACACTTGAGTCCTTTGTACCAAGATCTTCACTTCTCCTGTCTTCTAAAGCCTCCTGAAGTAGTTGCTTTGTCCCGTTTATTTCTCTGGCACAGGAATGTTTTCCTGAAGCTATCAGAAGCACGAAGGCATATTTTATGCATGAACAAGTCTATGAGAGTTTTGGCATTGGACAGAAGATGGATTCATACTCAAATGGCTCTTATTACTACCCAGGTGCCTTGGCAGACCCTAATGATATTCAGAGTTTCTGGCAGTTTCAGAGAAAGTATTTCCATGCTTAACAAACTTGTTTCTAAGCAGATTTTGTTTATCAAACTTCAGGTCCATGCATGCCCCAGAGGCTTAAATTATATGGACTTCCTGAGGTAGATGTATCATATTACACCCACATTTTAAAAGAGAACACTTCCCAAATTATTACAGGGCACACAGATTCTTAATTCAAACAGATTCATAAGGGTGAAAAAGAACATGTGTCTTTAGTATAAAGACACGCTCTTTACCAATCTCGTTAATCATCTCATGCTAACCATGAATCTTGGGTATATTTTATGAATATTGTGTTGACCCATTTTGTTAGTTAGAAATCTCTCCATTAGAAGTTACTCAGTAGTTTTCATTCCTGTTTTTGCCAATTAAATGGTTAATTATTTGCAAATCATTACTAAAACACATTTAGAGAGCTAAGTGAAAAATGTAGCCAACTGAGATAGGGCAGGAAAGGATGCAACATTGAAAAATCAACACATGGGGCATCCGGTCAAGATGGCAGTGTAAGCAAAGCCTGCACTCACCTCCTCCCACAACCACATCAAAATTACAACTGAACTACAGTTCAGAACTGGTTGAAATCTGGCTGAATGGAAGTTCTACAACTAGGGATTTAAAGAAGAAGCCACGTTGAGTCTGGAAGGAGAGTGAAGACACAGAAGGGCAGGCCCCACACCCACGTGTGGTGGATAGAAAGCGGGAGCTCACATGGTCACTGCCTTGCCAGGTGTATGTGAATCACAGCAAGAGCCTGAAAACAGAGCAGTGACCCCAGAAGCTGACCCTGCAGCTCGTCCCCCAGCAGCTGCTGCCCACGCTGGGCCCTTTGTCCTAGAACTCAAGGATGGTCCAGTTCCATTCAACATTGAGTCCCTCAAAGTCCTCTACCGCATCATGGGCTACGTGCATGTCTGCCACATGGCCCCTGGGAGGGGTGCCCACTCATGCTGCTGTGCTCCTCCAGGGAGATCTTCACGGGCTTCATCCCTTTCCACCAGAACATCTTCATCAACAGTATCTGGCAGATAGGTTATTGCCAACTACTAGCAGATTCAGCAGCAGGAGCTAGAGCAGCAAGCACTCTCCCCTTCCCTCCACACCATGGGCCCCATTTTGGAGGCCCAGGCAAGGCCCTCACAGAATCTTCCCCAGCTCTGCCCACCATGGCATGAACCTCAGGGCATAGTGGGGGCCTCTGTGGCTGCAGGGCAGCCAGAGTCCCAGGGTGCTACCCAGACACCCCCAGGCACAGCTCAAGACCCCCCTGAAGCAGCTACCTGTCCTCCTCCTACTGGACCTGTCCTTCAGCCCCAGAACCCTGGGGCCAGCACCCAACTGTAGAGCCTCCTCCTCAACCTACTGCTGCCCCCCACCAGGGTACCCCCACTGCAGGCTTATCTCTACCACTTCCAGCCACCAGGGGCCGCTGCATTGCTGCCCCAGGACACCAGGACTGGGGGCAGCCCCCATCTGGGGCTCCTTCTCCTGCACCTACCACCCACTCAGTCCTGGCCTACAGAGCTTTCCCTGCGGGCTCCACTGCCAGTTCAGACGCTACTGAGTGGGGAACTGGGTACCTCAGCAGCCCAGCGTCACAGAGGATGATATCCTCCTGGACCTCATCCGAACCCCTGACACCCAATTAAATTCCTTTTAGCACACACGCACAGTTGAACACATGAAAACATGCCCAACATTACTGTCATTAGGGAAATACAAGTTAAAATCACAAGGAAATACTACTCGACACCTACTAGAATGGCTAAAATCAGGAAAACTGACAGTACCAAGAGTTGCCAAGAATGTGGAGGAACTGGAACTCTCATACACTGCCAATGGGAACGCAAGATGGTACCAGCACTTTGGAAACAGTTTAACAGTTTCTTATAACATTGAACATATACTACTATTTGACCTAGCAATTGCATTCTTAGGTATTTATCTAAGAGATACGAAAACATAGGTTTCCACGAAAGCCTTCAAGCAAATATTTCTGGCAGCTATATTCGTAATTGCCTCAAGCTGAAAATGACCCAAATGTCTTTCAATGGGTGATGGATAAGTGATCTGTGGCATATCCATATGTGGAAAGCTGAATAATGGCACTCTAGAGGATAGCATGTGCTAAATCCTGAAACCTATGCATGTTAACTTATATGGCAAAAAAAAAAAAAAAAAAAGACTGCAGATGTGATTAAGGATCTTGAGTTGGGGAGATTCGTGTGCATCCTTATGAGAGGAAGGCAAAGGGAGATTTGACTCCAGACAGACATAAACCAAGGTACTGCAACCACAAAGGCATGACACCTCTGAGGTGTCATGATTGGAAATCAGACTCAACATGCTACATGCTGGCATGATTTCAATTATATATTGTTCTTAAAAAGGCAAAACTGTAGGGACAGATCGTCAGTAGTGGCCAGGGGTTGGGAGGGGTTGATTACAAGGAGGAGCCTAATGGAGCTTTGGGGATGATGGAACTGTTCTGAATCTAGATTGTGATGGTGGTTATACTCTACTTATTTGTCAAAACTCATAGAACTGTGTACCAAAGAAGGAAAAATTTCCTGTGTATGAATTTTAAAATAAAATTTAAAAAAGAACTTAAGCTTTAGCAGCCAGGAAAAATGTCAAAGTGCTACATTTTAAACATCACATAACACAAATCTCTGCCCTAAGAGGCATTGGTTCTCAGGGAGACCTTAATCAGCAAATTTATCTTCCCACCAAAGGAGAAGCTAACCCTTTGGTGGCTGGCACTATAAGAACACCACAGAGCAGGACTGAGAGAATTTTCTTCAGATGACTGGAGAAAGAACACAAAGAACTCATACTAGAGGGAGGAGAAAGCTCCTGGGCAGGCAGAACAGGGAGAAGCATCTTTCCTAAGGCCCTTAGTAATAGAGGTCCGCGTGGATAGGGTGTACTGGAGAGGACAAACTTCTTCGAGACCTGTCATTAAGGTGAATTTTAAACAACCATGTAAAACCAAGCATGAGACTTTCTGCAAAAGGCCAAGGATATAAAAAAGTGACATCTTATTGTAGATCTAGTGAGAAAAAACAGAAGGGCACAGTAAAATTTGGACAGTGCGAAATAAAAAGGCGGCCCAGAGCAGCCCACTTTCAGTTGTATTAGCCTTGCTATGGGTTTTCGCCAGGAAGGGAGTTGTGTGTTTGTGGCAGAACTCTTCCTTGCCGCGTTGGAAATCTGGGGTGTGCAGCTAGGCTTGAGCATAGTGTTCTCATTCCATGTGCTAGTCCCGTCATTGTTCCAACAGTTCCTGTGTTGCTTTCACCGAGTTCAAAGTTGAAGTTCCCTTTTAGATACTGTTGCCATACAGAGTTGTTAATGAGAAGCAAGAAACTTTTGGAAGGTGTTTACCCAAAATGATAGTTTGAGTTTGGAAACATTGTAAATACTCCCTCTCTGATTTGTGGGAGGTGAAAACTTAAGCTGTATAAAATGGAGTCACTAGTATGTGACTGATGAAATGGTTGCGGGTGAGCAATGCAGAGCAAGGTGGCTGAGGGTTCTAGAAGTACAAATGTGCCAGTTTGGTCTATCCTGATCCCTGCTGAAATTTGATAGTACCTGGTGACAGTTTATTCATGTTGCTGAAGACAATTCTGGGTCTGGTGACTGGCTGAGTCTTCTGCAACAGCAGCAAAGATTCCAGGAACCTCTGGGTTAGTTGGCACTTTTTTTATGGCCTAATCCAGAGGGATTAGACCAAGAATATACTGTACATTCAGGAACTCACTTTCAAACTCTGCATTTCTTATGACTGGAATCATCTGCTGTTTCTCTACCTGAGCTAGCTCTTGCCTTCATATTTTTGTGCAGAAGATAAGAATTTTAATTGACCCCCATTTGAAAAACAGGGTTGGAATGATAATGAAAGCCAGTTGACAATTCAATTATAGTTGAATTAATCTTATTGCAGGGTATGTTATCACTGTTGTTTTTTTCAGTAAATGGGCTTCATTCATTATTTTTGACAGCAGTTAGGAGTTGGCCAATTATTTGCTTAGCCAGTCCTGGTTTAAGAAGAAAAAGTATTGTTACCTTAAAATGTGTTCGTTTCAGAGAGATCTGATCAGATCACTACGAAGGAGTAGGGAGGGGTGGTAGGAGGAGATTGCCCAAGGCAGCGGTAAACAGTCTGGGATGGGATTGACTGAGAAGCTGAATGCCTCCAGAGTCCGTGGAATTATGGGTAAGAAGATTTGAAATAAAAAAAAGCACTCTCTGGCTCTGGGGTGGGGCGTGGACTGGCTCAAGGGCTCTCTGGATTTCTCCTGCAGCATGCACGGATGATGATGATCATGCTGCAGCTGGCTGCATTTTCCAACCAACCGATGGTATTTTGAATACGAAGGAACTTGGGGCTCAGCCTAGGGTTGGGCTGGCCTGGCACAGGGTGGCAGGGTGGTACCTCTTTGGCTGTTCTAGAGGGGACAGGCTCTGAGGCAGAAGCCTGCCATTCTCCCAAAATTGTGTAATTTCTGTATCTTATGTTGTTTTAATTTGTAAATTACCCTATAGAAATATGATATAACTAACAGGGGGAATGCTAGGAGAACTCAGGTGTTGAAAGAGTTTAGCCTTAATTGATAGACCTAAGTGACTAATACTTGTGGAAAGCTGTTATTCCAAAATCGTGAATCTTTTGAATAAAGACTCCTTTCCTTTATCACCAAACCTTTGTCTCTGGAATTTTGCTTGGAGTGTGGTGGTGGGCAGTGGGACCTCGCCTTGCTGTTCCGTAACACAGTGATCCTAAGCCTGCATTCCCCCTGATCTATTTATCATTCTTCTGCTCTAGAGGAAGGTCCTTGTCAACACGGCCCTTCTTTCAATTAGAGTCTGAGTTTGGCCAATCAGAGGCAGAATAATGGTCCCCTGAAGATGGCCATGCCTGAATCCTCAGAACCTGTGAAAATGTTAAATGTTACATGGCAAAATGGAATTTGTAGACGTGATTAAGGTTACAGACCTAAGATGGGAAGATTGTCTTTCCTGGATTATCAAAGTAGACTCACTATATTCACACGAGCCCTTAAAAACAGAGACACTTCTCTTACTGGGAATGGGAGAGATGACTCAGAAGGGGAGGTGTGAGAGATCTGAAGCCCGAGAAAGACTTGATTAGCCCTTGCTGGCTTTGAGGATGGAGGGAGAGAGCCGCGAGACAGGGCATGTGGGCAGCCTAGAGGTTCAGGATTACCCGCCTGACCCCCCACGAGGAAATAGGAGTCTCAGTTCTACACCTGCCTGCAGCTGAAATCTGCCAACAATCTGAATGAGCAGGGAAGCAGATTTACCTCTAGAACCTCTACCAACCAATGTAGCCCTGCCAACTCCTTGATTTAGGTTTTGTGAGACCCTAGGACCCAGCTGAGCTCACTGTACTTGGACTTCTGACTTACAGAACTGATGCCCCTGGTTCTGTGATACCAGTTCTTCCTGCTGTCTCTCCAATTTGAGGGTTAAGAGCTTTCTACTGTTGCTAATATCTGGGGTACCTTTGATTCCCTGGTAGTCTTCCCACCCTCTTTCATCTCCTGTGTTGCCAATTCACTGTAGTAAATTCCTTCTGCTTTAAATACTTTGAGTGGTTTCAGTTTCCTGATTTGAATCTGTGTGATAAATATAGGATAGTTCAGTTTTTTGGTGGCACTTGGAAGGGGGTTGCAATTATTCATTCAACAAATATTCACTGAGAGTCTAAGCTGTGCATCAGTAATGAACAGGACCTGGATGGACTTTACATTGCAGTCAGGTAGACAGAATTTTAATTAGTCATCAAAGTAAAGCATTAGCATTATGCTAAGAACAAGGATCTACAAGAACATACAGCAAGGGGTTCTTAAACTGATGTAGAGGCTAGAGAGGGATTCTATAAAGAGGAGATATTTAATGAGACTTGAAGACGATCCAAACGTGTAGTCAATAAGGTCAAGAAGGGTGTTTGCTGGAGGATAGTATTAAAATAATCCTGTTTTATTCTGCTTGAAATTTTAATCAACAAAAAACTCTTGGAACTAATAAGCAATTACAACAAAGTGGTAGAATATAAGGTTAATATGGAAAAGTTAATTGTTTCCTGTATATAAACAAAAAGCAAGTGTGATTTGAAATTTAAAACACATTATCATTTCTATAAGCATTCCCAAAATAAAATACTTAGGTATAAATTGAAGAAACTGTATATAAGAGTTTTATGAGGAAAACCACAAAACTGATGAAAAATATCCAAGAAGAGCTGAATAAATGGAGGCAGTTCATGTTCATGGACAGGAAGATGCAATATTGTCAAGAAGTCGGTTCTTCCCAAATTGATCTATAGATGCAAAGCAATTCCAATAAAAATCCCAGCAAGTTATTTGTGGACATGGACAAGCTGATTGTAAACTTTATGTGACAAGGGAAAAGGCCTAGCATGGACAGCACAATATTGAAAGAGAGAAAAAAGTTGGAGGATTGACATTACTCAGCTTCAAGACTTATAATAAAGCTATAGTAAGCAAGATGGCAGGTGTTGGTAAGAGAACAGGCAAACTGATTAGTGGGACAGAACAGACAGCCCAGAAATAGACCTACATAAATATAATCAGCTGATCTTTAACAAAGGGGAAAAGGCTTTGCAATGGAGCAAAGATAGTTTTTCCAACAAATTGTGCTAAAACAACTAGACATCTACATGCAAAACAATGAATCTAGACACACACCTTACAGCTCTATATCTTCTCCTTCATCAACCCCTGTCCTCCTACCAACCTCCGCCCCGTCTGAGAATATGTCAAAGTTCTAGTGCAAATGGGGAGCTGGGGGAAAGAGGCGAGCAACTGGTCAAGTTGACGCTGTGTCTTGTGTGTCCTCTGTCTGCCTCTGACCTTCCTAGGCTGTTCTCAGGGCATGAGAATCAAAGGCTGCCAAGGATCTGCCTCCCTATGTGCATTGGTCAGTGCTGTCTTCTCTGGAGCCTTATTGCTTCCATTGTAGTGCAGCTGCGAGTGTACAGGGGTTCCAGATGACCATGTCAAGGCTTCCTGTAAAGGAAATGGATCACTGTCCACAGTGTCTGGAACATCATAGGCCACTTAGTAAATATTGATTGAAGGAATAAATAAATGATCTAATGTTCAGCCCAAGCATATTGAGCAGAGTGAGCAGAAAATGGCAATAGCAAACACAGTGCAATTAATGTGGCAGGCATTATTCTAAATGCTTTACATAAATTAACTCATTTGGTTCTCTCAATGGCCTTAGGAGGTATGTGACTGAGCAGAGGTAGTGTAAGTTCTCGAGTTTGTGGCAGGACCCTATAGTCTAAATGGAAACTCTGTATGCTTAACCACTAGTCTGTACTGCAGCCCAAGGATGGAATCAAAGATGCTTCCTAACTTTTTAAAAATTTATTGTTTTGAGAGAGAGAAATCGATCTGTTGCTCCATCTATTCCTGTATTCATTGGTTGCTTCTTGTATGTGCCCTGACTGGGGATCGAACCCTGAACTTTGGTGTATGGGGGTGATGTTTTAAACAACTGAGCCTCCCAGATAGGCCCTTAGATGCATCCTAACTTTGAAGAGAAGAAGGCAGGCCTTTGATGTCCTCGGGTGTTGCATTTAGCTTCAGCACAGATTTCACTAGTAGTGTTTATCTATGATACTTAAAATCACTATCGAATGCTGGGCACCATCCTGGCTTGTAGCCAGCCCACTGGCATTCCCGTCTGGCACACGTTGTAGGACTGGTCATGTGAGGAAGACAGTTAACAGCAACGATTGCTGGGTGATGAATGGCTAGAAGTAGGGCAGCTCGAAGCATGACGGGGACAAGGAATGCAATCAGGAAATGCTGACCTGGAACTTGGAGTGGGGTAGGTTGGGCTGTGATGGATGGAAGGCAGCAGCTGCATGTACAGCATGCTGGCACGCAGTCTGAGAAAGCACTGCTTAATTTGAATTGAAATAGGCAGCTTGAGAGGTAGAGAGGCAAGCAGTGAGTAAAGCCACAAACCCAATACAAACCTTTCATTAATCTTTCCAACCATATTCACACTTTTGGGTGGTATTGTTGTTGTTCAGCATCATTCTTCACTATGATAAAGAACCATGATACAGGGTTGTGGGCCCAGGGCCATACGTTACGAGACTTCTGAGGAAGGAAAAGGCAGAAAAGGCTTCAAACGGAGATCTGATGGGCACTTCTGGGCCAATCTCCAAACAAAGGTTCCTGTTTAATGTTTGGAATGGCAGTTCTGGAATGCACTGAGGTGCTTGCGTGTGTGAGAGCAGGGTATTGTTGGTTCCCCGTTTATTTCACACCTCAAAGACAAGGGTCCCTCTGTTTTATTTTTCTTCTTTCACATTGTACTTACATCTCTTGTATCTCAGTCCAGGTCTGAGCTCTGGGCCCGCTGGGTGCCTGGAGACTCGACCCTGGCAGGAACAGGATCCTGAGCAGTGTGATGTCGGGCCCATGCTCTGTGGGCTCCATGTCCTGGAGGCTCTCCCACTACTTTCAAGGGGAAGCTGCTCCATGGATCTGTGACTTTTTATTGCAGGATTCCAGTGCACCTTAAAATGGATGTTTAAAGATTAACCCCTTATCAGATGCATGGTTTTCGAGTACTTTCTCCCATTCCCTAAGCTGCATCTTCAGTCTGTCAATTGTTCCTTTTGCTGTGCAGAAGGGTTTTAGTTTGATGTGATCCTGCTTGTCTGTTTTTGCTCTTGTCGTCTGTGTTTTGGGTGTCATATTCAAGAAATCGTTGCCAAGACCAGTGTCAAGGAGCTTTTCCTATTTTTTTTTTCTCCCCTAGGAATCTTACAGTTTCAGGTCTTATGTTTAAGTCTTTAGTTTATTTGAGTTGATTTTTTTGTGTGTAATGTAGGGGCCCAATTTCATTTTTTTTTTGCATGTGGATATTCAGTTTTTCTGGTATCATTTATGGAAGAGATTATCTTTTCCCCATTGTGTGTTCTTGGCACTCTTGTCAAAGATCAATTGACCATGAGTGCTTGCATCTCTTTTATGGGCAGAATGCATTAACATTTAAACTAGGACTCCATGGAGGGAAAGGAAGGTGGTGGTATCCTAACCTGACAAGATGGAAGGCAGTGCTATGAGTAATAATATATTTAGGAAAGAGTACATAGGACTGTTTTAGGTGGATATCAAACTTTAACATTCATAAATATTACCTATTAAAAGATGGTGAGCCCTGGCTGATATAGTTCAGTGGACTGAGCATGGGCCTGTGAAGCAAAGGGTCACCAGTTTGATTCCCAGTCAGGGCACATGCCTGGGTTGCATGCCAGGTCCCCAGTAAGGGACGCATGAGAGGCAACCACACATTGATGTTTTTCTGCCTCTTTCTCTCCCTCCCTTCCCTTCTCTAAAAATAGATAAAATCTTTTTTTAAAAAATGGCGATTCCTGGATATATCTCCCACCTCCTCTCCACCCCCAGAAAACTCGGTCCAGGAGGTTTGATGTGGATCACAAGTATGTGGGAACTACACTTTGAGAAATGCTGGAAAAACCTGGCAGATGCTGTGTATCTTTGTCTTTTTCAGATCATTCCAATATAATTACTTCAAAAACTTTGTGGACTTCCTGAGCGTCAATTTTCAATCCACTCAATTACATAAAAGCCAGGCCCCCAAAATCGCTTTGAAATAAGCTCCTATCTACCTTGGAATTCCTATGAAGCTGCTGTGGGACAGTGGCCTCAGGTTTTTAGAAGTCTCACTTTTTAAACAGAGAAAGCCTGTAAGATAGATTCTTAAAATCCTTAGAAGGCCTTCTTTCTTTGAGGGTCTATGTGATACCATCTTAAATATCCTTTACTTCTTAATAAAGGATCTTATATGTAGCCCTATCCTAGATTTTATTTCTGCTCGAAAGCCATTTGAGAATCGCTTGCCAACTCCAGTAGACTTCTATTCCTACAACTGATGGGACAAGGTTAACCATAAGGATAAGATTAACCACAAGATTTATGAAAAACTAAAAAAAAAATTTAGTGATCATTTAAACCTGAAACTTTGTGTAATATTTCAACTATTGATTTGAACTCCTTTTAATCAAAACATTTTTCCTCTTTCAGAGATATCTGTTATTTGCCTTTTCTTTTTAATTTTCACTTATTTATTTTTAGAGAGAAGGGAAGGGAGGGAGAAAGAGAGGGAGAGAACCCGTTGCCTCTTTCATGCCTCCAGCTGGGAAGCTGGCCTGCAACCCAGGCTCATGCCCTGACTGGGAATCGAACTAGTGACCTTTCGGTTCACAGGCTGGTGCTCAGTCTACTGAGCCACACCAGCCAGGACTCTTTTCTTAATATTAAATCACTTTTGACAAAAGTATTTATAGAACTTGGTCAAGGATAAATGCTTGGATTTGGGTTTTTTACTAATCTTGACATTATACCTCTATTGTGAGGCTAGAAGCTAAAAGGTATTTGTTGCCGTTGATCTTTGTGTTCCTATAATTTCGGTTGGTTTTTAATCTTCTAAACCAATGGGAATTCAGACCTCCTGTAACAGTCCCAATGAAGATATAAAAGGTAATTTTAAAGTCAAAGAGGGAAAAAAGTAGTAAAAAAACCCCAAAATTTCTTCTTTGGCCTTGAGCAGATGGTAGAAATCTCCTTTCTTTCCTGGCAATTTCATAGGAGGCAGACTCTGACGAACCTGGGCATAAGCTTGTGAACATAATGCGTAATTCTCGGTTAGTATTTAAAACACAGTTCATTGCTTCTGCAAATTCTGCTCTTATTTATTGTCCTTGAGAAGTTAGAAGAACTGACTCATATGAACATAACCCAAGACTAGTGATCTTCTTACCCCTTATTTGGTTGAGAGTAGTACCAATAAAGGCTTGTGGGAGTATATTGTTTCACCTCAGTTATTTCTGACCTGAAATGAAATAAATCTTAATCTTGAACTCTACTTTGTGATTGGTGTCGTAGACCAAGTCCATCTGCAAACAGATCTTCTAACAATCACTGATGTCATTTCCCAGACACAATAGAGAATGAGACTGATGTTCAATACTACGAAGACCAGTGTCCCCCACCAACAAGACCTCATTGAGTAGCGACTTTTGAGGAGATGCTCAAGAACACTGAGCTTTTTCTAGGTTTTGAAAGTCAGAGTTCACAATCATTATGCAAGCAAAAAACAAGTTACTCACTGGATTAAATGTGCAAGTCTAATTTTTGGTCAGTTAAGGAGGTGAATGCTTGGTGAGCATGACAAATCATGAGCTAAAACAAAAACAATGAAGTTTAAACAACAGAGCATTGCAAATAAATGTGAAATATTTGGATTTGGATTAGGTGATTTTTATGATCTCTTCCAGATCTAACATAAATTTCCATAGGGCTGGAAAAATTAAAGTAATGAGAATTCACACACACACACACACACACACAATTCATGTCCTATAAAAAATGGGAAAATCTAAGCAAAGAGTATAAGTGAGCTGAAGCATGGGATATCCTGGGTTTTACCTTCAACTTGCAAAGGAAGCATACTCTGTCTCCAAAGGCATATAAGCCACTAAAGATGATGTTTGTAAGGAGAAGTGAATAAATGAAGGGGCAAGCCAGTGTCATTGTCAAACATTTCTCCCTGGGATGCAAAATAAGTTTGCATGTCATCAAGGATATGCTTTGGAGGGGGGATGGGTTTAGCCTAACATAATCAATATCTGATCTTAAGTAAATTTACTGAATGCCTTCCATGCCTCAGGGAAGTTAGTTGGGTGACCAACTGTCTCAGTTTACCTGGGACCAAAGGGCTTCCTGGGATGTGAAACTGGAAAAATCTTAGGCCAATTGCTACAGGTTGGTAACCTGAGTTATGAGAGAACTAAGTAGAGGTCAGATCACCTTTGTAGTACACATCATCACCCCAATCAGTAGAGTTTATCTTTCATTCAGTGCCTTGAGAAAACACCAAATTGCCAGATGGAAGCCTCACTTTTCAGTTCAGGCAGAACTATGTTGTGTCTCCTACCAGGAGATTTCCTCCCTTGATAACAAAGACCTCCAAACGTGCAGTGATCAGAAGCAAAATTTTTGTAAGGGAATGATTATGTATAATAATGAGAAGAGCCACTTTCAATTCTTCCCTTTGGTTTTTGGCAAATATATACTCTGGGGGATGGGGGGCGGGGAAAGCTGTGTCTATCGGTAGCTGGTTCAGAGTACACATATATTGCATCTCATAGAAGAGCACCCTAATGTTGCTAGGCATTGCCTGTCTCTCATTTGCCACCCAAACTAGGGGTTTGATAGCCATTCCAATCATTCTATAATGTCAGCTACTTCTAGTGAATCATTTGGGCCTTAGCCCATTGCCTCACTCTTTTTGCTGTGAAATAAGTACCTTTGTCAGAACAATGTTATCTGGAATTACGTGACAGTAAATACGCAGACATTCAGTAACTTTACAGATGGCGGTAATGGCAGAAGCTTTGGTGCAGGGAAGGCAAATCCATACCCAGAATAAGTGTGTATTCCAATGAAGATGAATAACTGCTTGCTTCATAATTGAAGGTATTTAATAAAATCAACCTGCCATCTGATAGCTGTTATTCCCCTAGGGAGTGGTGTGTACCAGGACTCAATGTTAGTTTCTCCTGTCCGCAGGCAGGGCAGTTAGCTGTGGTGGTACCTAGATTAGTATTGGTAAGAAGAGCCCATACGTTTGAATTCCTACCAAACCTCCTTCTCTGCTACTATGGCCACTTTGTTCATGAGCTCATTGTTCAGGAGCTTTAGTCTAGAGAGCAGGAAAAGACTAGAGAATGGGCGCCCTGTGGGTATGGTCATAGAAGTCAAGGAAAGAGCTGCATTTCAAGAAGTAATTAGTGGTGTAACATGACAGAGAGGTTCCACTAGGTAAATACCGAGCAGCTCCACTGCAGTTAGCAGCAGGGAGATCACTGGGATTTCCATGAGAAGTGTTTCAGAATGGAGTTGTGGGTACAGAAGCAGGTTCCAGTGGTAGGAGGAGTGAGTGAATGGGAAGTGTGAATAAGCAGTCAAGTGAGTGTCTCTTACCTCCCCAGCCAACCAACCAACCACCTGGCTTGGCAGGGGATCGGGTAGATGGGGTGATCTGGAGTTTGAAAGAACTTTTTGCTCTCTACTTTAAGTGGACAGAGCCCAAATGCACTAATGGCTGATAGAGAAGAAAGGTTGAAGATGGGGACAGAAAGGACATCGCTGAAGGAGTGAGGTCCCCGAGGAGGCCGAGAGCGCTCACAGCCAGAGCTCTGTGTCATGAAAGCCGGCATCCAGAGGTATTATTCTACAGCCTTCACACAATAACGATTTGTAATGGAGCTTGCTATCTGTTCGCCTTTTCTCATAAACGTTACATTTCCAGAACAATATACGGAAACACCAAGAGAGAGCTTTTAAAAATTGTTGACCCAGATGTAATGAAATTGGTAAATTGGAGACATGGTCAGAAATAAATGGAACAAAGCCAGGGAAAGGCTAATTACACGATTGCCGGGTTACGGGGAGTAAAAGCGCTGAGTAAGGACTGGCTGGGCTCTAAGAGTGATTGTTATCTGCTAAACTGCGCCAACACAGAGAAGCGTGTTTTAAAGAGTGTGCACCATTCTGGAGGACAAAACTTTTTAAACGCACGCTTTATGTTCAAACACCTAACATGACACCATGCATGTTGCTTGGTTTGCTTTGTTGCTACTGATCTGCCCTCTCAAGAATTATTTGGGCAGCAGTGCTAATGGTTTATGCTGAAACATCCATGTTCTCTTGGCTGATTCCTCAAGCCACGGTTTATCCCCATAACGTGGTGATTAGAGTGGAGCTTGTGTATGTAGTAGTGGTGAAAGAGAGGTGTTTTTTTTCAGCCTATGTACCATTTAGGCAGCCTGCACATTGACCACATTTTAAATTTAGGCCTCATTGAATAGCTGATACTAATTAACTGATTAAACCTACTGCACAAATAAAACTTGTCATGTGAGGACTAAAGAATGATGAAATAATCTTTTATCCTGTACATTATTTAAATCTCTTATTAGTAAAAATGTAGCATCAACTGTTAAAGAGTGCCATGAGCCCTGGCTGGTGTGGCTCAGTGGATTGAGTGCTGGCCTGCAAACCAAAGGGCTGGCGGTTCGATTCCTAGTCAGGGCACATGCCTGGGTTGCGGGCCAGGTCCCCAGTTGGGGGGGCACATGAGAGGCAACCACATATTGATGTTTGTCTTTCTCCCTCCTTTCCCCTCTCTCTAAAAATAAATAAATAAAACCTTAAAAAAAAAGGAGTGCCATGAAAATGTTAAGTGAGGACACCAAAGATGAAGAGAAAATTGGAAAATATGACCTAGGAGTAATTGAAGTAAAGAAAGGAAAAGACTGCAAGGTTGATTTTAATAAACTCTTCAAGTACTTCTCAAGAAATATGAGCCTGACAAAGATATAAGAAAAGCTTTAAGACCACACTGATTTTTGTCCTAACATTTTTCTGTTTTCTGCAAATTTTCTACAATAACCATGTTTCTTTTGGATTTTTCCCCAGCATTTTATTGTGAAAAAATTTAAACATGCAGAAAAGTTGAAAAATGTTAGGAGGAAAAAAGAGTGCAATATACACCTTTATACCTATCTCTTAGACTCAACGGTTTTTGGTATTTTTCTATATTACCTTTATCTATATATATTTTTGCTAAACTATTTGAAAGTATGTTATAGACATTATGATTTTTGCTCCTAAATACTTCAATAGTGTTTCTGAAACATAAAGGTATTCTATAGATTGCAACCACATATTTTATTACACTTAAGAAAATTAATAATATCCAACATTGGAAAATTAACATTATCTAACACCCAGTCCATATTAAAAATAAATCCCAATTTGTACTCGAAATATTTTCCACAATTTTTTTTGCTTGAGGATCCAAACAAGGATAACTCATCACATTTTTTGTTCTATCTCTTTAAATATGTAATATTACTGTCAACTTCATGAGTTAATCTTTTTGTTGCTGTTTTTTCTTTTTGTTTTTATGAGTTAATCTTAAAGTTAGAAAGAAGAGAGGTTAATAAACAAGACATTATCTAATTTTTTTTGCATGCTACTTCATTTGGTATTTGTAATCATAACTACAAGAAAAATAAGCACAGATTTTAAAAATGGAAGAAATTAAGTGTGACCTGGGCTTGTCTCTGAATGTGAATCTGTAGGTGATTTTGTATATTGTGTGTGTATATATATGCATATAACTTTCTCTTATTTATTTACTTTTATTTACCAGGTGTTTTTTAACAATGAGCAAATGTGTCCAAGACTGAGGCTGGAACAGAGAAATCACACACCAGTGCGGGGCAGTGAACATTTAAACACTGAAGTAGCTGTTTGAGGAAGGATGTTGAATGGAAATGTAAGTCTTTTAGAGATAAGAATGCTTTCTACCTGTCTGCTGGAGGGTAAAAGTGGTTTGGTCTTTGGTGAGTGGAAGGATGTCAACTCTCCCTTTCTTTTTATGCTGTTCGAGCAGGTTATAAACTAGCCTGTCGGTATGTGGGGCAGTGATAGAGTGGAAGAAGCATGGATTGTGGAGTCTGAGATTCAGCTCTGCCCCTTACTAAACATTTGGCCTAGGCAAGGACTTGATTTTCTGACTCTGCTTTCTCGACTGCAGATGGGCATAATTATATCTCACTTGGTTGTTGTCAGAATCAGCAATTATATACAATATATGAGAGTAGCTAACATGGTAATTATTATTCAGATATAATGTAAGCTTAATAATGCTATATTTAATATTCATATTGAGTAAGAACTGGTAGCACCATTTTAAAAATACTTAAAAATACATGATCTCATTTAATTCTTACATTAACCCTTGGAGCTAAGCGCTCTTATCCTCAGTTAATCAGTGAAGAAACTAAAGTTCTGAGAAGCGAAGTGACTTTTCCAAAGTCACAGAGTGAGGAAGGAGCAGAGCTGGGGCACAAAACCAGATTCTGTGATTGCAAATTCAATATTGACGAAATCCTTGTAAGAAGTGTACACAATCACAGAATCAAGAATCAAAGAGGCTTTAAAGGTTGTTTCTCGCAATTGCTAGGTTTACTAGGACAAAATATACATATTTCAACACTAAATTCTTTCTGTTAGAAGAGTTTACATGACGCTGACTGGCAGTCAGTTTTTCTTTATATTTTAATTATTTATTTATTTATTTTTTAGAGAGAGGAGAAAGGAGGGAGAAAGAGAAGGAGAGAGACATCTATCAGTTGCCTCTCATAAGTGCCTCAGCCAGGCACCAAACCTGCAACCTAGGCACGTGCTCTGACTGGGAATCAAACTGGTGATCTTTCTCTTTGCAGGATGATGCCTAACCAACTAAGCCGCACCAGTCAGGACCCAGTTTTTAATATTATTGATTTAATTTAGTGTTATATATCTACTCATTATTTATGCTAAAGCCAAAAAAGATATCTTGAGTAAGTGAAACCTACCTATGAATAAAAACTCACATTTTAATTATCTGTGTACCTAAGGTTTATTCCTTGGCAGCGGTGGCACGTGCATGGGAATTGGAGTTAAACAGACCTGGGCCAGGTGCTGGTTTTTGAGCTCTGGGTCCTTGAGCTAGTTATTCAGTGTGAGTCTGGTACGGTACTATAGGGTTATTTTGACCATTGTGTGAGCTAATGTACATTAACCAACACACAGTGCAAAAGCACAGTAAATACTGGCTTCTCTTTCCTCCTTAATTCACCAGTTTCCAATCATTGGACAGCCTTTGAAGATGGGAAGCATGAAGGTGGTCTCAATAATATTAAGTTATGCTACAAAGTAGCTTTATCCCCTTCCCATGCCTGCCCAGATCTCCCTGGACAGACCCCAATGATGTTTTGGGATTATATGGGCAAAGTGGAAACTCCCTTCCACTTAAATGACACCAATGTTTCTTGCAGCTATTTAGAAGTGGAGGAAAGATGTTCTGCTTATCTTTTACTGCTTAACAAATCATCCAAAAAATCACAGAAGTTATGTGGGGTCAGGAGTTCAAGCAATACTTCACTATGTGATGTTTCTGCTCCATGTGGTACTGACTGGGGTTACTTGGGGATGTTTAGCTTGTGGTGTGGAGGGTCTGGGGTACTAGAAGGTTTCACTCATAGATCCTGCACCTTGGTGGGGGCTGTTAGAAGGTTGGGTCCATCTGGGTCTCTCCTCCTCTCTTCCTAATCTCAGGGCCTCTCCACATGGTCTCTCCAGCAAGGTAGTCAGACTTCTTGCATGTCACCTCAGGGCTCTGAGATTAATGGTTCCAAGCCTGGGCCCAGAAAATGGCAGTGTTACTTGTGGCATATTCTATTGGTCACAACAGACACAGAGCCCTCCTGGATTCGAGAGCAGGGGGCACAGATGCCGCCATTTCATGCAAAGAGTGGCAAATAATCTGTGGTTGCCTTTAGTCTGCGATGAAAGCACTAGAATGCCATATACTTAAAGAGACTACATGTCAATGGGGGCACAATGTAGACCTTGAATGAGCACAGTTATGTGCCAGGTACTTTATTAGACTCGTTAGTTATTTTTAGATCTGCAGCTGCAGATATTTCTGTGGACTTTCCCACTCTGTTATTTGGGTGGTGAAGGCAGACCTGGAATCTACCCTTTAAATGCAGTTCTGTGAATCGTTTCTAATACACTTTCATCTCTGTCATCCCCATTTGGTGGTATAAAAGGTGTAATCTGTTACTCACTTATTACTCAAATCTCCACATAACTCACCACTTCTGGGAAGTCTTTCCCAATCAAAACAGGAATAGCCAGCTTTCTTTCTATCTGCTGGAGAGATGTGTTCTGTATGTCTTTAAAACATTTCCAAAATTCAGAAAAAAGAGAGTTGTTGCATGCTAACGGTCAGGAGGCAATCTCAAGTAAATTGAACTTTGTAGATAAGTAGAGAGAGAGAGGAGGTCCCAGATGGCAGTGGCACAGGAGGGGTAATGGACATAATGGGGAAAATCCACAGTAATATAATAATAGTAGGGGATTTGAATACCCCACTCATATCAATGGATAGATCATCTAGACAGAAAATTAATAGGGAAATAATGGCCTTAAATGTCGCATTAGATCAGATCAACTCAATTGACATTTATATAACATTTTATCCAAAAACTGCAGAATACATATTTTATTCATTTATGTATTTCACAATTCTTGTTTACATTCAATATTATCTTGTATTAGTTTCAGGTGTACAGCACAGTGGTTAGGCAGAATACATACTTCTTTTCAAGTGTATGTGGAACATTTGCCATGATAGATTACATATTATGGTACAAAACAAGCCTTAATAAATTCAAGAAGATTGAAATCATACCAAGCATCTTTTCTGACCCCAATGGCATGAAACTAGAAATCAGCCTCAGAAAGAAAACTGGAAAAAACACAAATATGTGAAATCAAAAACTGCCCTGGCTGGGCGGCTCAGTTGGTTGGAGCGTCATCTGTACACCAAAAGGTGTGGGTTTGGTCCCCAGTCAGGGCACCTACCTAGGTTGTGGGTTTGATCCCTGGTCAGGATGGGTATGGGAAGAAACCAATCGGCATTTCTCTCTCACATTGATGTTTCTTCTCTCGCTCTCTCTCTCCTGATACCTCCCCCTCTCTCTACAATCAATGAAAAAGAATATATCCTTGGGTGAGAATAAAAAAAAGTAAAATATTATCTTGAAACAAATGAAAATAGAAACACAACTTTCCAAAATTTATAGGACTCTGAAAAAGCTGTTCTAAAAGGTAAGTTTATAGCTATATAGGCCTACCTCAAGAAACAAGAAAAATCCCAAATAAATAATCTAATTCTACACTGAAAGGAACTAGGAAAAGAAGTGTAAACAAAACCCAAAGTAATCAGAAGGAAGAAAATAGTTAAGGTCATAGTGGAAACAAATGAAATAGAAATTTTGAAAAACAATAGAAAAGATCAATAAAATTAAGAGCTAGTTCTTTGAAAGATAAATAAAATTGACAAATATTTAGTCAAACTGACCAAGAAAAAAAGAGTACCCAAATAAATAAAATAAAAAATGAAAGAACTGTCAGTACAGAAATACAAAGAATCATTAAAGAATACTATAAAAACAACAACAACAACCCCCTGCCCCCCACCCCAAAATACAAACAGCCCTGGCTGGTGTGGCTCAGTGGATTGAGCGCTAGCCTTCCAGTCAAGGGGTCACCAGTTCAATTCCCGGTTAGGGCATATGCCTGGGTTGTGGGCCAGGTTCCCAGTAGGGGGCATGTGAGGCAACCACACATTGATGTTTCTCTTCCTCTTTCTCCTTCCCTTCCCCTCTCTAAAAATAAATAAATATAAAATCTTTAAAAAAAAGAATACTATAAACAATCATATGCTAACAAGTTGGACAATCTAGAAGCAATGGATACATTTCTAACCTTCTAAGATTGGACCAGAAAGAAATACAAAATCTAAATAGACGGATTACTAGCAATCTAACTGAAGCAGTAAAACAAAACAAAACAGAACAAAACAAACTAGCAAACAACCCATAAAAACCTCCCAACAAATGAAAGTTGAGGACCAGATGGCTTCACAGGTAAATTCTACCAAGCATTCAAAGAAGAGTTAATACCTGTCTTTCTTAAACTATTTCAAAAAACTAAACAGGAAGGGACTTTTACAAACTCATTCTATGAAGCCAGCATTACCTGATAACAAAATCAGACAAAGACATTACAAAAAAAGAAAGTTGCAGAACAATATCCTTGGTGAACTTCGATGCAAAAATTCTCAACAAAATATTAGCAAACCAGATTCAACTACACATTGACAAAGTCCAACATCCTTTTACAGTAAAAACTCTCAACATGGTGGGTATAGAAGGAATATAAAAAGAATGAAATTTTGCCCTGGTCCAGGTGGCTCAGCTGGCTGGAGCAGTGGCCTGTACACTGAACGGTCACAGGTCGGATTACCCATCAGGGCGGTCAGGGCACATGCCTCGGTTGCAGGTTTGCTTTGGTCCTGGTTGGGTACATAAAAGAGGCAACCAATCCATGTTTCTCTCTCACATCAATCTTTTTCTTTCCATCTTTCTCTTTCTCTTCCTCTCTCTCTCTTACTCTCTTTCTCCCTCTCCCTCTCCGTCTCTTTCCCTCTCTCTAAAGTCAGTGAGTGTGTCCTCTGGTGAGGTGTTAAAAAAAAAAAGAATGAAATCTTGCCATTTGTGACAATACGGATGGACCTAGAGAGAATTAGTCTAAGTGAAGTAAGTCAGACACAGAGGGACAAATATTGTATGATTTCACTCATATGTGGACTCTAAAAAAGCAAAACAAATGTATCAACAAAACAAAACAGAAACAGACCCATAGATACAGAGGACAAATGATAGTTGCCAAAGTGAGGGCCATGGGAAGTGGGGTGAGAACATAAAGAAAGAAGAGGGCATGAATAAAAGAGCAGAGAAAAGAGAAAGAGAAAGAGATAGAAAGAGAAAGAGACTACTACTCTTTACATAACAGATTTATACTTTATAATTTCAAAAACATTTTATTTCTTAGTTGTTATAACTAGAGGTACCTCAGATTCGGGGAGTGCTAATCCTTTTAGGCAAGTTAGTTGCTGGTTTCAGTAACATTGAAGGGTAGTAAGCAGTAACCAAGGTTAATTATATCTTAGACTAATTATATATGTTAATTATAACTAATGATATTATACTACAAAACTTAAAGGGTAGGTCTTAATTCCTAATAGCGCTTACCGCACATAACAGTTTTAAATCATTTTTGTTTTGACATGAATAAATAGATCACTTCTTTTTCAAAAAGTCAAAGATTGATCACCCAGAAAAGCTGAAATAGTTTATACATTCGTGCTTCTTTGTTTCAAATAATGGAACACAAAAATAAGTGATTCCTTACTGTAAAAAGTCATATATTTAGGGTTCTGTTTCATAAACAGAGTCTAAACAGACTCTAAACAGACTCTAAAATGTCACAGTTGTTTTACTGAAGTCAGGAAAATGATAGAAAGTTTTATTCTAACCTAAAACCTGCTTTAGTACTAACCAGAGGAAGTTAGATGTTTGTAAGCTAATCAAGAGTCCTTAAACTCCATTATAGAAATGACACATTTTTCTTTTTGTATTAAGAGACTTAATGGTTTTGTTCTTCAATAAAGCTGGATCCTCTGGCACACACTCAGGAGACAGACAGTGGTTTAGAGATAAATTGCTTTGAGGGTATTGGAACCACTGAGCTGCTGAGTAACCCTACTGAGAAAGGAAAAAGAGGACGCTTCTGGAGTTAAAATAAGACAGAATGCATGTTTGAACATAGTGGCTGAAGACTGGAAGAATTCTCAACATCTCAGGCTACCACAAACTCTTCAGTTTTCATTTGTACTTTGGAGGTGCTCTGGAAAGCTAAGACAACAATAATTACAATACAACTGTATATAGTATGCTTTTAGCCAGCCCATGTAAAAGAAGTTCTCTGTTGGTGTAGAAAGTGCTTTGCTCTTCATCCTGTAAAGATTTACTTCCATTACCTCTTAGGATGTCACGAGAGATGTTAGTGATGAGGCCTGATTTTATGTATTTCTTATTCACACCCTCAATGCATTGGAATCATTTTGGGCTGTCATAAATTTTGAGGAGAACTTGTCATGTTTTGTATATGTTCTTGGCAGTGCCAGGAATTCTGCGAGAAATTGATAAGTAATAAGTAATGATAAGCAACACATCTTATTTGCCAGTGGACCAGGAAGACCGCTGCCAACCTTTTAGTGAAGAGCAAACTTATAAGCAGGGATTCTGGCCAACCTTTCCTTTCTGCTGCAGCTTCTAGTAATTTACTCCGGCTTAATGAATGCCCACCAGCTGGCAGACACACACAGCTTCATATTTGCACACAATTTATTTGGGTCGGTTTTTAATTTTTCTCCCTGTTTGAAGCTACAGTCGCCTGGAGGAGAATTCAGAGAGAAACTCTGGAGACGGAGGAACGAAATGGTTCGTTTTCCAGTGTTTTCTGCGGAAGAATCTGGGACAGGGTGAAATAGAATACCGTTTGCTTAAGGTGTATATATATGTATACACACACACACACATACACACACATACACACACACACCTCATCCAGTGTGGAGGGCCAGGTGGTGTTTCGGCAGGAGGGCCGTGCAAGACGAAATCAGTTTTGGGGTAAGGAGGGAGAGAGACAGAGACAGGAGAGAGAGAGAGAGACAGGAGAGAAAAGAGAATAGAAAAGACAAGATGAGAGAAGAGAAGAGAGAAGAGAAGAGGAAAAGAGAGAAGAGAAGAGAAGAGACACTAATGAATGGAGTTCGGCAGAGCCTCCAACTCTGGCGCTCCCACCCTCCACTTAGGTGCCCAACGTTATCTCGGGAGGAAAACTCCGGAATCCTCGCCCAGCCGGACGCGGGGACAAACCAGAGCGCGCCGAGGCCAAGGCAGAGGGCGCCTGTCTCTTTAAAGGGCTGGTCTTTGGGCTCCGCCGGCCCAGACGCCAGGACGTGCCGGGGCCGCCCCGCCCCGTGCCGGGCGGTGCGACGGCACCTGAGTAACTGCGGCGGCGGCGGTGCCTCGAAGCGGGTGGCTCGGGCAGAAGTGCCTGTGCCGCTGTGTCTTCTCCGTCTTCTTTCCCCGTCGCGCAGGGTAAGGGAAAGCAGGCCGCGTCGGCCCTGGGCGCTGGCCCCGGGGACCGCCGGGTAAGGGTGGCTCGGACCGCGGGGTCTCAGGGCGGGCGGGAGGGCAGCACCGGTTGGGGGGCGCGGCCGCGGGGCCCGGACACCGCCCGTGGGGTAGGCCTCGGGCGCTGTGTCTCCGCCGCTGGATTCTTGCTCCGGAAGGGACTCCGGGGCGGGCGGGCTCCAAGGGTCGCTTGGCCTCACTGGGCCGCCCAGGGCCCGACCCCAGCCTTGCTGCGGCGCCTCCTTGCAGCGCGGTAGAGGACTCCCCCGGGGACATCTCCCGAGGGCGAGGTCGGCGGAAGAGGGCCCTGGGGTGACCGAGGCGCCTATTTTTAGCCGGGCCTATGGGCCCCCGGGAGGGAAGACGGATTACCGCCTCCTCGCCCGGTGGATGGAGGGAGCGCGTCTCCGCGGCGTCCCTGGGCCGGAGCTGGGCCATGCTTACGCCATGCTGGAATTCCAGTCCTCACCGCTTCCCCTGATACTTAGCCAACCGGCCCTCGCCCCTTTCCCAGTGCCCCGTCCCTTCGCCCTGTACGTGGCCCCAGTTCTGGGTTGGGGGCGGTTGGAGACGGGAAAGCAGCCTGAAGGGAGAGTTTGGAAAAATAGGTGGACCGCCCTCGAGCCGGGGGAAGTTATCCCTTCCTCTCCCTGAGGGGTGTGTCTTCCTTACTGATTCCCCCTCCCCCTTCAGTTTCCAACAATGAGATTTTTGGCGTTGGGGACTTCGGGAGAAAACCACGCTGGCAGCTTAGAAAAGGTTTTCGGTAATCAGACACCTGGTGTGGGCTCTGCAGCCCCGCACGTCGGTCGTGAAGGAGCTTGTTTGCACTAGAGACCGACTTCTCTAGAAGCGGGGAGCGGCATCTTGACCTCGTCCAGCTGCCCTTGATTAGGTTAAAGACTGGGCTGTTTAATTTTAGACGTTATTTCTAGGAGGAAGGAGGAGTCTAAATTCGTAGTTGGGCCTATACCAGAAAAGGATTCTTTAGCGAGTATCTGAATAAGCACTGCTTTAACAGTTGAAGTTGAAGTTAACTTCTAAGTTGTGAGTTCTTTAAGATCCTTTGAAAAATGTAGACACCTGTAGCCTGCTAAAGATAAACACCTTGGGGTGGACTGAACACTCTGAATTGTGTAGCAATTGACTTAGAGTTTGAGTTCTGGCTAATTAGATTGCACTTTTTCTCCCTCTCACCTAGTAGCACTTGGCAACACTCTCCATTTTGGCTAAGGCTGTTGTCGATGGGACTGGAATGATCCTCCCAAGAATAACACTGGAGCATTTTTTAGTTGATCTGAATTCTGGGTCTACATGCTTTGCTATAGATTTTCATATTGTGTTCTCCGATGGAAAAAAAGGCTCCACCCAACCCCTTTAGTTCAAGGATTTAGCAAGAAACAGCTGGACTTACTGTGTGTAGGTACTAGGATAAATTCATTTATCACTCCCTCCCCCAAGTTAAATTAGAAATCTCCTTTCCAATTTGGTAGCGTGGACAGTGATAGCAGTACTACTCTATCAGGTGAGCTTAGAGAATGAGTTGTTCTAATTTACTTTTCTGAGACTCATACTGAAACTTAAAATATAACAAAGACTAATGAAAAAAATTTTTAAATGTACTAAGCACTTTAAAATTATAAAGGATATTGAGTATTATTTAACCTTGATGATTCAGGGTTATGAAGAGCCATTAATACATGATTTTGTTTCCAATTTAATTTTTCCTATATCTTCCCTTAATATCAGCAGTGTTTCCTGCTTGGTGTATTTTCTTGGGTCTTTCACCCCAAGCCTCTCCTTCTAGTTTATAGGCTTTAAACTGTTTTTAGTGGGGAGAACATTTTAATAATTAGATGGTAAATAACAGTCTGTGGCGTTTCTAAAGGGCTTAAATGAAGGATTTTTTTGAGGCTTAACTTCTAACCAATGTGTTTTAGAATTGTTACTATCAGTAAATTCTTATCTTGAATTTTACTTGAAATATATTGAAGATATATTTTAAATTTCATGTATATTATTTCTTATAGCAAAGGAAATTTTAGCCTAAAATATTTCATAGTACTTTGTAAAAAATTTAAGTTTTACTAAAAGTTAATCTTAATGGCTTCAGGAAGGTTTGGGTTTCCTAATCTGATCTAATATGTTATAAGGTAATATAGTGAGACCATGCTTTAAAAAACACTGAAATATTGGAGGGTAACATTTTATAAACTGGTTGTTTTGTGTAAACTGTTTTTAGTTATTTTGAAAATAAATTCAGAGTGTATGTAGAGGCTAGGAGCAAGTAACTTTCTTTAGAAATGATATTGATCACTATTACGCATTAATAGATTTGAGTTTCGTTGCATCCTCTCAGTTTTGTGAACATGACTTTGGGTGTTATGATCTTAAAAATGTAGTGTATGTGCAAATCACAGTAAGAATGTTGGTGTAGATAAGAATATAAGCTATTTTTCGTATAAACAGTGCCTTAAACTAAGGCGAAAAACCTTAAGTGCCATGAACTAAGGAGCTTGATTAATTTAGCCTTTGTATCTGAGCTCTAGAAAAGGAAAAGTAGTGACAGTTTATAACTGTTTGCATGCCAGGCTTTTGAATTGGTGTTTTAATGTTTTTTCAGTCTTTGAGAAAGATGGCAGTGTGAGCCATTCAGGCCCTTTTTTTTTTTCTTAAAAATGGTGTAGCTTTTTAATTGGTTTTCTGTTAAAAAGATAACGTAGGTAAAATACACTTTTAATACTAAGAATAGTTTTAGTAGACTCCAGTAGGAAATACAGTATTCCTAGGAAATCTGTAAGAAATGTTCAACTCTTTTTTTAAGAAGTTATAATTTAGTTATTTTACGTATCACCTCAAGCTATTACTGGCTGATGAAGAACTTTTAACCTGAACTTAAATCTGGTTTCAGCAAAGTGATTTTTATACTAAGTGAAACTGTTTATACTCTCCTTTCAAGATACTGCTTTTTGGATTTCTCTTCTTACTAATTGCTTTGCTTATACTGTCTTTATGATTCGTCTTCTACTCCTGATGTTGGAGTGTTTAGTCGTTGGTTCACTTTTCTTTTTATATGTCCCTGGTGATCTCATCCATTGTCATGGCTTTAAATACCTATATGGTGATGGCTGTCATGTTTATATCTCCAGTCCAAACTTTCCTGCTACACCCCACCTTTCCACTTGGATGTTAAGTAGTCAACTCAAACTAAACTTCTACCTTCCTCTTTAAATCTGCCTTAGGTACAGTCTAATTTGTCTCATTTACTGGCCTCTCCATCCAACATTCAGGCAAAAAACCTGTTGGAGTCATCCCTGACTTACCTCTTTCTCATTTGGCATTCTTGGCTCTGTATCATCTTGAAAATATATCCAGAATTAAATCACTTCTTACCACCTCCACTGCTCCCTAGGCTGGACCAAGCCATTCTTATCTCTTGCCTAGATTTCTGCAGTGAGTCTCCTAACTGGTCTTACTGCTTCTCTCCCTACAGTCTTTTTCAACATAGCAACCAGATCATATCACTTGTCTCTTCAAAACCCTGCAGTGACTTTCCATATGCTGAGTAAAAGCCGAAGTCCTTATGGCCTACAAGGCCTTCCAAAAGTTGGGTACTCCTACTTTTCCCCTTAACCTTCACCTCTCTATTTAGCAGCTACTCTGCCCCCTTGCTTATTTTCCTTCAGCCCCCAGTGGCTGTCTAGGGCCTTTACACTGGTTATTGCCCCTCCTTAGATCATTTTTCCTTAAGATATTTGCATGGCTGACTCTCATGTCTCCTTCAAATCTTTGTTTTTGAAATGTTTTTCAAAAGGTCTGTCTTACTTCACTGTTTTATTTCAAGCTGCACTCCCCTACTTATGATCTGTATCGTACCTGGTTTTCTCCACGGCACCTGTCACCTTCTAACAAACAATATAAATTCTATGTTGATTGTATTTATTGTTTCTTCTCTCTGCCCCCATACTCACACTATACTGTAATCTGTATGAGGTCAGGGTTTTTTGTCTGTTGTTTATTGAGGGTTTAGGGCAATGGTTGGCACATAGCATGTGCTCAATAAAGGCTTATTAATGACAAATGAATTAAATCCTTACCCTGCAGTTCCTTACTGTGGTGGATGTCTCATTCTTAGACACATGTAGTTCGCTCCTTTTCTAGGAACAGTCAGAGAGAAGAGGAAAAGTGGCGCTGGAGCCCTTGGTGGAGGGAGTGATGTTAGAGTGTGGTGGAGACCTTCTTGCCAGCCCCATGTGATTAGGACCATTGGTTAGGTAATTGGAAAAGTTGATTAAATCAAGAAAAATATCTGCACACCTTAAGTGTTTTATTTTAACCGAAAACACTTATTTGTCTGTTTTATTATGTGCATCAATCTCTTGTCTTTGGGGAGGGGTGTGGGCTGATCTTTTTTCTGTAAATAATATCCTAAAAACATTGTTGATGATTTCTACTATTGGTTTCTTTACAGTGGAATAAAAATGTAGGCACTAGAAACTTTGCAAGTTCAAAGTTGTTCTAGATTTTTGCATTACTTCATCAAGGCCTCTAGTAGAATTCAACTAAGTTTTCATAATAATAACAGCTTTCGTCTTTATATTCTCATATTTAATGGATTTATAGGAATAAAAGTACGTAGGAGACTACTAGCCAGAATCATCAGCTTTCTGTAGACACTATTCCATGTATTTTTACCAAGGGAAAAAAATGTCATTTAATTCAGTGAGAGGTCCTTTAAATGGCTTCCATGTTGAAGAAGTTTTATAGTGGCCTTAAGTTCCCAGCTGCCTATCATTACTAGAGGAGAATGTCACTTACCGACATTTCTTTATTTTTACTCTGAGTAGGATCTATAATTATCAGAATTTATGATTTTCATATACATTGTCTATCAAGAGACCTGATGTTCTGCTGCATGTTCACTGGAAAATGTGGGGCAGTTATTATTTGTTCTTGCACATGAGTCATTTAAATTGTCAAGGGAACAGTCTGGTATGGCATAATAAGTTGGAAGTCATTAGTTAGGAGACCTAAGGTCTTAGATCTTATTAACTCTGAGGTTTTTATGCAAGTTTCTTACGCTCAGTTCTTCCATTATAGAATGTGTGACGTACTGAAAAGAGCATGGGTGCTAAGGAGTCTAAGAGCTTGGGTTTGAATTTGGCTTTGCTAGTTATTACCACCTACTGTTTGTGTAAACCACTTATCTTACTTAACGGGCCTGAGACTCATTTGCCTTGCTTATGTTATCTTAGTAGTTGCTACATAAGTGATAGCTAACAGACTGCTTATTTGCTGCAAGGCTCTGTAAATACTTCACAGTATCATTTAATTCTCTCAACCTTATGAGATAGGTACTTTCGGTGGAAACTAGGGAGGCAGGTGAAGTAATTTGTTCAAGGGGTAGAGTAATTAAGAGGAAGAACCTGAATTTGAACTGAGGTAGGGTATGTAAAGCTCATTTTCACCCAATTGAGCTATTTTGTAAGAATGCTTTCTGAAAAAAAGCACTGTCCACATACAGTTATCTGATGTTAGGGGCTGGAAAGCTACATTAAGGTTATTAACATTTCCCCCCCACCCAGAGTTAGAGGACACACTTTTGAAGACTTAGTTTTCCAAATGGAGGAAATGGTGAAAGCTACTTAAAATCAAACGCTATAAATGTTCTATATAGTAAGCAATAGGTAGGTTATGATCCTTTCAGTTTCCAAGAAGTAATTTTTTCAGTCTCAGTTCTTGTGTATATGCATTATGAGTTACTGCCCTGTGATCTTTTAGACATTGCTTAGTTAGGCTATCTCAGAAAGGCCAACCCAGGTCACCCTACTTAAAAAGCATATCCTCTCTGTTTTTTGTCTTAGCCTTGTTTTTCTTCATTGCACTATGGATCACTGCCTAACATGATGATATATGCCTGTTTATTTGTATGCTTGCTCTATGTCTCACCTATAAAGAATATAAGCACTGTGAGGCAGGAATTTCGTTCATCACTGTGAACTATATTTCCGGCACTTACATTGTGCTGAATTTGATGAATAGTGAATTGCCCGCTGTTTGAAAATAGGGCTCAGTGAGCCTTCTGCTTTACTTATCATTTGTGCCATCCTCCTTCTCCGTTAGCATGTCTAGTTGATTTATATGGAATGACATGTAAAGTGAGATTTCAAGAATAAATGTTTTAAGTTTACTCTTGAAAGTGGGATGTAAAACAAAATTTAATATGTGAATTTCAGCAAAAATATTTCTGTGATTAGTACCAGTTAATCTTGTTGATTAATAATGTAAATGTTCTGAGTGAAATATGTACATAAATAATTCAGTGATCGCATATGTTTAGATCTAGTTATCTTTGAAATAAACTTGAACAAGCCAAGATATACACTGAAAGCTCCCCAATGTTCTGAATGCTGTGTTGCTGAACATATAAAATGTTTCTTTCAGTCTTTAATATATGCACACACAGGTTGAATTCATTTATGTGCTTATGACCTGTACAGCCTTTGTTTATTGGGAAGTCATGTTCATTTGAAACATTCTCCATGATTATTTTACATAGTTTTCATAATCTGGATGTCTGAGGTTGACTGAATGTTGTGATTCCTGTGATTTCTCAGGCTGGTCATATCATTTCATATTTTCATTTTAGAGTACATTTTCAGGTATTGTGGTGTATTAATCTTTGTGGTTGGTACACTTTGATGAATGGGAATAATTTCTTAAATGGCTTCCACTTTGACTGACATGTTAATTGTAATTTTAAGTTTAAATTGGATCCTTTGTTAAAGTGGCCTAGTTCTTTTGCTCCCTAGTTACCTTTTTTGGGAGGGGAGTTGTAAAATTAGAATATAGTTTAACTTAACAAAGTACGTATTTCTGAGCTTGACATTTTTGGAGCAGTTTTCAAGTAAAATATACTAAAGATTAGCCTTGGAATTACATGTAATTACCTTGTCTGTTGGGAGAAGGGGAGAAAAGAAATAGTTTATAAATATAAATTGTAAAATGAGAAAGGTTGAATTCTTGTCTACTCTTCTAGCATTGTTTACCTGACATAATTAGGGAATCATATTCCGTATACTTTTAGTTCTATGTAACCTTCATTTAAGCAAAAAGTCCCAGCAGCATTTAAAAATAACATACTACTTTTGGTGTAAAGAGAAGTTTTAGTGATTACCCCTGGATACTATGTCTGTCTGATTTCTTCAGGTAGATTTGTGTTAAGTCAAGAAAACCCTGGGTGTTTTCTGTAAAATTTTAGTAGTTTCTTATTTTAAAACATTTGTTTTTAATTTTTTGGGGGGAGGGGTTATTCCAGAGTAAAACTTTCTAGAGGTATTTGGCACTGTTCATAATTGTAATTATGTAAATTTAAGAGGCAGGGAAATATACGCCTGTTTGTCTGTTTTTAATTTACATTTACCTCTTCCTACTTATCTTTTTGTTGAACATTAAAGTGAATTTTGAATGATTCAGGTGTACAAGAGCATATAGAATGTGTCTGTACAGTTTAAAGATTAAATATAAATTGAATACCTGTGTTCCAAATACCTGTCTACCTTTCCTTTAGCATTCTAAAATTTTTTTCTTTAAAGTACATTTGAAATAATACTTATAAAATATGTATAAGATAAAGAATAAAGGCACAATGAACAAATAGTCTTATACCTAATACCCAGTTCAAGAACATTGTCCTAACTTTTCATTTCTTTTTATGCTCTTCCCTGCCAGAGGTAACTACTGTCTTCATTACATTTGCTTTTTAAAAAAGTTTTGCAACATCTATTTGTATTTCTAAATTACTGTTTTTTTGTTTTTGAACTCTGTAAATGGGATCCTTTCGTATGAGTTTGTTTGCAACTTCCTTTCCTCCCTCAACTTTATGGTTTTGGCATTCTTTCATCATTGTTGTATATAGTTGTAATTCACTCATGTTCACTGATGCATAGAATTTCATTGTATGAACATTTTCCAATTTATTTATTACCTGTTGATTGTGTGAAATTAATCCAAAATGGAGTTGGGAAGCAATGAAGAGAGTGCTCTCACACATGTACTACTCATTGAAACTTACTTTACATACCCCAGCAAGAAGCAGGAAGACTTTTCTCTTTCCCCAGCAACGGCCTAACCTGTGAGAAGCTGCCATAACTCTGAACTCCTGATCTTCCCCAACGAACTCTTGTTCAAAACAGCCCCTCACAGTCTCCTCCTTTCCTTTATGAAAGGATGTTCCCTGCATTTTCTGGACTTGCCTGTGGTTTGCCATAGCTTGCTTGTCCTGAATTGCAATTTCTCTGCTATTCTTGAATAAACGTGATTTTGCTGGCTGAATCGCTTACCTTTTTCTTTTAAAAGACTGACAGTGGGCCTTTAGATAGTTTCTAGTTTTCTTTTGCTGTTATAAACAATGTTGCTGTGAACACCTTGCATAGGTCTATTGGTGTACTTATACTCATCCATGTTTTTAGTGTAGGGTTTTTAAAAACTTTTGTTATCATTTGCAGTAAAAAAGAAATTTTGCATTGTGAGATTCAGTACATTATCATATATATAACAAGTTTATATAACAAGTTTCTTGGGCAAAAGAATCTCTGATGCTAGTCCATTTCATTAAGAACAAGACTGTTAATCAGACCCTACTAAGGGTTTGCTGCCCCTTAGCAAAGTTGGTTTTCGCATCCACTAATGAATTGAGATTTGCAGTTTGAATAAATTGTTTTGGACATTATGTCTAGCCAGGAGTACAATTGCTGAATTGTAGGAGAGGTACAGTTCTAGCCCTACTACTATTGTTATATTATTTTCCAGTGTATTGTATTAGTTTATTCCTCTTACTAATGTATATGTGTGAAGGCTCCACATTCTTCTTGCCTGTGCTTGATATTAGCAAATACTAAAGTCAGACAGCCTATTAGGTATGAATTGATATCTTGTAAGTTTTGCATTTCTGCTTAGGGAGAGGAAACATCTTTTCAAATATTTGCTGGCCATTTTTGTTTCCTTTTCTTTGGAATGGCTGTTTATTTTTCTGTTGGGTTTTTCTTTTTGATTTATATTTCTTCAAATGTTCTGAATACTAATTCTTTGCTGATTATGTATCACAAATGTCTTTCACTTTGTGGCTTGTCTTGCTTTCTTATGGTATCTTTGTTAATAGTTAAACGTTTTAAAGTTAGTTGAATTTATCATTCTTTTCCTTTTCTGATTTGTGCTTTGTGTCTTAAGAAATCCATTCTTACCTCAAGGTTATAAGATATTCTTGCATGTAGTCTTAAAAAGTCTTATGTGGTCTTTCACAGCTTTTCCTCTGGAGTTATCTTCCTTTTTATGATACTGTTTTCTCCAAAGTTCAGCTGTATAGTATTTCATTTTTTTAATGGGCTAACATGCGAATTTAGTAGATTTAAAAAAATAATTCTTTGAGTTACTAGTTTTAGTTACTGCCACAAAGTAGTATCTTTTTGTACTGGGCATTTTGCAGTTTTACCACAGCACACTGTGTGGGTGAACTGTGTATCCAGCTAGTACTTGGTGTATATACATTTAATCTGAGAAATCAGACCTTTCTTCAATTTTGGAAAATTTTTAGCTTTTTAAATATTTCTTCTTTTATCTTCTCTTTTATTCTCTTTTGATAGACCTGTGTTGGTAGTCTTGCATTAAGGTCGTAATCCTGAATCTGATCTGGCCTTTAAATTTACCAATTCATAGGAAATTGAAAAGACAACAAACATATTTAATACTGTGGGGATGCCATCCACAAAATTCATACTTGGAATCTCCAGAGGACCCAACTACCTGCTTTTTTCAACGCAGAATTCTAAAAATTGTAAGAAACCAAATAATAGATAACAGGGATGATGTATGAAAGGAGACAAGAAATAAATAAATCAACAGAATAACTGAAAAAATATTTACAAAGCAGTTGGGGAAGTATGAATGCTGGCTTTATATTTGATATTCAGGAATAATTGTTAACTTTAAATTTGCTGTTGGACTGGATGTTTTCTTTTCCAGGCTCAGCTTCTATAAAGCTATAGTTCTAGGTAGTAAGTTTGCAGCCTAATTATTTTTTGTACATCTTTCCTCCCTTCCTCTCCTCTCATTCCAGCTTTCTCCTCCTTCACCCCCCC
>CM052538.1:162274632-162284695 GCA_028533065.1 Trachops cirrhosus
TCTTGGTGATGATGAACTCCTTTAACTTGACCTTATCTGAGAAGCACTTGATCTGCCCTTCCATTCTAAATGAAAGCTTTGCTGGATAGAGCAATCTGGGATGTAGGTCCTTGCCTTTCATGACTTGGAATACTTCTTTCCAACCCCTTGCCTGTAAGGTCTCTTTTGAGAAATCAGCTGACAGTCTGATGGGAACTCCTTTGTAGGTTACTATCCCCTTCTCTCTTGCTGCTTCTAGGATTCTCTCCTTCATTTTTACCTTGGCTAATGTAATTATGACATGCCTTGATGTGTTCCTCCTTGGGTCCAACTTCTTTGGGACTCTCTGAGCTTCCTGGACTTCCTGGAAGTCTATTTCCTTTGCCAGATTGGGGAAGTTCTCCTTTATTATTTGTTCAAATATCTTTTCTACTTGTTTTTCCTCTTCCCCTTATGGTACCCCTATAATTTGGATGTTGAAACGTTTAAAGATGTCCTGGAGGTTCCTAAGCTTCTCCTCATTTTTTTGAATTCTTATTTCTCCATTCTTTTCTGTTTGGTTGTTTCTTTCTTCCTTCTGGGCCACTCTGTTGAGTTGAGTCCCATTTTCTTTCCCATCACTATTGGTTCCCTCTGCATTGTCCTTCAGTTTCTCTTATCATAGCCTTCATTTTTTCATCTAATTTGTGACCAAATTCAACCAAATCTGTGAGCATCCTGATCACCAGAGCTTTGAACTGTGCATTTGATAGGTTGGCTATCTCTTGGTTGCTTAAAAATATTGGCTGTGGGGCTTTGATTTGTACTTTGGTTTGAGTCTTTTTTTTTTTTTTGGTCTGGTCGCACCTGTTACGGAGGGGCAGAACCTTAGGTGTTCTCTAGGGCGTGGCACCCCTGTTGCTGGGTTGTGACGTTGTATGTGGGGGCGGGGTCCGAGAGGAAAAAAATGGGGCTTACTCCGCTCTCTGTCGAATTTCAGCCCCTTCCACTGCTTCCCCCAAGCAAACTGGGCCCTTCTGTTGCTAATTCCCATGTGGGTGGGCTTGTGTATGCTCTAGGACCTGGTGGGTCTCTCCAACGCACTCTCCTGTGAGGCTGGGAGTCTCTCTGCCTGAACCCCCGCCCCCCACAGGTGTTTTCAATCAGTGTCCCGAGATTCTGTTTCCTGGCACTGGGACCCTGGGTTGTGCGGTCTGTCTCACTGCCCAATTTAGCCTGGTTTATCTGCACACAAATGTGGGATCGCCTGGACAGCCAGGCGCCTTGCGCGCAGTGCCTCACTTCACAGTCACCGCCTCTCTGGGTCTGCCAGCCGCCTGTGCGCTCGGGATGCCTTATGTGAGGTAATGTGTTGCTCTTTGAGCTGTGACCCCTCTCTGCCCAGCCGCAGAACTCCACCCCTCCTACCAGTCTGGATGAATATGTATATTTTAACTCTTTGGTTGTCTGACTTCCATACAGTTCAATTTTCTGTCAGATCTGGTAGATTGTTAGCTTGTTTCTAAATTGTTGCTGACCTTATTTTGGTTCTGAGAGGAGGCACAGTGTGTCTACCTATGCCCCCATCTTGGCTGGAAATCCCTCTGGTTACATTCTTGAAAACCTTGCTTCTAAGTCATGAAAAGCTGCTACATGAAAATATATTTTCATTGATTTTATTGGGAACCTAATGCTGCATTCCATCCCAAGCAACCAATTTTCACACATAGGGATATACTAATCTAGCAATGAAGACTGGTTTGTGTAGGTATAAATACAATTTGAAGGTAAATAAATGCACTGTGAACATGTAATGTGATAAGATGAAGGTGTACTGTACTTGCCAAAGGAGGAAGAGCAGACTTGGTGGTGATTGGTGAGGCGTCATTCTTTGCAAAGTCTGTTCTTTTTCTTCCATTTTCCTCACCAATTTCAACATTATTGGAGGCTTATGTTGCATTCAGCCTGCACTTAAAAGTCACATTGTGGCACAGATAATAACCTTTGTGGGAATAAAAGCCAAACACAAGTCCTTTAAGCAATGTGGAAATAGAGCATAGGTAGAAAAACCTGAAGAGTTGTAGGAGATAATAGCTCTGCATTCCTCTTGCTTGGCATATGTCGACAAAGCAAAATGTTCTGGGTTTATCCAGATGTGTGTAGTACTTCAGTACACATGGTGTATTTCAACTGGAAACCACTGTATTGAATAAATCATTGAGTATGTTTTTAGTTGAAATAATGTCGAAATTTCATTCTTTATACAATATTTATTTTATGTGTTTGTGTGAACTAATCCCAGTCACTAATCCCAGAAGAGGCCATTGTTGGAAAAGTAGTACTTTTCAAGAGTCACTTTGATGAAAACCAGTTAACTGAATAAGTGAGGTAAGTCTGTGGATGGAAAGAACACAGTATCCCTTTGTATTGGAATTCCTGCTGTTCCTGTTATGGGACTGAAAGGGTCTGGCAGCAAAGGATACAATAAAAATCTTATTTTATGAACCATTATTTAGTTGGTTTGTTCTTTGTTCTCTTTTGAGATATCCTTGGGTTCAACAAATTATAAAGTGGCAAGCGTGTCTTATCTAGGTAACTGATTAAAGTGTTAGTAAGGTCATGCAAAGAGCAGAGTCATTTGATGTTGATTAAAATACTTTTTAAACCATTAATGGGCAACTTTGGGATGTGATCATTTAGCTTTTAAAATATTCCCTGATTCTACTACTGTTCAGCCATATTTAGTACTTGTCTTATCTCCTTGAATAGCTTGTCTATTTTATCAAGTGTTCTGCCCAAATCAGACATTACATTGTATATTGGGTGTTCCTGACTTAGTAAGCCTTTTTATTAAAAAACAAAACAAAACAAAGAGTGGAATTAGACCCCGACCAATGTGGTTCAATTGGGTGGGCGTCATCCTGCAAAGTGAAAGTTTGCTGGTTTGATTCCCGCCCAGGGCACATGCAGTATATACCTATATCAAATCATCACACTGTACGTGTAAGTCCTGGGGCATGTAAGGCGGCCCATCCATGTTTCTCTCCATGTCTTTCTCCCTCCTTTCCCATCTCCCTAAAAATAAACTTAAAAAATCTACGTCTAGGGACCAAACTGGCAAACCAGGTATGTGCCCTGACCAGGAGTCAGTCCAGTGACCTTTTGCTTTACGGGTCAACACCCAGCCAACTGAACCACACCAGTTGGGGCTGATGCTCTTACATTTTTTAGTTAGTGACACTTTCTAAATTTACCCACAATAAATTTACCAATTTGTTTTTAGTTTTTGAAAGGTTTTATGTATTTACTTTTAGAGAGATGGGGAGGAAGGGAGAAAGAGAGGGAGAGAAACACTGATTTGTGAGAGATACATCAGTTGATTACCTCTTATACTCCCCAGACTAGGGACCTGGCCTGCATCCCAAGCATGTGCCTTCACTGGGAATTGAACCAGTGACCTTTTGGTTTGCAGGCCAGCGCTCAATCCACTGAGCCACACCAGCCAGGGCTGAATTCACCAATTTTAGTTTAGGTATTTTCTGCTATTTTTAGTACATGACAGCTCTTGTTTTATTTTAAACTCTTCTGTAGAAGGCATCTTCTATAGTGGGGAAAGCAGAGGCCTTTCATGGATCTTGAAATGTAGGATCATGGCATCTGTGCACTGTCTGTTAAAGGTAGCACCTCTCTTTGCATGGCTCTTGAGGTTATTGTGTAAACATGGTTTCTAAGCACGGTCTCCAGAGCAGGATGGCCATGGGGTAGGGACCTCTACTTGTGGCTATATTTTATTTTTTCCAGCTTTATTGAGATATAATTAACATATAAAATTGTGTAAGTTTAAGGTGTACAGTGTGATGATTTGATATAGGTATATATTGCAAAATGATTACTACAATAAGGTTAGTTAACACATTCATCAACTCATATATTTACTGTTTTTATTTTTTTATCTTTTGTGGTGAGAACTTTTAATATTCGTAACAAATTTCAAGTGTGTAGTACAGTATTGTTAACTATAGTGACCATGCTGTATGTGATATCCTCAGAACTTATTCATATTACAACTGGAAGTTTGTATTCTTTGACCACCCTCACCAATTCTCCCCCACCCTATCCTGTGCCCATCAATCTCTCTGTGAGTTTGGATATTAGATTAAACCTCTAAGTGAGAGTGTATGGTATTTGTCTTTCTCTGATTTATTTCACTAAAACACAATACCCTCAAGTACCATCCTTGTTGTTGCAAATGGCAGGATCTTCTTTTTTTATGGCAAAATATTCCATGTGTGTGTGTATATGTGTGAATATAAAGAGAATATGATATATGTATGTGTTGTCAATCCAGAAAGTATCCAGCCATACAATATGAAAAATAGAGACATTTATTGAGAAAGGTACAAGATACAAAATACATTGTACATAGGACAATGACACCTCAGTCTCCTTCAAAGTAGGTGTCCACGATCTATCTCTGGTTATGACTTTCTTGAGGAAACCTGGTTCATCAGTAGTGGTTTGACTCAAGTCATTAGCAGTTACATCATGATGTTCCTTCTGCTTTGGTAGCAGAAGCTGTGGCACAAATTTTGCCACATCACGTTTCATGCCAAGATCCTGTGTCAAAATCTCAGACATAGTAATTTTTGGAATCCCCACATCAACTTCTAGTTAGTCTTGCAGGTGTCAGTCACTGATCTTTGTTGTTTCCAGCCTGTACACGTTCAACATTTTCGGGGGTTCTGCTTGTGCAGGCCTTCTGGAATGTGGCTCGCTTTTCAGTAGATGTTTGACCACCTTTGAAGCATTTATTTGTGCTGCACTCATTGCAGTGTCCCCAAAAACCTTCTGAAATGGTTGAGTAGTTTCTGTGAAGGAATGTTCAAGCTTAACACAAAATGTGATGCAGGTTCGTTGTTCTACTCGCTCAATGGTTTTGAATGTGACAGCGACACAGTACACATGCTCACTCAATGGTGTCTACTGCTCCCACTGACTAGCACAGTGATCGAAGTCATTGTTCATGTGTGCACATTCTAGTCCACTCTCCTTGGCTGCCAGGTCACGTGAATGTCATGAAGAGGGTTCTTGTTACGTTAACAGTGGCTGGAGTTTTTCTGGATAGACTATTTTGCATATATATGTATATATATATCACATTTTCTTTGTCTGTTGACAGACACTTTGTTTCCATGTCTTGGCTATTATAAGTACTTATAAATAATGCTTAATTGAACAGGGTGGGAGTGGGGGAGTAGATATCTCTTCGAGATAGTGATTTCATTTCCATTGGATATATACCCAGAAGTGGATTGCTGGATTATATGGTAGTTCGATTTTCATTTCTTTTGAGGAACTTCCATACTCTTTTCTGCAGTGGCTATGAAAAACTTGACATTCCCACCAATAGTTCACAATGGTTCTCTTTTCTCTGTATTCTAGCCCATGGTTGTTACATCTTGTCTTTTTGGTAATAGCCATTCTGATAGGTGTAAGGTCATATATATTTGTAGTTTGGATTTGCATTTTCCTGATGATTGGCAATGTCAAGCACCTTTTCATGTACCTGTTGGCCATTTGTGTATTTCCTTTGGAAGACTGTCCATTCCTGTCCTTTGCCCATTTTTAAATCAGATTATTATTATTATTATTTGCTATTGAGTTGTGTGCCTTCCTTATATATTTTGAATACTAATCCCTTATTTGATATATATTTTGCAAATATTTTTCTCCCATTCTGTGGATTACCTTTTCATTTTTTTGATTTTTTTTGTTTTGCTGTGCAGAAACTATTTAGTTTCATGTAGTCCTTGTTGATTTTTACTTTCGTTGCTTGTACTTTTCACATCATAAGCAAAACATCTCTCCAAGACCATTGGCAAAGAGCTAATTTACTTTTTTTTTTTCTTGTAGGAGTTTTATGGTTTCTGGTCTTACATTTAAGTCTTTAATCAATTTCTATAACTGGAAGAAGATTCTTTAACTGCACTATGGGTTAATAATCAATTTATTAAGTAATTTTCTAGAAAAATATGAAAATGAAAATGCATTAGTAGTTTCTTTGTCTTATTTTTCACTTGCAGTTTATAATCAATATTATTTTGTATTACTTTCAGGTGTACAACACAGTGGCTTGACAATCATATACCTTGTTACAAAGTGTTCCCCCAATAACTCAAGTACCCCCACCTTGTACCACTGAGAGCTACTACAATACTATTGACTATATTTTCTATACTGTTCCTTACTCCTTGTGACTATTTTGTAACTACCATTTTGTACTTTGCCGTATTTTAATTCTTTCATTTGTATGTACTTGGAGTTTTGAATATATGTAAGATTTTGCTATTCATAATTTTGCTGTTTGTGTAGACTCTTTGCTTTCTCTTAAATAGCAGAGGTAAGAATTTGTGGAATGACATTAAAATAAAAATTAAAATGTAGACTGTAGAAGTGTAGAAATTGAAATATAGACAGTAGAATAGATTGCACAATTTTAGAAAAAATAATCAGGCTTTTACTGTTAATTGTGTACTTGACTGTAAAATGCTGTGCAGTTTTGTACTAATTTTATGTGGCTTTGTGCTTGGCAGCTCTGAATACTGTAATTGAAAGCCAGAAGGAGAAAATACTTTGCTAGCATTTTTGCCCCTTGGTTCTTAAAAAGTTTCTTAGGAAAAAGGTTGGCTCTAATCCCTAATAAAAGAGTTTTATAATACAGTCAATCAATCCTATTCTGTTTGGAAAAAGTATTGCTCATTTACAAAAGCTACATTCTAGATTACTAAATTTCAGATAAAGTATTTTTTATTATTTGCTAACCTTAACAATTAGTTTTGTTACACATAGCTGACAGACATTATTTGCTTCTGAAAAGTGCATATTCCAGTGTTTAGCTGGGTTTGGAATTCCATGTTAATGGTCATTGTTTCTATGGAGATTTTATTCCATTATCCTTGGGCTTCTATTGCTGAGTAATATGTAAGTGTAATTTCATTCCTTTATAGGTAATTTTTCTGTGTTGCTTTTAAGAACTGCATTGTATCTTTTGAGTTACACAGTTTTACTACACATAGGTTTAGATATTTTTCTTTTCATTCATTAAGTCCAGATTTTGTTGCCCTTGTGGAATTAGAAGATTTGTATCTTTCATCAGTTTTTTGAAAATTCTCAGCTGTTATCTCATCAAATATTATCTTTCATGGTTCTTTTCTCTCAAATTTCCATTTGACTTAATTGAACCATTTAATTCTCTCCTTCATGTCTATTAATTTTTCTCTCATGTTTCCCTAGTATATTCTTTTGTGCCGAAGTGTCAGTTTTTAATCAGATCTTTCTTTCTGATAATTCTTCAGCTGTGTATGATAATCAGGTCATTTAGTTTTTAATATCTTTGTGTTTGTGTATGTGCATATGTGTGTGGATGCTCACATACAACTTAGTTTCTTCAACTCTTAGTTGCTTTGGTTGTATATTTGTATGAGTGTTGTATTCTTTATTCATGTGTGTGATTTCTTTTATGCTTCTAATAGCTGAAAAATTATTTTTTATAGTCTTTTATATTATTCTTTTTGGCTTTCTTGGGGATGTAGTCCCTATTGGTATCTATTTGGGTTGTTTTCTTTCTTCATTTTTTGTTATAAGTTCACCTTCAGCAAGAGCGAGTCTACAAATACTGTACTGTGCAGGCTAGACTGGGTAGAAGGAATTTTTCTGCAGAGACTTATATGGTACATAAGTATATATGACTTTGGAGCTGTTTTGTGTTAATATTTTTTTATATTGCTCATCTTTATTTTTCATTGCATTTATTGGGTTGACATTGGTTAATAAAATTATAGGTCTCAAAGCTTGTGTTAATATTTTTGATAGAAGGGGTTGGGGTATTCTGTACTGGCAGAAACTATTATAGATGCAAATCTCAGAACCTGTGATAAAATCTTAATGAAAATTTTTGTCTAGCTTTTGGGTGGTAGGAAAAGCAGACAAGCATTTGCTTTTCTTTGTGTCAATATGGGGGCTTCTTTTCCCTTAGTTTATCCTTTGCTGACTGCAGACCCCTTGAAAAGTTGCAATTTTATGTACCTGTCTCATTTCCACTTCCTCAGCTTGCAGCCCAGTGTCTCCTGTCTTAGCCTTAAATGGCCATTAACACTTTAATTTTCTGAAAACTCACCTATTTTAAAGCAAAACAGTCTTTGTTACTTTTTTTAATCTTATTTTTTGTTGAGGTAACGTTGGTTTATAATACTGTGTAAGTTTAAGATGTGCAGCACTATAAATTGACATCTGCATGTAATACATCATGCTCACCACCAAAAGTCTAGTTCCCATTCTAGTTACCATACATTTGAGCCCCTTTACCTGTTTCATCCGTCCTCTACCCCCCATTCGCCACTGGTAATCACCTGTCTGCTCTATGCCTCTCTAAGTTTGCTTTTGTTTTGTTTTGTCTCTGTCTTTTTAAAAATATGTTTTATTGATTATGCTATTACAATTGTGCCATTCCTCCCCCCATCCCCCTCTGCCCTGCACCCTCCCTCCCACCTGCATCCCCCCTATGCCTTAGTTCATGTCCATGGGTCGTACATATAAGTTCTTTGGCTTCTCCATTTCCTCCCCCTGTCTATTTTGTACCTACCAATTTGTGCTTCTTAATCCCTGTGCCTTTCCCCCCATTCTCCTTCCTTCTCCTCCCCACTGATAACCCTGTGTGATCTCCATTTATGTTTATTTGGAAGAATTTTTGCTCATATTGCTAGAAGTGGGTTTCTCAAATTAGTTTTTAAGATTCATGATTTAATTTATAAATTTAAAATATAATAGGCTAAATTTAAATAATAGTAATATGTGTGCATGGTGGGAATATGTAAACATTCTGAAATACATAAGGTAAAAAGTTACCAGAAAAAGTACCTAGAAGTCACCATGGAGTTAATGGTTTCTACTCTGTGTTCCAGGAGTTTTTTAAGTATATATGAGCATGACTGTCACTTAAAGCAAAATTTTCTCTTTATACCGTTTTGCAACTTGCTTTTTATATATTTTGGTTTATTTACAACATTTCTTAAATGTTTCCCATATTACATGTAAAGTTCTATAAGCTTAACTAGGCATTCTCCTAATGTTGGACATAGCTCTTTCTAGTTTTATTTGTTTATTTTATTTTAAAAAAGATTTTATTTATTTTTTAGGGAGAGGGCAGGGGAGGGGGAAAGAAAGGGAGAGAAACATTAATGTGAGAGAAAAACATTGATTGGTTGCCTCTCATATGTGCCCCAACCGGGCACTGAATGTGCAACCCAGGCATGTGCCCTGACCGGCAGAGGAACCAGTGATCTTTCACTCTGCAGGAGAATGTTCAACCAACTGAGCTGCACCAGACAGGGTTCTTGCTAGTTTTATAAAGTTACAATGCTAAAAGTGGGCATTTTTAGAAGATGTTTTTAGAGAGAGAGAAGGGAGAAAGAAATCGATGTGAGGGAGAACCATTGGTTGCCTTCCCATATACACTGGGACTGGGGATGGAATGTGACCGGACTGGGGATTGAACCCACAACCTAAGCATGTTCCCTGATGGGGAGTTGAACCCATGGACTTTTGGTTATGGGACAATGCTCCAACCAACTGAGCCTCATTGGCCAGGATTAAAAAAATTTTGATTATATCTTTGTATTTGTGTGATTATATCTATGGAATAAACTACCAGAAAAGTAGTGTTCAGTGTTTTTATACTTTAAGATTTGTCCAAATTTCTAAATGGATTGCAGTCATTATAATCAAACTAACACTATAGGAGAATAGTGATTTTCACTCTGGCCTATGCCTGATTTTTTTTTTTTTTTAGGCAGCTTTATTGAGGTGTGGATTGACATATTGAAGTGTACAATATGATAAATTTTGACACACCTGTACACTGGTGAAACTGTCACCACAGTCAAGATAACAAACATGTACATCATCTCCAGTCTTTCCTCCCGCCCCTTGTGACCTCATTTGCATGTGTTCTTGTTCTGCCAAGACTAAGTGGAGAGAGGTAGCATACTGTTTTAATTTCTTTAATTTGACTGAATTTTCACTAAAAAGTACATACAGGTTAAGGTTA
>CM052538.1:162284795-162373454 GCA_028533065.1 Trachops cirrhosus
CAAATGGCCATCATTTGTGCCAGTACTACTTCTTAAATAATCTGTTACTTTTTTACTGTTGATTTGAAATGGGCCATTGATGATATACTAAATTTTCCCATGTATTTGTGGCTATTTCTGTTTGTGTTTATTTGACTGTTCTTGGGCAAGTTTTTAAAATTCTTTTTTCATAAGTGAAGCTTTTTCATTAGTTCCCTTACGGTCCTTTGGATAGTATTTGACATTCGTGGCTTGCCATTTCCATTTTATGTGTAGTATGGGAATGATGTTTTTAAGTATGATGTCTTTTCTGGAAATAAAAAGGAATAAATATAACATTTTATCATTTTAGTACTTTCATTGTTAAGTGACTTAAGGTGATGCATCTAAGAGTTATTTTATCAGCCTGTTATGTTCAACTTTAACATCCAAGCCAAACTTTCCTAAGGGATAACAGATTTTGAAGTAGATTTTCTGTTTCTGGAAAATTTAAAGATAACAGACACCACTTATTAGGACTACCTTGTGGTAGTGGGACTGGACATACTTGATGAGGTTAGGATAGATATAGGGCCACAGGGAGAAGTTAACAGAGAGGTAAGATTTTAGATCAAAACTAGAATGTTCTGACATCTTTTCTAAAGATATAAAAGGGGCTTATGGAAGGTGCACATTCCTGGATTTCAGGCATTGGCTCACTGACCATCGGGTCCAATCCTAGGATGGCTAGTAGGAGTAGTTGGCCTTTTGCAACCTAGTATTATGAAAAGTAAAGGTAGGTCAAGATTATAAATTTTAGGGGGAGAAAGTCTTCCGTATATGGTATAGCTGTTTTACAATTACTGCATTATTGGTGTGAGTTTCATGTTCTGATGTTAATTTTTGAATAATTTATATGATTTGAAATACTGGGTATTTAAAATGTCTTCAGTTTTTGGTTTTAAAACTTCTAATTTTGGACTTCTGGTCAAGATGGCAATGTAGGTAGACATGGCTTGCCTCCTTGAACAACCACATCAAAATTACAACTAAACTATAAAACAACCATCATTCAGAACCATCAGAAATTGAGCTGAATGGAAGTCTGACAACTGTGGAATTAAAGAAGAAACCACAACTAGACTGGTGGGAAGGGCAGATGCAGAATGGGCTTATTTCACACCCATGGGTAGCAGATAAAAATTCGGAGGGATGTCTCAGGGGCAAAGGGTCGTGGTCCTACACTAGGTCCCCCAGCTAAGGGTTCCAGTGCCAGGAAGAGAAGTCTCCATAACTTCTGGCTATAAAAACCAGTGGGGATTGGTACTCTGGAAGACAGAAACTGCTGGACTCACTGGCAGTTCCTCTTAAAGGGCCCATGCATGCACTCGGACTCCCTCCCTCTGAGCACCAGTGCAGGGGCAGCAGATTGAAAGGCATTAGAAACATATGGGGAGGAGTCCAGCATCAAGGTGGGAGTGGTGGGGGGGGCAGCTTTCTCCCAGACAGAAGTACTGGCAGAGGCCACTGTTTCTTTTCTGAGCCCTCCCCCAACGGAGTCACAGCCAGCAGGGGGTGCTATTTATGAGTCTCCATCAACCTGGCTCACGCTGTTCACCCCATCCTGGTGATTCTCTGAGGCCCCACCCAACTTTCAGGCCCACCCAAGCAAGCTGTTTTGAGTGGCTTTTCCATACAAATGGCTTGTATGGGCACATGCTTCAGATTTTCCTCAGTTCTCTCTAAACAAGCAGATCTGGCTTCAGTGAGCCCCAACCTCTTGTTCAGTTGCCCCCAGGCCTGGCACTAGGAGCAGCCAGTATTGGTTCACCACTTGGCCCTGCCTGGGTACCTCCAAAAACCCAGCACAAGTAGCAGGTATTCGCAGGTTGCCTTATAGCTTATGCTGTATGGTCCCAGAGAGAACACAGGTGGTGGCTGATCTTGGATGTGCCAACAGCAGTCAAGGTTCAACTACAGCAGGAGGGTGTACATAATAGCTTACACAGTGGCTTCACCTCAAGTACTCATATTGGGTAATAGGAGAGGTTGTGCCACTGGACCCTACAAGACACCGACTACATTAGGCCACTCTGCCAGGCATGGGAGATGTAGTAGCTCTATCTAATACATAGAAACAAACAGAGGGAGGCTGCCAAAATGACGAGACCAAGAAATAGACCCTAAATGAAAGAACAGAACTCCAGAAAAAGTAATAAATGGAGACAAGCAAACTACTAGAGGCAGAGTTCAAAACACTGGTTATAAGGGTGCTCAAGGAACTTAGTGAGACCCTTAACAGCATACAAAAGATCCAGTCAGAAATGAAGGATACTCTAAAGATTAATTTATAGGGAATCAACAATAGAGTGGATAAAGTCAAGAATCAAAACAGCGATTTGGAATATAGGGAAGCAAAAAACAACCATTCAGAATAGGAAAAAGAAAAGAAAATAAAAAGATAATGAGGATTGGATAGTGTACGGAGTCTCTGGGACTGCATTTGTGCATGGGGGTGCTGGAGGGAGAAGAGAGCAAGAAATTGGAAACCTATTAAAAAAATAATGACAAAAAACTTTCATAACTTGGTGGAAGAAATAGACATATAGGTCTAGGAAGTGCTGGGAGTCCCGAACAAGGTGAACTCGCAGAGGCCCTCAGCAAGACACATCATAATTAAAATGCAAAAGGTTCAAGACAGGGAGAATCTTGAAAAGCAGCAAGAAAAAAGTGGTTAGCTAACCTACATCGGTGCTCCTCTAAGTCTGTCAGCTGACTTCTCAAAAGAAACTTTGCATGCTAGAAGAGACTGGCAAGAAGTAGTCAACGTGATAAAAGCAAGGACCTACAACTTTGATTACTCTATCCAGCAAATCTATCATTTAGAATTGAAGGGCAGATAAAGAGCTTCCCAGATAAGACAGAACTAAAAGAGTTCAGCACAAACAGACCAGCATTATATGAAATGTTAAAAGGGTTTTTAAGACGTTCAAAACTATGAACAATAAAATGTCAATAAATACATAGCTATCAACAGTTGAATCCAAAAACCAAAATTCGCAGAACAGAAACTGAATGAGAGATACAGGGAACGTTTTGATGGTTGCCAGATGAGAGGAGAGTTGCAGGGATAGGTAAACAGGTGAAGGTATTAAGGAGTACAAATTACTTGTTACAGAATAGTTATGGGGATATAAAGTACAGCATAAGACATACAGTAGCCAAAGAACATATATCATGACTCATGGACCTGGACAACGGTGTGGGGATTGCTTGAGGGAATGGGGGGGCTTAATGAAGGGGGCAAAAGGGGCAAAATTGGGACAATTATAATAGCATAATCAATAAAATATAGTTAATAATTTAAAACACAAAAAATTTTTAATTTGTCTAATCGTAAGTTGGTTTCCTTACAAAATAAGTTTTTAACTAGATTATCTCATGTGGAGGTGTTTTTCTTAGTTAAATTTATTGGTGTTTTTAAATGAGTAATGTCTTTTCCTGAGAAAAGGACTAGTTTGGGGTTGATGGATGGGGAAACAAAAGTGTGAAAGATATTGGTGTAACTTTCAGCAGCTACCTTTTCAGTTTCTTGGAGAACCTATTCAAACTAATTTATCTATTGAATTTAAAGGATAAATAAATTTGATTAAAAAATAAAGTGTGTTGTGATCTAATACCTAATGGAGAAATTAAATTTCTCTAGTCATTCTGGCATTAGTGGGATTTGTTTCAGATTTTGATAGTAGTAGTATTACTTTAGAATGGCTGTTGCTGAAATATCTTAAGGAGTGTGGTAATAAGCTGTGAGTCATAGAAATAACTATGTGTTGCAGTTTAAAAGGCACAATTGCACCACAGCTTTGAGATTTCAGTGTAACCTCTAAAGTTAATTTTAGGAAAGCTGTTGTAAATGGAGTTACCATGTCAGGCACCTCAATGTTTGATTTATTAGATCATCTTGTCTTTTGATTACTTTGAATCATTCCCTCTCATTTTAAAAGATAATTTTATAATTGTATTGTGGACTTAGGGGCCATTATACTTTTGGTGTAGTGACTGACTAGAGAATGGGAATTTAGATAAGTTTTTATAATTTGATGGTTATTTAAAGAAATTGATTAATGCTTTGATTTTCTCATCAGTGTCTTTTTCTTATTGACTTATAGAATCAAATTTTTAAAAATTCTTATTGCAGATGTAATATGCTTGTAAACTTTTAAGCATATATAACTACAATATAAGAAGAGTCTACTTAGTGTTTTCTTCAAGTACTTTATATGTTTTTTTATGTTTAAAATTTTAATCTATGTGGGTGTTTTTCTTTGATTTGAATGATTCAGCCTTTCTTCCACTGATTTGAACTAACTTACAATTAACTAAATTTTAAAAATCTATTTGGACCCATTTTAGATTTTGAGTACCATTATTGTTTATTCTTTTATCTTTATTACACTTTAGTACTTCCCAGTAATGGTTAGACTCTCTCCTATTTCAGAATTCTGTGAATGTGTATGGAGAGAATAGGGCTTTAGAATTTTAGGAGGAGGAGGACTAGCTATATATAGGGATGGTACTTGAGCTGGAGGAGCAGGGCCACATTGAGGCTTAGGTTAGGGTTTTTTTTTCCTGGTTTATAGATACTGTGTATTTGCTTCCTCAGCTAGATTATACGTGAATCTATTTGTGGAACACTACTAAGCATCTTGCATTTTCAATTCAAAATTTTAAATTTAAGTGAAGATTCAAAATGGACACAATTTGTAAAGAATAAAATTAACAATATAATAATTACAATGTGACCTCCAACACCACATTTTTTACCTTACTCAGAATTAATACTCTGTGTCACATTCCACTAAGAAAATAGCATTAGGAAGAGAACTTTTACAAACTTTATACCATATCTACCTCCTTACCTGGGCCTCTGCTTTCTTCCTTCCATATGTTTCTGTAGATGTCTGCCTCCATTTAAGGCTAGTCTCTACTTGTACAACAAATTCTATTCCTCTTGCCATTTGAAAACATTGCTCCTCATGTTCCTGCTTCATCACTCTTTCCCTTTCTGCTGGACTGTTTTTGTCAGCATATTAACATGTTGTAGTTTCTCCCATCTTTAAAAGCCAAATTCTCAACCTCATATTCCCTTCTAGCTTCCACTTAATTTATCTCATTTCTTTATAGGAAATCTTCCTCCAAAATGTTGTGCATACCTTCTGAATTCATTTCAATCAGGATTTGATCATTAGCACTCAATTACTTAGGTCAAGGTCACCAGTAATGTCTACTTTGCTAAATCCAACAGTCAATGCCTAGTTATAATTGTACTTTATTTACTAACACCATGTGACGTAGTTGATCAGTCTCTCCTTCTTGATACACTTTATTCATTTAGCAACCATGGCAACATGCTTCTTACTTTATTTCTCCCTCTCCTCCTCAGCCTCCTTTGTAAGTTGGTCTTTATCTTCCTGTTGTTGAATTGCTCGGAGCCTCAGTGTTGAGACCTGGGCTGTATTTATACCCATTCTGTTGATGAATGTATCCATGCTTAGGGCTTTAACTAGAATTCATGTTCTGAATACTTCTAAATTTATATTTCTAGCCTGCATGTCCTACCTGCCCAAGCATTCTTTTGTTTAGCTGTCTACTGGACATCTTCACTTGTCTAAAACCTAATTCCTGGTCTTTAACCACAACCATGTCCTTTCCACATTTCCTCCATCTCAGTAAAGGACAATTTTATTGTTTTTGGCTTAATCTAAAAGCTTTGGAGTTGTCTTTGTCTTTGCTTATTCTCTCACATCCCACAAATCATCCTGTCTCTGCCTTCATAATGTATCCAGAATTTGAGTACTTCTTACTACCTGCCTTGTAACCAACTTGCTTTAATCATCTCTTGTCTAGATTATTTTAGTTGTCTTTTAACACTTTTCTCTGCTTTCACCTCATCTTCAGAAGAAAAGATGTGCATTTGCTTTTGCTACATGCACTATGGGTACCACCAGCTTGGGACCAGTTAAGTTTTTTGGCTTAGTGTTTCCAAGATCATGCAAATAGTTTGGACCTTAAAGCCATATAAGAAGAAATCCCTGGAGCCAAGGCAGAATGTTCGTTAAAAGTCAACACTCCTTTACATTCATTTTAGTGCTTCATCAATCTTAAAATTTATTTTTGCTCAGGATATATCCACTTTGAACAGCCTGTGTAACCTGTGGATGGTGATTTTTTAAAAAGTATATTTTCTTGATTATGCTATTATAGTTGCCCCATTTTTTTCTCCGCTTCATTCCCCTCCACCCTGCATGCCACCCTCCTGCCCCTTAGTTCATGTCCGTGGGTTGTACATGTAAGTTCTTTGGCTTTCCATTTGCTATACTATTCTTAACTTTCCCATGTCTATTTTCTGCCTACCATTTATGCATCTTATTGCCTGTACCTTTTCCCCCTATTCTCCCCTTCCCTACTGATAACCCTCCATGAGATCTCCATTTCTATTATTCTGTTCTTGTTCTAGTTGTTTGCTTAGTTTTTGTTTTTTTAGGTTCAGTTGTTGATAGTAGTAAGTTTGTTGTCATTTTATTGTTCATAATTTTGATCTGCTTTTTCTTAGATAAGTCTCTTTAACGTTTCATATAATAAGGGCTTAATAATGATGAACTCCTTTAACTTGACCTTGTCTGGGAAGCACTTTATCTGCCCTCCAATTCTAAATGATAGTTTTTTTTTGCTGGGCAGAGTAATCATGGATGCAGGTCTTTGCCTTTCATGACTTTGAATACTTCTTAACAGTTCCTTCTTGCCTGTCAGGTTTCTTTTGAGAAATCAACTGATGGTCTTATGGAAACTCCTTTGTAGGTAGGTAACTGTCTCCTTTTCTCTTGCTGCTTTTAAGGTTCTCTCCTTATCTTTAATCTTGGGCAATTTAATTATGATGTGCCTTGGTTTGTTTCCTCTTGGATGCAACAGCTTTTGGCCCCTCTGAGTGTCCTGGACTTTCATGTTTAGTTCCTTCACCAGATTGGGGGAGTTTTCCTTCATTCTTTTTTCAAATATAGTTTTCAGTTTCTTGCTTTTCTTCTTCTCCTTCTGTGACCCCTATGATTTGGATGTTGGAACACTTAAAATTGTCCCAGAGGTTCCTTAGCCTCTCTGCATTTTTTTGAATTCTCATTTCTTTACTGTGTTTCACTTGGATGTTTATTTCTTCCTTTTGTTCCAAATTGTTGATTGGAATCCTGGTTTCCATCCCTTCACTGTCAGTTCCCTGTATATTTCCCTTTATTTCACTTGTATAGCCTTCATTTCTTCCTTTGTTTGGTGACCATACTTAAATATCTCTGTGAGCATTCTGATTACCAGTGTTTTGAATTCTGCATTTGATAGGTTGTCTTTTTTCCTCCTTGCTTAGTTCTTTTTCTGGAGTTTTGGTCTATTCATCATTTGGACCATATTTCTTTATCTCTGAGTGCCTGTAATGTTGTAAGAGGTGGAGCCTTAGGTATTTGCCAGGGCAGGGCAAGGCAACCTATGTCACTGCGTTGTGGCACTGTTTGTGGGGAGGGGTCAGAGAGGGAACAGTGCCACGTTCTTGGCTCTTGTCCCACTCTCTGTCACTTCCCTCGTTTCCCACAAGCAGAGTGTGCCCTTTCAGGTGCTGATTCCTAGGTGGGTGGGCTTATGTACTTTCTATGATCCTGTGGGCCTCTCTAAAGAATCTCCTGTGAGACTGGGAGTTTCTCCTACTGCTACAACCCCCACAGAAATTTACAGCCAGACGTTTTTGAGACTTTCTTTTCCTGTACTGGAACCCTGGTTTGTGTGGTTTGTCTTGCTCTCCCATTGTTCCTCCTGGCTTATCTGCAGCTCAATGTCAGATATTCTGGTCCACCAGCCTCTGCCTGGCCCACCCAGGTCTGCCAGCCATCATGTGTCCTATCCACCCAAGCTTCCCATCTGTGCCCCTTCCACCAGTCTGGATAAATGTTTCTTCTTTAACTTCTTGGTTGTCGAACTTTCATCCAGTTTGATTTTCTGGCTGTTCTGGTTGTTTTTTGTTTTAAGTTGGTTGTTACCTTTCTTTTGGTTGTGCAAGGAAGTGAAGTGTATCTACCCATGCCTCCATCTTGGCTGGAACTTAGTAGTAGTAAAACAAACAGACAAGTAAGAAAACAATATAAAACATGGTTTCTGCTCCCTAAAAGCACTCGTAAGTAAACTATGTCTAATCAGTTAAAAACTTAGATAGTTCATGAATTATCAGGAAAGAACAGTTCTGTGTGAAGTTTGTTTTAGTATTTTGTTAGCACGTGATTGCTATTCTCCTTCAACTTGTTAAAAACTTTTCTTAAGAAGCCCAGGATTGTGTTAATACCAATTAAAAAATTGCTTATGCAAGTGCCAAGATGTTAACAAATGCTGTTTTAATCACAAAGGTTAATAATGTGCCTAATAAACATCTGTTTTCTCAGGTTACATTTCTTGCTATTTTCAGACTTGGACCATTCCTGCTGTAACTTGAATAAAGTATATCTGCATTTTTAAATGACATATAAGTTGAAAGACAAAGTTAAACTTAATAAGCTTAAACTTACTATGTTATCAGTATATATCAGTTAAACAGACAATGGTGACTAGCTTTATTTTGTCTTGGAAAATTCATGAGTCCTCTTAAAATAGTTCTGGTGAAGTCTTATTTTGGGTAAACTCATATTTATCCAACTTTAAAGGAGATAAGTAATTCTAAAATACTTAGAATAATGATTCTTCTGTTTAGGTGGAATTTGGTTTCTTTATCTAATCATTATCTGTTTTTAAGTCTTCAGAACAAAAACTAAAAAAAACTTTTAAAAAAAGATTTTGTTTATTTTTAGAGAGAGGGGAAGGGAGGGAGAAAGGGAAAAGAGAGAAACATCAAGTTATTTCCTCTTGAATGTGCCCTGACTGGGGACTGAACATGCAACCCAGATATGTGCCCTGACCAGGAATGGAATCAGTGACCTTTTGCTTTAGCCACACCAGTCAGGGCTTAAAAACTTTTAAAATTCTCAGATTTATTTGTACATTAAAATTGCAAAAGTTAACTTTAATTATGTGATTTACTTTCATCTGTGTTACGTACCTTGCCTTTTTTCACAATAAATTTGAGATGAGTTACGAGAATACAAGCCATTTTATGTGGCTTATACATGTTTATAGGAATATTGGTATCTAAACTGTAAACATCAGAATCATTCTTACTTTGAGGTTTAATTTTAGCTGAAACTACCCTTCATATGAGGGATATAATTCAAGGCAGATCTGGGTAGGCAGATTCAGATCACACTTTTATTTCCTGAAACTATTGGGTTAATCTAAAAGTAGGATTCATATTCTGTTGATGAGGCAAAACCTCTTTTAATGGTTGGGAAGGATGGTGATAGCCAGTTTTGTTTTTGCAATACAACTTGTTTTCAGTAAGGAGTACCTTGAAAAAATCAAGAAAAGCAAAGCATCTAATTTATAATTTATTTTAATGCCAAATGATACACCGTAACATTTTTTTTATCCTCACCTGAAGGCATGCTTACTGATTTTGGAGAAAGGGGAAGGGGGAGAGAGGAAGAGAAACATCGATGTGAGACACATCCATCGGTTCCCTCTCACATATAACCCCAACCCAGACTGAACCCCAGCCTAGGCATGTACCTTCACTGGGAATCAAACCCGTGACCTTTTGGTTAATGGGATGATATTACAACCAACTGACCAACACAGGCCACGGCCATTCTAACATTTCGATTTTGGCTTAATATATTTCCATATTCTTGATGTATCCCACCACATCATGAAGCTGTTAGTCACTGGAATAAAGGTGCTAGCAGATTGCAAATGGACTCAACTCTCTAAATGAACCAGCTCTATTTTTTGTTTTTTGTTTTTGCCATTAGGAGTGTGATACTTTTAGTGAATATCCAGTGCATTGGTAATAGTCAATGCTTCCTTATTTTCACATATAGTAGTATTTATCAACATTTCATGATAAAAGAAGCTAAATACTAATTGTCAAAAGTGGATATTTTGGGGGAAATGTCAAAGTTATTTTTCTCACATGATTGAAAAATAGAAGGATATGTTATACCCTTTGTAGGTACTACACATTGTTTCTTCATAGTGTATATGATAAAGTATGTAATTTAAACTACTAACCTGCTTAAATTTGTAGATTAGCTTAGATCTAAAATACTACTTGAAATAGCGGACGTTTTGTGTATTTAATTTTTACAAGATTAACTCAGGTTTTTTTTCCTTTCCCCTCTTAGGTTTTATAGGATCACATCAACAAAAGCATGATGGAGTTTTATGAGTCAACATATTTTATTGTTCTTATTCCTTCAGTAGTTATTACAGTAATTTTCCTCTTCTTCTGGCTTTTCATGAAAGAAACATTATATGATGAAGTTCTTGAAAAGCAGAAAAGAGAACAAAAACTTATTCCTGCCAAAACAGATAAAAAGAAAGCAGAAAAGAAAAAGAATAAAAAGAAAGAAATCCAGAATGGGAACCTCCATGAATCCGATTCTGAAAGCGTACCCCGGGACTTTAAGTTATCTGATGCCTTGGCTGTAGAAGATGAGCAACTTGTGCCTGTTGCACTGAACGTGGCTGAAACTTCAAGTAGTGTTAGAGAAAGAAAAAAGAAGGAAAAGAAACACAAGCCTGTACTTGAAGAGCAGGTCACCAAAGAAAGCGATGTATCAAAGATTCCAGGCAAAAAAGTAGAACCTGTCCCAGTTATTGTACAGCCCACGCCCCCCTCTGAAGCAGTTGCTTCAAAGAAGAAACCAGGGCAGAAGAAGTCTAAAAATGGAAGCGGTATTATAATCTATTTAACTTTATTGGGTGATTTTATTTGTTTTAATAATTTTGTATTTTGAAATTCTGATACTTTATTAGGTATGTGCACAGGATATTAAATACTGAGCCTGAAGCCAAGGTCATTATCCTTTTTACTGTGTGTTTGCTTTCATTAACATTTAGTGCTGATAGAAATAATTAGTATTGATTATAAAACTGCATTTATAATTAAAATTCATATTACAAATATTGGAAAGACCTTTAGTGGAAAAATACAAAGTTAACTCTTACTAACACTACTAAGGACCTATAAGTGCCAACAGTTAGAAATGTTTACAGTTACTTCAGCCAGTACTCTCTAATCACTGTGATAGGAATTAAAGATGAAGAGATAAATCAGATACCTCTTTTCACCCTTGACTGATTTTGCAAACAGTTAGTATGCATCTGTTTTATGGTAGGCATACTAAGTTCTACGACTACAGAGATGAATAGTGTATTTTTAAGGTATTCACATGCTAGCTGTAGACACAGACATAAATATTATAAAATAAAATGTTTTATATAATGATCTAGGTGTATCTAAACCAGTATAAGAGTTCTGTATTGGCCACTTAGATCATATAATGACTGAAATCAGTCTAAAAGATTGAGTAAATACTAGCTAATTTATTTGGGTGGCTGGGAAGGGGTGGGAATAGGGTGGTTATTCCAAGAAGAGGGGCAAAGAACATGTAAACCAATAATAAAATGTGACATAGAAGAGATGTATAAAGTATAGAAGAAGTACAGAAGCCCAAACAGCTACTACTTATGGGGACCAGGGCCAAAAAGCTTTATAAAGGAGAGAGTGCCTAAGCTGGGTCTCCCAGAGTGAATCATGTCACCAAGCAAATAATGGGGTCTCATTCCACACTGGCAGAATATCGTGTGTAAATGCAAAAAGTTTTAAGAGTACAGTGTATTGTCAAACCATGAAATAGGAAGTAGGGAGTGTTAGGAAACAAAGCTGAAAAGATAGGCGGTGGTTAGATCATGATGGTTTTTGTATATGGTGCTAAAGAGTTGGGATATTATATTTTAGTCATTGTTGAAGACTTTCAAGCATATTAGTTTACATGGTCAGATTTATGTTTTAGAGAGATACTTTGGCAGAATTTGGGAATACAAATTACATGGGACAGTATTTGATACAGACAGACTAGTTACAAGGTTATTTTCTAAACAATAGTTTAATTTAAGTTGACTTAAACTATGAAGTTAAGTTGAATTCTAAACTATGGTAGACACAGAATAAATAGTAGATTAGGAGTGGCTGAGATATGGGATATTAAAGAAGGAGCAAGTTAAAGAATAGGTGTAGCAGAGTAAGAAGGCTAGAATGACAAGTTATTAGTGGAAGAATTATATATCAGAGTTTAAAATTTGAGTGGTAAAGCATTCTGGGAATTTTCATTAACAATTGTGTCTTTTCTGGTGTGGTCATTATTTTGGTTTATTTTTAATATGATGCTTTTTCATTTATTTTTAATAAAGATGATCAAGATAAAAAGGTGGAAACTCTTATGACTCCTTCAAAAAAACAAGAATCATTACCCCTCCCCCAAGAGACTAAACAAGAAAGTTTAATCAAAGAAGAAAGAGGAAAGAAGAAAGTTTCATCAAAGAAGCAGAAGACAGAAAATGGTGAAATGTGTTGATATGTTATTTTATAAACACTAATTCTAGAGAAGTACACTCTGATAAGGACCCTAGAACCCTCATGTGCTCTTTAATCCCCAGCTTAATATGTACTGTAATAGCTTTAATGCTGATACCAGTCCTGGGTTCTCTTTAGCTTTGTGGCTTTGTAGTGCTTTGACAGGTGGGCAGGGTATAAATTTGTAATCAAGAAGTATTGGAATTTTAAGTATGATAAAACATTTTATAAATATTCTCTCATTCTTAACTAAGTTTTAAAAATAATGTAAATAGCATACAAACTTTATAGAAGAAAAATATTCCTGAAATACTTATACTTAAAAAAATACTATTTATTTCTAGAGAGAGGGGAAGAGATGGAAAAAGAGAGGGAGAGAAACATTAATGCGTGGTTGCCTCTCGTATGCCCCCAGCTGGGGACCTGGCCTGCAACCCAGGCATGTGCCCTGCCTGGGAATTGAAATGGCAACCCTTTGGTTTGCAGGCCCGTACTCAATCCATTGGGCCACACCAGCCAGGGCCCTTATACTTTTTAATATCACTTAAGTATTATGCTTGAGGATATTAGCTTTATCTTTCATCACTTTACATTCCCAATTATTTCCTGAATATAATTTGCATATATACATGGGAAACAGCTGATTAAAAATGAGGGTGCAATTTTTATATGTTCAGGATTATACAGGAAAAATTTAGTTATGAAACTTATGTCATTTAAACAGTGATTATCAAATAATACTGGGCTGTGGTATCAACTAGTGCTACAAAATAGTCAAATTGGATAGGGAAAAAATGAAATTCTGTTACTTGCATTAAAATTATAGCAAATAAATACATACAGAAAAATATTACCCCAAAATATTTGATAACATTAAATATTTATTATGTTTCAAATAAAAGAATTATGCATGCCCAGAAGTCTTTTCAAAAAGGAATATAGAGAGATTGCCATATAAATATGGAAGTTTGTATCTCTAACCAACAGACATCAGACTTTTGTTCACACTCATAGAATTCTTCCCATTAAAATTAGGTACAAAATAAAGAGGCTTCCTTCCTCCACTTTTAATGTTCTGGAAGTTTTAACCAGGATAGTAAGATGTGCCACAGAAATTAGAGGCTTAATTGTTAGAAGTGAGAATATACCTGTAAGTGATATAGCAAGTGAAAGGAACTCAATTAAAAATTATGAATTGCAGTAAGAATTCAGTAAAGAACCAATATAAAGAAAAATTAAGTTTTTCTTAGGCACTAATTAAATGTGAATGGATTGTTAGTTAAAATAGGAGAAAAAGCAGAACTAACTAAAATGTAATGGGTTTATAAGAAGAAATTTTCAGGTACTATCAGAAAGGAGATAGGCTGCACATTTTTAAGTGATTTAAATATTTACTATATTATGAAATAATACTGAACTAGGACTGCATTTTGATTTGTTAAATGATAAAAAGGATTTTAAAGCTAAGTTTAGGTAGTACTAGAGGTTTGAAAATAATTGCATTTATCATTAAACTTGAATATGCTTGCATGTTATTTAATTACTGTTATAAAAGCACTGAGTAATTATAATTCTTTTGAATTTAAATTTCAGTCTTGGTAGATGAGCCTCTTATTCATGCAACTACTTATATTCCTTTGATGGATAATGTAGACTCAAGTCCTGGGGTGGATAAGAGAGAGGTTATTGATCTGATTAAACCTGACCAAGTAGAAGGAATCCAGAGAGTGGCGGCTAAAAAGCTGAAGACGGAAACTGACAAAGGTAATATATAGACTCTGATTATCTGTTGTATTGAAAAAATACATTTTTGAGTTCTGATGGAGTTGAGAACATTTTCTCATAGAAACAATGAATTGCAAAAGGCTAATATATTGAGTTGGCCAAAAAAGTTTCGCTTTTCTGTAAGATGGCTCTAGTAGTGCTTAGCTGTCTTTAACTTCATTTGAAACAATTTTGTTGGATTGTATTGTGACAGCTGTCATATCAGCTTGCATAAAAAAACATCAAAATTGGTGGATTTTTGTGTAGCCATTTTAATATTGAAGATGGAAAAAAATACGCAACATTTTCCACATATTATGCTTTATTATTATTTCAAGAAGGGTAAAAATGTGGCTGAAATGCAAAAAAAGATTTGTGCTGTATTTGGAGAAGGTGCTATGACTGATGGAACATATCAAAAGTGGTTTGCGAAGTTTCATGCTGGAGATTTCTCACTGGATGATGCTCCATGGTAGGGTAGACCAGTTGAAGGTGATAGTGATCAAATCAAGACATTAATTGAGATCAGTGTTACACCATGTGGGAGATAGTCGGCATACTCTAAGTATCTAAATCAGTGAAGTTATTGGTGAAAATGAAAAGTGTGTCGTTTATTTTATGGAAAAAACTAAACAGACTTTTTGGACAACCCAATAATGCTGTAGTAAATCAGTGGTCCTCAGCCTTTTTGGCACTAGGGACTGGTTTCAAGGAAGACAATTTTTTCATGGACTTGGGGGTGGGGGGTGGGGTGGGGGATGGTTTCAGGATGATTCCAGCACATTACATTTATTGTGCACTTTATTTCTATATTACTACATTGTAATATATAATGAAATAATTATACAACTCTCTATAATGCAGAATCAGTGGTAACCCTGAGCTTGTTTTCCTACAACTAGAAGGTCCCACCTAGGGGTGACGGGAGACAGTGTCACATGAAGTGTGTTGCTTATGTCCAGTCTATCTGTAATCTCAGTTGCTATCACTGCAGAAAACCCACCTTCATAAAGATAGGATGTTGGAAATGGAAACAGGCTTTTCACTGCTTTTGTGGCAGTCTAAGGATATTCTGCCTTGACTTTAATGGACTATATGGAGATTTGAAGTTGTCTCAAACATACTTTCAAGGTCACCATCATTTGCGATTCAAGCAGTTGATCCTCTTCTATCATGGACAAAGTCGATTCATCTGGCTTATTCACAAGCGGGTTACAGATCCATTCCTTCCTGGTCCGGGGGGGTTTTGTGGTTGGGAAGTAATGCCCAAACTCTTTTGAAAGCTGAGATAGGTGAACGTGCACCAGCTGGGAGAAAGAAGGAACTGGCTCAGTCTCTTTCAAAATCTCTGCTAATGTTTGAAACATGTCAAAAATCGCTATGTTCACTCGTCACCCCCATAATTCCAGTGTGGCTTTGAATGCAGCCACTTTATCTGCCGACTTGAACACAGTTGTCATTTTCCCATGAAGTGACAGATTAAGTTCATTGGTCAAGTTGAATGTGTCACACAAGTAAGCAAGTTTCTGACCCATTCTTTGTCACTGAAATGTGCTGCCAATGGTGACTGTTTTCCTAAAAGAAATCTGGAGTGGCTCTCGTAACTCAGAAACTGTGGCCAGTGATCTCCCTTTGGAAAGCCATCTCACTTCTGTGTGTAAGAGAAGAGTGTGTGCTCTGTGTCCATCTCCTCACAGAGTTGCGCGAATAAACGTGAGTTAAGGGCATGTACTTTAATGTGGTTGATAATTTAAATCACATCCTGCAAAACGTTGTTAAGTTCAGGTGACATTTTTTGGTTAGCCAGCATTTCTCTATGGATGAAACAGCGCTCAGACTCACATTCAGAAGTGACATCTTTGACCTGAGTTGTGAAACCAGAAAGCCGTCCAGTCATGGCAGCTGCTCCATCTGTGCAAGTACCAACACAATTTGACCAATTGAGTTTTCTTGATATGTAATCATTCAAAGACTTGAAGAGTTCTGCAGCTGTGGTGTTAGGTTGGCAACTAAAGTGCACATAACATACCCTTGTGCACATCCTCCTGAAAAATGTATCACACAAAAACAGGCATTGTTGCCTTGGTGTCAGCATTGACAGACTCATCAACTTGAATTGTGTACCAAGGTGACTTATTAATCCTCTCCAACGATTGTGCCTCAGTATCCTCTGCTGTTTCATCAGTTTGCCTAGTTATGGTGCTAGCCAAAATAGGAACACATGTCACCTTTTGAACTGCAGCCTCTCCTAAAAGTTCACAACAAATGTCCTTAGCAGCAGGCAGGATCAACTCTTCACCAATAGTAAAGGGCTTCTTAGCTTTATCAATGTGGTTAGTTACGAAGAATGATGCACTTAGTACAGACACATTTGATGAAGTGGTGGCCTTCAACAGTTGCTTCTGTTATTCATGTTCACTTTGTTTTCTTTTGAAAAACTCCAAAGGGTTGTCTTTTAATGCAGGGACTTGGTATCCATGTGACAACGCAGTTTTAAAGGTTTCATGGCTGTGTTGGATAGCCGATCGCCATATATTATACAAAGTGGGCTTGGAAAATGTGAACCACCTGTTGTAATGAACCCGTAATTTAAGTAGTACTCTTGGTATTTTCTTTTAAATTTAGCTTCCTTTTTGTTGGCAGTCTTAGACTCTTCTGATGTCTCATCATTGGATCTTTTTCCCCTTTTCAGAAAAGCTGTCCAGTGACTTTTTCTTTTACTCATTTTAGCTACGGTTAGCGTGTGGACTTACCAAAACTGTGACTGAGACAAGTGCGCAGTGCGGGAAAGAGTTGTGGATGGAAGTGGTAAATAAAATAATGGACAGGCCACGCACAAACTAAAATAAGTGTCAGGTTCTGACTTAGAGCTTGCTGCTACCAGATGCAGCTGTACAGTCGAAGTACCTCAGCTCACTTGCCACTGTAAAGCCTGCCACTAGATGCAGCTTAATTGTTACTTGGTACTTACTGATAGGGTTTTGATGTGAGTCTGCAGGCAGTTGATTTATTACGGTGTCTGTGTAGTCAGTCCTGTCTGCTAATGATACTCTGTATTTGCAGCCGCTCCCCCGTGCTAGCATCACTCTCTCAGCTCCACCTCAGATCATCCGGCATTGGATACTTACGAGGAGCATGCAACCTAGAATCCCTCACATGCACAGTTCACAGTAGGGTTCCTGCTCCTATGAGAATCAAATGCTGTTGCTGATCTGACCGGCAGTGTCTGACAGCAGGTGGAGCTCAGGCTGTACATGAGCGATGGGGAGCAGCTGTAAATACAGATGAAGCTTTGCTGGCTCGCCTCCTGCTGTGTGATACTGGTTTGTGGCCTGGTGGTTGGGGACCCCTGTAGTACAGGGTTTATTGGTAGTTTTCTAGTCCAGCCTTTTCAGTTTTGTAGAGCTGGACACTGGCTTTGAATTGCCCAAGAGCTCACACCTATTTTGCTCTCTGGTAATCTTTTCCCTTCTACAGTTGTCTTTTGCAAGATTTCTATGCTGATTCATAACCACTTTTTATTATTATTTTTTTAGACTAATTTTTTTATAGCAGCTTTAGGTTCACAGCAATACAGAGTTCTCATATATCCCTTGTCCCCCCACACATGCACACAGTGCTTTTTTAAACTTACAGTGTAGCTGAATTATTAAAAGCCTTGGGAGTTTTCGATTTAATGGGTAGTAGCTGCTTTTGGGAAGAGTAAGTTGATGCCTAATATGAGAGCATTAGAGGAGTTGAGGTGGGTGAATCAGATGTTTGATACGTAGGTTTATTTTTTTAAATGTTGGGGTTGCTTGTATGTATTTGATCTTTGAAAAATCAGATTTCCTTTTAATAATTATTTTTCAAGCTTATTTTCTCATCTGTAAAGTTGGATTATGTCATGAGGATTAAGGTTAACTCCCTAAGTAAGAATATTTGTGAATGTATATAGTACAGATACTAGCACATACTAGACATTTGAGCAATTTTTTATTTTTAAAGTGATGGCATATTGACACTATTATTTTAGAGTTGGAGGAAGTTCCCAGTTAATGTAATTATTCCATATTCCATTAAATATGTTAAACACTTCTTTCTCTCTTGACTGGAGTATTTATTTTTGTTAACCTGCAGTGTAACTGTGTTTTGTATTGGTTATTGATTTTCTGGATTAGGAATTCTTGATGCTTACCTTTGCTGAAGTTATTTTGTCTTTTAAGTGTCAACTCTTTTTTTTTTTTTTAAGAAAATGCAGAAATGAAATTTAAAGATTTTCTTCTGTCCTTGAAGACGATGATATTTTCTGAAGATGAGGCCCTGTGTGTTGTAGACCTGCTAAAGGAGAAGTCAGGTGTGATACAGGAGGCTTTGAAGAAGGTGCGCATAGTTTTGGTTATGGGCGTATGTGGGAGCAATGATTAGAAGTTCACCAAGCAAGACTTCTGCTAGAGCAATAAATTATCATCTACTTCCATCCTTCATACTCCAAAGCATATGGTCACATTTAAAAGTTCTAGAATGCCCTCGGAGGTTATTATTTCGTATACCCATATTAATCATTACACTTACTTAGTTTAGTTAGGTGTCTGAGTCATTTGATGTTTTGACAGAAGCAAATTGCTTATAAGTAAGATGATTTATTTCACTTTGGCTATTAGCTAAGTTATACCTTGCTGTCCTCTGATTGGAAGTATTGAAAGCAAGGTCAGGTGATGTCTGGATAGCAAGTTTGGAATGTTTTTGTGACTAAAGGCAGTACCATTCCAAGAACCTGGGAATCTTTTTTTGTGTGTGTATGTAGTATTACCCTTACAAAATAAGTGATTTTGATAGTAGAATCATTGCTATGACAAAATTTGTAAAAGAAAAAATATTTTTCAAGTTAATATTTAATTTCTCATGAGTCACACTCACTATATTATATGTACCGTGTCATATTGGGAAAGGTAACAAGTTTTCAAGTGTTACTTGTGTAATATAAGATGACACAATACCTGGTATTCTTAGATGGTGGCCTTAGTTGTTTAAACACACACACACACACACACACACACACATACACACACATACACATACATGCACACACCCACCCCCTACCCCCCAACCAGTTACCTGCTTTAAAATATTGAGCAGCTTCCATATTTCCTTAAAGACCCCTTTAGTTCAAGCCATCACCTCTTACCTGATTACCTTCAGTAGCTTCCTAGGTGATATTTCTGCTTTCTATCTTCACCCTCTATTTTATTTTTCCATACAACTGCAAGGTGACCTTTAAGAGGTCAATCAGGTTAAATTATTATTAAAACCCTTTGGTGCCTTTCTCCTTGCACTTAGAATATAATCAAATTCCTTAGCAGGTCTATGCCTGTCTTTCTCTATAACCTTCCCTGTCCCCTCAACTACATTTCACCCATTCTAGGTCTTTTCTGGTTCCTCTAGAGCATGCCAAGCCTTTTCTTCTGTTTGGACTGTCCCAACCCCCCACTCACCCCACTCTCCTAACCCCTCCAACTGCTCCGTTTCCTCCCTTGGCTAATTCCTCTTTAAAGTCTGTACTTAAAAATGCTGTCCTCATATAATGCTAATTTTACTCCTCAGTCTAAATTGTTGTCCCTGCTGTTGTTTCTTGTAACTATCTGGACTGTTTTGTCATAACATTTATCATAGCATTGTAAGTCTGTCCATGCTTTCAAGTGTCTGTTGACAATGTGTTTTATAAATCTATGCATTTCACAGTGTATATGCTTATTGGACAGTCTATGTGGTGCCAGCAATGGCCCAGAGTGAACAAGGTGTTTGAGGGTAACTGGATATAAAGTCAGATTATTCCGTTGGCAAAGAATGTTCTTGAAATTCTTAATTGAAGAATTTGTCATTTTATGTACTTTATTTTAATTGGGTAAGTATATTAAAAAAGAGTAGTCATTTTATTGTCTGAGATAGCTTTGAACTGTAGTAGCTGGTTGGGAAATCAAACTCCCCTTGATAAGTATTGTAGGTAGGCAGAGAAGGAATTGGGGACTGCTAAAGATAGCATTTTGCAATAGAGTATTTCGAAACTTTACATTTTTTCTCTTTCCTTGGATTGTTGAGCTTTAGACTAAAATCTTCCTGTTCTGGGTTTCTCATGGAGTGGTTCTGTTCTCGTCAGAAGGGATTCAGTGTCCTATAGGTCCCCTGTATTTGGGAAAGACTAGGTAAGTTTAATTTATCCCTTTTTCTGTGAGAGAAACTGAGTCTTGGTCAGACCTTTTAGATTTTAAGGTCCCAGATGTAATGAATCTCAAATCTAATAAAGACCACTTGAGAGGAAGGGGGAAGATAAATGCAGGAGCAGCAGCGTAGGCACAGGATAGAGATGGAGGTGAGGACTTTCCAGCTAATTACATATGGTAGCTAAAGAAGAGTCTAGAATGAATCCTTGTTTTTGCTCTTGAGTAACTGAATAGATGTGGTATAATGGTATTTTTGAACACTTTACAGAAGAAGAGAGAGTAGAGGACTGAAAGATTTTAGGAAGTTGTTTTAGGTTCCATTATAAGTGGATATAATCATTTCACAGTCGAGGCTATGTCTGTTTTTATGGAGCTAAAAAAGATTGCAATGGGAGTGATTTAGACAAGTAATCTACTATCACCAATACATAGGGTGAATATATATTAGATCAGAGAGGATGTGGACAGTGGTAAGAAAGTTAAAGAATGAACCCTCAGAATCATTAAAGGGCAGGGAAAGCCATCACAAAGCAGGAGGAGGAGAAAAAGCAGGAGACACTAGAATGACAGATGCTTAGAGGGGTTGAGAGTTCAGGGCTTGGCTGGAAAGTTAATAGCGACATGCTTTAGAGAGGCCAAGGAGGATAAGGGCTGAAAAACTAGATTTGATATTCTTATTGAAAATAGTTTCATTGGAGTACTGGACTGTAAATAAGTGACAAATGATTAGGAAAGGTGACAGTAATAAGCTTAGATTGGAAAGGGGAAATAAATTGAAAGCTACAGGGTTTGCATAGTTAGATGTTAATGTTGTTTATGTCCATGCACATGCCTTGTGTTTAAGCTACAAGATGTGTGCTTTTATATTCAGAGTGTGGGTTAAGATCTTGGGCTCTGGAGTCATATTTCTTGCATTCAGATCTGGACTGTGCCATGGTGAGCTTTGTGGCCTTAGCTTACTTAACCTTGGTTCCTCAGTTTCCCCATCTCTGGAATGGGAATGATAATCAGGTTGTGAGAATTAAATGAGACAATACATAGTAGGTACTTAGAGTTCCTAGCATATAGTAATTGCTCAAAAATGTTAACTCTTAATGTGAGTAAGAAAAATGTTAAGATTTATCTGATTATTTTAGTTGATTGATAATTTCTTAGTGTTGGACTTCAAATATACTTGCCTCAATTATGTGATTTTTAACTTTAAATTATTGACTGTTTTGGCCCCATGCTATATAATAGGAGGAAGTGTGCTTACTTAAATTTTTTCCTTACCTTCTCTCTTTCTTCCTTCTCAGCTTTTGTTAATTATAGCATTTGTTTATCAGATGCTTTTAATATTTAATATTTGTTTTGTGACCATCACTTTCATGTTTGTTTTAGTCTTGATTCTACAGTTTAAGGTGGGTTCAGAGCTTGATACCAGTTCTTTTACCATAGCTTCTGTATTCATCTCTCGGTTGGCTGAAGTTGTTTTTCCTGGAATTTCTTCAAGAAGGGCTCATGGAAACTATATTTCCCAAATTCTGGCAAGTTAAAATGCTTCTTTGTCGTCTTTATACTTGAATGATAATTTGGTGGGGGATAATGTTTCTGGATGTCACTTTCTTTGAAAAATTTTTGTACTTGCTTTACTATATATTCATATATACTATAGGAATATATAGTCATATTCTGTATTCATATTGCTGGATAGAAGTCTGAGACCAGCCTGAATTTTGCACTCTTTTCATGTATTTTCGTCAAAGTACACTCACAGTAAAAACATCCTTTGGGCTATCAACCAAGTGTTTATTATTTATTGGACCTTTTTACTGTCCACCCTACTGTACAAACATCGAGGGATTCAGCTTCTTTAGAGTGTAGCAGTAATTTTACTATACTATGTCTTTACATTGACTCCTCTATTAATATTACTTGGGGTAAAGCATGTCCTTTCAATAATGATTCAGTGTTCCCTAAAATAATTGTAATAATGGGTATCAATTAAGCATATGTTGGATCTTCTTTGCCTGTTCTTTATTGTTCATATTTTAGTCCAAAAAAAAATAAAGCTTTTTTTTTTTTATTTCTGCTTTTTATTTTCTTCACCTTGTACTCTATGTCTCTTAGCATCTGGCCTTTTCTGTTTGTTGTTTCTATTTGGGTATTTCTGGGATGGTGTTACTTTTACTTCTACTTTGGGTTTTGCTAGCTCATATTTTATCTCATTCTGTGGTCTTACCTTCTCTCTGAGCTCTTTCTGTGAGCTCTCTTCTTTGCTCTTGTTTTTCCAGAAATGACTGCTATGTTAGATTTCTAAAAATCATGGTGTTTTTTTTTTTAAATTGAAGCTTTTGTCTACCCTTTGCCAGTCTTTTTCTGGTGATTTTCCTTTACTTGCCATTTGTTTTTCTTATTATTTTCCTTTCTTATTTTCTTGTATCTTTCATAGACCCTGTTTTATTTCTTTTTCATCAGTACTCTTCTTCCACTGAGGGGTATACGTCTTGAATCATCTCTGTGCTTGGAGATTGATAATGAAGGACCAAGGCTAATTGGTGAGAGCTTTGAATCCTAACCATTAGACCACCTGGGAATGGCAAACAAGGCTAACTGGTGTTCTTGCAGGGCTGTGTGTGTAGTTGAGTTCTTTTAGCCTTTCCTTCTTCCTTGATAAAAGCTTCACTATAGAGTGTTTCACTAGAGAATCTCCCTTGACTCTGCGTCACTAACTGCTCTCTCCGAGTAAAGTGTGTCTGTGTGATTTCTTCATTTTTTATTTGTTTTGCTTCTTGAGACCTTCTTCCAAGAAAATTCCTACCTTCTGTCTTTGCACTTGTTCCTGATGTCAGATGGAGGATTGTTGGTTTTACTTCTCAGAATATGCCTGAAAACTTCAGAGAACTGTGTACCTATGGCACCTCTGCAGTTCTGGTTATATTCTGACAGGGTTGTCAAGCACCTGTGTGTGATCTCTCCTACTTTTGGCAGTCTCTCCTGATAGTATGCTTTGACTTTACAGATGACTGTTTATTTCATTTTGGTTCATTTTGGTTTCATACTGTTCATTTAATCTTTTAGGAGGAAAAGGGAGAGATTGCTATCTTGACTCAGGGTTTAAACTGGAAGACTTATAATTCTCTGTAAAAATCTGTTTTTTTGATTATATGTACCCAATTATATGCATCAGATTATATAATGATACAGTGACTTTTCTGAATGACATTTTACTGATAAGTAGTTGGCAGTCATTCTGCTTTATATGTCATAGTAAGCTCTGCATTGGTCTAAGAACACTTGATACTAGATAATTCATAAGTTTCATTAGCCTTTGTTAATTACTAATACTGTATTGATTTCTCAATTGTAGTCAAGTAAAGGAGAGTTGACTGCACTTGTACATCAGCTTCAAGAAAAAGACAAGTTACTTGCTTCTGTGAAGGAAGATGCTGCTGCTATGAAGGATCGGTGTAAGCATTTAACCCAGGTGAAGACATTCTTTTATTTGAAGGATATGCTTTCCAAATCAGAAGCAATGAAGGATTTTAGAAATTGTTCACATTTCTGAGTTAATTATTTGTGTAAAAAAGTAATACCCTGTAAAAGTCATTTTCTTTTAGAGTTTTGGTGGTGGTGGTGGGGTCTTACTCTCTTATGTCATTTATAGCCTACAGTTGAATTACCATTTTAAAATAACAGTACTTATACATATCCTAACTTCAGAATAACAGAGGCATTTGGACATTTGGAGCATTGTTCAATTGGATCTGACTTAGAATTATTCTCTATAGAAGCACAAAACTCTGTGATTTTGTTTAAATCCAACTTATAGGGTAAATTAAAAGTTTTATATAAGTAATTTATTAGTGAAGCTTTTTGTGATAAATATTTATAATTTTTAATCATTGGAGTTATTCAAGCCCTGGAAATTTTACTCAGTGGTAAAGACAGACCTTTAAAAAATCATGTAAAAGCCTTTTCAAACAATACAAACTTTCAGTTATAAAATAAATTAAGTTCTGGGATGTAAGGTACAACATGGTGACTATAGTAAATAATACTGTGTTGTGTGTTTGAAAGTTGCTGGGAGAGTAGATAGTAAAAGTTCTTATTATAATAAAAAAATTTACAACTATGTAGGTTTATTTTTTTGATATATATGTAAATATCAAATCATGTTGTACACTAATATAATGTTCTTTGTCAAGTCTCAAAAAAAATCATGTAGACTGTGAACATAATTGACATTCTATGAAAAATGTGGTCTCATTTCTCCTAAAGTACTTGCCTCTCTTTTTTTAGGAATTAAATACTATAAACAAGGTTTATATCTGTATCAGTCACATAAGTACTTCATGACATTATGAGACTGAACTCATTTGCATATAAAATCCTTTATGTGAATTTGAAGTAAATAAATATGTCATTGGAAAAACTTGATTAGATTAAGATTAATCAAAGTTGTTACTAAAATAAGCATATTTCCTTAAGATTAGAAACTTTAGTTTTATGTTGCTATAGTGTTCTGACTATATTTAAAAAATTTTAAAAGTTGACTATTAATACTTTGTGGTAATTCATTGAGCTGTACACTTAAGATGTGTATACTTCTTCCTAAGTGCATTATATACATCAATATAACATTTGCAAATTTAAATGAATGACTCTTATGGGAAACCATAGATTGTATACACATCTTAAAATTTGGCAGTTTCTTACAGCAGGGGGCATGGGCTGATCATACCTGCATATAATTTTAAAGTTGCTTGGCTTTCTTCTACTTTGATAGTTGTATTCTAGAAGTTCATAATACTTGCAGCACAAAGTGAAATCACTCTTTTAAGATTTGACTTGGGAAGATAATAAACTTTTGCTTTTCAATTTTTACTTTTCCTTTATTCCAAACTTCCATTCTGTTGTAAACATATCTTATCCTTAATCTCTTTCTCTAGGAAAGAGACTTCTTTTTTTCCTCTTCTACACTGTTTTTTTCAGGCCTTAGTTTTTGTACCCTAAAAGAGAGTCATTACCTACAAATTATTATAGAGAATTAACTTTTCCTTTTAAAATGTTCTTTCTTACCAAGGTAGAAGGTAGGATTTATTCCAGGTTTAACTCTAACTCTTAGACCAGAAAGTCCATTTGAAATAAGAGTAAACAGAACAGCAGTGTTTGTGCAGGGAGTTGGTGTAGAGATGTTAAGATGCAGAAGACAGTGGGTTTTTTTTTTTAAACATTTGACCTTGGTTTTTAAGTAAGTACTTATTTCAGAATTCATGATTATTTTACTGACATTATTTTTGCTGATGTTAAAAAGGTTTTCTTATTATTATAGTCTTATGTACTTACGAACAAGTTTTTCATAATTTTTTTTTCTGGTTTACCCTTCTAGGAAATGATGACAGAGAAAGAAAGAAACAGTGTGGTTATAGCAAGGATGAAAGATCGAATTGGAACATTAGAAAAGGAACATAATGTATTTCAGAACAAAATGCATGTCAATTATCAAGAGGCTCAACAGATGCAGATGAAGGTATATTTTCATTCTTTGTAAACAAAATGAGATGTTGGCATTCATTTAAATAGCAAACTTTTCAGTGCCTAATATGTGCAAGGTCCTGTACTGGGCTGTGGTACAATGGCTAGTTAACTGGCTGCCTTCTTAAGTATACAGCTTTTCTAGGTGGGGAGGCTGGACTCTGACAAGTGAATCGTAATAGTGGTGTAAGCATTGGGTGCTTTGGAACAGTGCAGATGGGAGATGAGGAAGAGAAGGATTGATAGGGAAGATTTGTTAGAAGTGATATGCAGACTATGTTGAATCTTTTGAAACAATTAGGTATTGTCAGGTAAGAGATTGAAAGAGTGGGCACTGGGTATAAGAGGTTTTTACTTGGTGTGATTCCTTAGTCCTGTCCCTAGAAATGATGGTTCATTGGGCCTATTTTGGGCCCCAGGATTGAGCTTTTTAATGACTGCACCCCAAGTGTTTCTAATATAGGTTGTTTAGAGATTGCAGTTTGTAAGAAAGTAAGACTTGTAGTATTTGAGAATTGGGGCTGCAATGTAGAAGAGAAGATCTAGAGAAGTAAATAGAGGTACCATTGTAAAGGGCCTTGCATAACTGAACACTGGGGAGCCAGTGAAATTTAAGCGATGCAGCAGTGTCGTTATATTAGTATTTTAAATTATTACTCTGGCAGCATTGTGGAGAATGGAACAAAGGATAGACCATTCGGAAGGCTTTTGCAGGAATCCAAGAGAGTAAAGGCCTGAAATCAGATGTTGACAATGAGAAGATGATTTTGAGTGATTCAAAAAGAGGTAGTATAGTAGATGGGGCTTGGTGATAGAGTAGAAGAGAGAGGAAGAGAGAAGTGATAATGAAGGATAACTCATAAGGTTTTGGTTCTGTCTTCTGCTCTCCTTTCATCTGTTTTCTAGCTTTTCAGAAGGTTCAGTTCTTACTGTCTGTCTTTTCTCCTTATCATCCATTTTCATAATTACAGTTTCATAATCAGTGGATCTAGCCCAGTGATTTTTGTTTTCTTTCTTTCTTATTTTGAGAATAAATGTTCTCTTTATTACTGAAAGGTAGGTCTTTGGAGAATATAGTTTGGATCTGCTTGTTAAGGGGGCTTATAATACTCCCCCTAATTGAACTTTCTGGACCAGGAAATATTTTGAAATTACTTCCATTGCTGGCTGATGTTTCACTTTGGAAGCTCTTGTCATCACCTCAAATTCAACAGATGTCTAAAGTCATTCTCTTGGCTTTTGTTCAGGTTGTTTTTATTTTCTAATATTTTGAGGCACTATTATTATTATTATACTTCAGTCCTTTGACTTTTCTCTCCCTTATCCAGTCTATAATTTATTCTGAAATCTTAAAGATAATGTATATATAGCTACTCTTACATTTAATTCTTAGACATTAGTTTATTATTTCATACTAACATAATTATAGCACCTTCTTAATAGGTCTCTCCTTTCTGTTCTAACATGTGATTAGTACCAGATTTACGTTTGTAAAATACTATTTTGATCACATTGCTAGTCTGCTGAACAATTTTAAATTCTTCACTGCTGTCAATGTCCAAATGTTTTCCATGGAATTACACTAATAGTAAAAAAGAAGTGAATGACTGTTGTCAGGGTTTTACCCATCCACAGCTGCTTTTGTGCTTTCTTGGCCCAATCCTCCATTTTCACAACCTCTAGTAATTTGAAATGTTTTTTTCCCATAAATCAAGTTATCGAAGAACTGATTTTTCCAACCTCAAATGATATTTTCTTCTTAATTCCTACTTACTATTCATTTGAAAATTAGCCAGGTACTTGTAGCAATATCTTTAATTGAGGGTGAAAGGTACTGAAGTGATTCATCATTTTTTTTACTTGATTGCTTATAGAGGCCATAATATGTACCGTGTTTTTGGACCATAAGACGTGCCTAGGTTTTAGAGGAGGAAAATAGGAAAAAAAATTTTGAAGCAAAAAATGTGATAAAATATTTAATAACATAAATAACATAATATTTCACCAATGTAAAGGTAAACAGAACTCAACAGCAGCATTAACAACCATTATTCCTCTCAAATGGAGGGAGGGGGGAGTTCGTCTTATAGTCCAAAAAATACAGTAGATTCCATATGATAAGTTCTCTGGAAAATAGAAACATATACTTTAATTTCTCTTAATTGAATAGGTTTATTAAAAATTATTAAGATTATTTCACATATTAAAGTAAGACATATCCTTATAGAGATAAAAGATTCAATATTCTTTATCTTTTGATTCTCTAATTCTGAAATAAAAAATTAGATGCCAGAATATTTCAGCAAATAGATTTTGTGTAATGAATTTGCCATCTATTTGGTTATAGCTCAATTTTTAATTTTATATAAATGTATTGAACATAATTTAAACTTTAAAACTTGATTACTGAAATCTTTTAAAAATATTGCTTACATAAAATTGACATAGGATCAACACAGGCTTAATTCTATATGAGTATATTGGGTAGGAAAGAAATTCTAAATTATTGGCTCTGAAACAACATCTCTCTTTATTTATTTTGCATTTCAAATATGATAGCAGCTAGCATCTACTTGCATTCTCGAATTCTGTGACAGCTGGTATTTGATTTGCATCCATCACTATCAAAATGTAATTCATCCTTTAAATTTGTTTATATTTAAGAGTGATACAAACTTCATTCTCTTGATGCGTTTTACATTCTTATCATAATAAAGTATCTTTTAAAAGTTAGCTTTGGTAGTCATTGTTTTCTAAATCTTATGTTTGTAAAATAATTTTAGTTCCAGCAAGTCCGTGAGCAGATGGAAGCAGAGATAGCTCATTTGAAGCAGGAAAATGGAATACTGAGAGATGCTGTCAGCAACACTACAAACCAACTAGAAAGCAAGTATGTTTCCAAATGCTTTAGTTTTAATTGAATGGCAGAGTATTTTCTTTCATCATCAAAATGATCTTTGATAGTAATTGGTTAGACTTTCGTTTTTCACATTTGTTTCTAAAATGAGTTAATTTTCAAAATCAATTCTCTGGCTGTAAACCTCATCAGCTGAACTATGTGATAAATACTGTGCCACCAGTTGAATAGTTTACAAATTTATGAGACTGAGTTTACAAGTTTAAAACCATCTATCCCCTTTAACAGTAGTTTTCAAATTTGATTATTCTGAAGAGCATTTAGCATGTTAGTTTAAAAAGCATATTCTTGAGTCCTATTCCTAAAAGATTATGGTTCAGTGGCTCTGAGGTGAAGTCCAGGAATGTACACATTAAGACACATTCCTGGAGAGATCCAAGATCTCTGGTGGCAGAGTAGGTGGAAGCTATACTCACCTCCTCCTTGGACCAAACTGAAATTACTGATAAATGAATTCAATAAAGTACCAGGATACAAAATAAATACCCAGAAATCAGTTGCATTTTTATACATCAATAATGAACTATCAGAAAGAGAAAGTAAAAACAACACCTGTACTCAGAAAATTATAACACACTAAAGAAAGAAATGGAAGAGGATACAAATAAGTGGAAACATACACTCTGTTTATGGATAGGAAGAATTAACATCATTAAAATGTCCACACTACCCAAAGCATCCTGTAGATCCAACACAATTCCTATCAAGAAAACAATGACATATTTCACAGAACTAGGATAAATATTCTAAAAACTTACATGGAATCACAAAAGACCTTGAATATTCACAGCAATCTGAAGACAGAAGAACAAAGGTGGAGGACTCATGTTTCCTGATACCAAACTACTGTACAAGGCCATAGTAATCAAAACAGCATGGTACTGGCATAAAAACAGACATACAGATCAATGGAACAGACTAGAGAGCCCAGAAGTAAACCCACACCTTTATAGTCAGTTAATATTTGACAGAGGAGGCAAAAACATACAACGGGGTAAAGATAGTCTAGTCGATAAATGATGTTAGAAAAATTGGAGAGATACATGTAAAAAAGTGAAACCAGACCACTGTCTACCACAGGTGTCCAACCTGTGGCCCATGGGCTGCATGCAGCCCAGGACGGCTATGAATGTGGCCCAATACAAAATCGTAAATTTACTTAAAACTGTTGTTTTGCTCATCAGTTTTCATTAGTGTTTGTATATTTAATATGTGGCCCAAGACAACTCTTCTTCTTCCAGTGTGGCCCAGAGATGCCAAAAAGTTGGACACCCTTGGAACCATGCGCAAGAATAAACTCATAATGGATTAAAGGCTTAAGTGTTAGACTGGAAACCATAAAAATCCTAGAAGAAAACATAGGCAGTAAAATCGCAGACATTTCTTGTAGCAGTATTTTTTCTGCAAAAGCAAAAAGCTTCAGGCAAAGCAACCAAAAGAAAAAAATGAACTGTAGTTCATTTAGTTTCATTTGATATGGGACTATATCAGACTAAAAGTTTTTGTACAGCAAAGGAAATCATCAATAAAATGAAAGGCAACCCATTGAATGGGAGAACGTATTTGCTGATACATCTGATGAGGGATTAATATCCAAAATTTATAAATAATTTATAAAACTCAGTGGCAGCCCTTGCTGGTGTGGCTCAGTGGATTGAGTGCTGGTCTCTGAACCAATGGGTTGCTGGCTCAGTTTCCAGTCTAGGGCACATGCCAGTTGCTGGCCAGGTCCCCCATAGAGGGCGTGTGAGAAGTAACGACACATTGATGTTTCCCTCCCTCTCTCCCTCCCTTCCTTCCCTTCTCTAAAAATAAATAAATAAAATCTTAAAAAATAAACCTCAACAATGAAAAAGCAATCTAATTAAAAAATGGACAAAGGATCTGAATAGACATTTCTCCGAAGAGGACATACAGATGGCCCATGGACATGAAAAGATGCTCAATGTCATTAATCATCAGAGAAATGCAAATTAAAACTACAATGAGATGTCACTTCACACCTATCAGAATGGCTTTTATCAATGAATCTACAAAAAGTGCTGGTGAGGATGTGGAAAAAGGGGAATCCTTGTGCATTGTTGGTGGAAATGTAGATTGGTGTAGCCCTTGTGAAAAACAGTATGGAGTTGCCTCAAAAAATTAGAAATGGATCTGCCTTACAACTGAGTGTGATTCCCCTTCTGGGAGTTTATCTGAACAAACCTGGAATACTAATGCAAAAGAATACGTGCGCTCCTGTGTTCTTGGCAGCATTATTACCCACATGTCCATCAGTAGATAAGTAGATGAGATTTAATAAAATGGATATTTACACAATGGAATACTACCAGGTGGTAAAAAGGAAGGAAATCTTACCCTTTGGAACAGGATGGATAGACCTCGAGAGCTTTGTGCTAAATGAAATAAGCCAGTCAGGGAAAGACAAGTACCATATGATTTTACTCATGTGGAATCTAATGAACAAAATGAACTAACAAGCCAAACAGACTATCTCCATAAGATAGAGAGTAGGCTGACAGCTGTCAGGGAGTGCAGTTCTGGGGTAGGGATTGAGCAGAAAGGAAAAACTCATGGATAAGGACAGCAGTGTGCTGATTGCTGGGGCAAGGGGAGTGTGGTGGGAGGTGGAGGAGGGTGTGTGGGGGGATAAATGGTCATGGAAGACTTGATTGTGGTGGTGAACACACAATGCAGTGTACAGATGATGTGTTATGGAGTGGTGTACCTGAAACCTCTATAATTTTGTTAACCAGTGTCACCCCAATAAATTCAGTAAAAGGGAGGAAAAGAAAAGATACTCCTTTGATCGTTACATAGGTGGCTCTGGGTTATACTTTGAGAAGTAGTGCACTAGAGAAGACTTGCTTGCACAGACTAAACACTAACTGGTTGATTTTCATAGATTTTTAGAACATCAGTTTGAGGGTGACACTGCTGATTCTGCTTATGAGTATGAATGTGGTCATTCATTTCTTAATTATAGTGATTTTAGAATTTCTGTAATTATCTTCAGAATTATTCCGAAGGTACACTCAAATAGACTTTTAGTAGTCACAACCTTTTCAGTTGTCTGTAAGTGGAATTACTATCTCAGCAGCACTAATATAAAATATGTTTTGGTTATTCTTTTTATGGGTTTGTAGTAATGGAAGGTTCCTAATCCAGATACTGTTTTCAGGCAGTCTGCTGAACTAAATAAACTGCGCCAGGATTATGCTCGATTGGTGAATGAGCTGACTGAGAAAACCGGAAAACTGCAGCAAGAGGAAGTCCAGAAGAAGAATGCTGAGCAAGCAGTCACTCAGCTGAAGGTGATATATGTCTACCTTTATCATTTCATAAATAATATAAATACTCAAATGATCTAAATGTATACATAGGTTTTAGAAATGTAGTTTGAGATTTAATGGGACTTGTCTGCCTATATAGAAGTGTGTGCACTAATGTAAAAATTGAATATTGTTACATTAAGAATTAACTTTAAGTACGTTAAGGCTTAAGTTTGAAGTTAAAGACTATTTAAAGATAGGGAAAATGAAATTAGCTGATTGACAGGTGTAAACAGTGGAATTTCATCTTATATGTAGAGGTTAGGGTCTACCTGTGTAAGGCAAAGATCATGTAGTTAAAACGATCTTCAACATCACTTGTCCATAACTTGGATTTTTTAGTTAAGTTCAGTAAAGCCCACTTTTCTCCAGCATTAGAATAGATTTTTTTTCTTGCCTGAGCATAAGACCAAGGAATGCTCCAGTAGCTTTTCCTTAAACCATAGTATACAAAAATCACACACGATTTCCTTAGACACCAGAATTTATCTTCAGACACTCGAAAAGGTGATAAGCTCATACTGAGAAGAGATGCATAGGTTTGGTGTGGCTGACTGAAAGAGGAATAGATTCATTTCTCTTAAACTTTATAGCATATGTAGCCCTAGCTGGGTAGCTCACTAGGTTGGAGCATCATCCTATACACCAAAAGGTTGCAGGTTCAATTCCCAGTCAGGGCACATATCTAGGTTGTGGATTGGATCCCTGGTTGGGGTGTGTATGAGAGGCATCCGATTGATGTTTCTCACACTGATGTCTGTCTGTCTGTCTGTCCGTCTGTCTCACTTTCCCTCTCCCTTCCTCCCTCTAGTCCCCCACCCCTCTGTAAAGTCAATTACAAAAACTTCATAGCATATGTACATTGAGTAAAATGATGGATAGGGTGGTCATTTCCTCCTTTTACTGGGGACAGAATTTGTTGAGTGTATAGTTTAATTTGTATACATTTAATTTAATTTCCTACCTAGGTATTTGATGCAGGCATACCTTGATACTCATTACAGAGCAGTAGGGATTGAAAGGCCTTTGGGAATAAACAAAATGTAGGAAATAGTGTAGTTTTTGTTTTCTTGGATCCCTGTGGGAGACTGATTTTATTTAATAATAAAATCCTTTCTTTTATTTAATATTTGTCTTGCAGGTTTGTTTACCACTGGGATTTTTAAATATGAAAGTTCTCTAGATAAGTAGATAATGACACTAAAAATTAAAGTGTGTTGTGCTATACCGCAAATGATAAATTATAGGTACCTACTGAAATTTAGCAATAAAGATAGCATCCCACCTTTGAAAACCTAATCAGCTGATGGAAGATTAATGGAAAACACACCATAGCTAAGTGGATCAGGTATATATACATAGTAGTAGGTATACTGATCCACCAGCACAAATATTATTTCTGAAATAATTTCCAATCTGTAAACCCTGTGTATTGGGGGTAGAATGGCTGTGGCTGGTAGTATCCGTGCATGCTATCAGGCTAGGCATATCTGCCTGTCTTATTAAAATGTAGGAGAGTAATTATTGGAATAAGCAGTTTTATGATACAACAGTAAAGATGGAGGATACTTTTTTAAAAAAAATTGCAATCCTGTGTTTGTGCTGATTTATCCGTTCTTCAGGTTCAACTCCAAGAAGCTGAGAGAAGGTGGGAAGAAGTCCAGAGTTATATCAGGAAGAGAACAGCAGAGCATGAGGCAACACAGCAAGGTAAGGGGAAAGGTATTTATGTAAATTAGTATGTAATTCCAGGTAATATTTCCTCCCCTTTCCATGGAGAAAGTATAATTTTGCATTTTGGTTACAGCTCAATAAAAATAGCTTTTACATTTTCCGAGTACCTTTTTTTTCTTTAACATTTTGTAGGGTTTTAAAAATAAGAACTCAAATAGCTTTGTGTGAAGCATTAAGGTGCAGAAAAATTATAGTCCACAATAGAGTAATGGGAGCCTAGCTGTGCGAGTGTCCTTTCTGTAGTTACTTATTCCCTTTGGTTCCCTGATCAACTCTTCATTTGGTTTTTTTGTTTCTAAGGAAGGGCTCACTTCCTGTATTGTGAAGAGAAAAACAGCAAGTGCATTGCTGTTCCAAGTAGACTTAAAACTACCTACTACTTAAACACTAACTTTTACAATTTACTCTTGATTTGATCCATCTGTGAGGTAATGGAGCTTGTATTGTGTGTGTTACTGTGTTTCCACTACTCCCTTTCTCTTATGAAAGAGGCAATGAGCTAATAAAATAAAGTTTTAAACAATAGGGTAGGTCATGCAGAATTTGGCTCTTTAGACCTTTGGTTTCCTCTGTTTTGTTTTTTTTCCCCTCCTCTAAGTATTTATTTCCCTTTACATAGGCAAGATATTGAAGGCCTTTTTCCTTATATGTAAACTTTATGTTAAGATACATTAACTTATTTTTAAAGATAATATTTTATATTTTATCAACAAAGCACACATGAATTTTTCTAAAAGAATTGTAATTACAAACTATATAACTATCAACAGTAAAACCTCACTCTGACCAGAAGCAGTTACTTTTGCTTTTAGTGTTTTGTGTCATATTTCTAAATAAGCATAGTATTTGTACTTACACTGCTGTGTTTTGATAGGCATCTGTTAACTTTCTATCACAGAAAATGAAGGCCTAATACCCTCACACTATTCCTCCCACCTCCCCCCTCATACTCCTGATATTGTCATGCATACTTTTTGATCATGTCATTATTCATCATTTATATCATTATGACTCTAACTCAATGCTGAGCCAACATAAAAATTAAAACTGCAGTTCTTTCCTTGAACAATGTTTTTTAAATTTTCTGGAGCTAATATATTGCTTTATGTTTTTAAGTTGCGTGATCTTTTTATCATTTAATTTTTTACCTATGGTTAAATTCCCTTTAACCTTTTCCCCTCCCCTAGCCTCTGTACATGTTAGATGCTGGAGGACCTATTAATTTTTCCTGTGGATATCCCTCTGGAGTCCTCAGTCTTCCTGTTCAGGTGCTCGTTACCTCCTAGGTGTGCTTCATAGCTGTCGTCCTCAGACTTCCTTCTGTCTCTCTCTGCTGTTTTCTGGATTCCCTGTCACTGCTGTCTTTCTTGCCATCCTCCCTCATTTAATAAGATACTTTTTAGTGGCTTCAAAGAATATGCCTTGATGTATATTTGCTGAGACTTTGTGTATCTGAAAAGCTTTTCTTTTCAATTTCATGCTTTGACTGGATGTAGAGTTCTGGATTGGAAATAATTTTCCTCACAGATTTAATTTACAGTGTTGCTGGAAAGAAATACAGTCTTCTGAGTTCTAAACCTGGACATTACCATTAGTTTAATTTTCAGGAGCTCTTTAATGAATTGTGTTTCATTCTGATATTAGTGTCTTCTTATGGAAGAAACATCTTTTCTTAAAACATATCTAATATATACACACATTTTCTCTTCTTCCCCATGTTTGCCTCTCTATCCTTGGTGGTAGTCCTCCATGTTCTGTCCCTGTCATTCCTCCTCTCTGTTTTGGACTTGATTGTGTCACCAAGCCAGGAGGCAGCTTTCATAGTGCCTTGTGTCTCGATTTCCTGAGTCTTTCTAGGATTCTGGAACACTTCCCTTTCCTCATCTCTGCCAAGTCAGTGATAATCCCTCCATTTTGTCTTAATTTCTTGTGATTTGGAGTTATATTTATTTCTGATTGCATAAATACTTTGTGTTCTCTCTCTTTTTTCCTCTCTCTCTACCTCCCTCTCTTTCCTGTTTTGGGGTTATCCTTAAGAAGAGAAGCAGACAGAAAAGTTTCACTTCATCTTATACCAGGACGTTTGTCAACTTTCAGCATCTTTCTCTGTTTTTTAGATAGAGTACAAAGAATTTATAAGAAATTCACTTAAAGTGCTTACTTAACTGTTATTGGCAAAATATAGAATATTTTTGAGACATGTGTAACAGTTTTAAACATCCACATACTATTCAGTTAACACATTTATTGAATATGTACTGTGTTCCAAGCCTTGGGCCCAGCTCTGCATTCAGAAAAGGCAGTCTCTGATTTCAGAAAGCTGGGACAGGAGCTGAATTGGTACCATGTGGCAGGTACTGTGATTAAAAGTAAGCACAGGCTGTTCAGCGGAGCCATATTGCAGGAAGGAGAGAGCAGAGGAGAGATTCAGGAAGGTTTTTTTAGAGGAGACAATGCCTACACTAAAGGTGAGTAGCAGTAACCAGGAAAGGAAGGGACCTTTGTAAAATGTGATGCTTTGTTACAGATTTACAGAATAAATTTGTGGCCAAAGAAAGTGAAGTACAGAGTCTGCATAGTAAGCTCACAGATACCTTGGTATCAAAACAGCAATTGGAGCAAAGACTAATGCAGTTAATGGAATCGGAGCAAAAATGGGTGAACAAAGAAGAGTCTCTACAAATGCAAGTTCAGGTATCTAATTTTTCTCTTTTTAAAAAATAAAGGTGGGCAATTGTTGGGTGTATCTGTGTAGACGAGAGAGGAGACTCTACCTTATCTTAATTCTGGAGTGGTGATGAATAATTAAATCTTTGAGCAGTTGACACAATATAGTGTGTTTGAATATGTACTTGAAGATGTCCTTAACCACAGTCTTAGGCTTTTTGTATTGAATTAGGACTAGCACAACACATTTTTATTTTCTACTTTACAAATTAGCTCTCCAAAAAGAATGCCTAATTACTGATGTTTTAAAATGATGCTTGACTTCTGGTCAAGATAGTAGCATAGGTAAATATGGCTCTCCTCCTTGTACAACCACATCAGAATTGCACCTAAACTATGCAACAACCATCACTCAGAAATCAAGCTGAATAGAAGTCTGACAACTGTGGAGTTAAAGAAACCACATCCATCCAGAGTGGTAGGAGGTATGGAGACACAGAATGAGCTGGTTCCACACCCATGTATGGTGGATAAAAATTTGAGGAGGGATGTCTCAGGAGTGAGGAATCCTAGCTTCACACCAAACCCTCAGCCTAGCATTCCAGTGCCAGGAAGAGAAATCCCCATAACTTCTGGCTGCAAAACCCAACAGGGATTCAGTTGGTAGAAGAAACTTCTGGAGTCCCAAGTAGTTGCTTTTAAAGAACTGACAGAAGCACTTACTCAGACTCACTCCCTCTGAACTCTAGCACTGGGTTAGCAGCTTAAAAAGTACGAGTGGCATACATGGAGGAACTGAAGTGCCTGGCATTAAGAGGGGAGCCCTTCCCCCAAAGAGCCAGCAGGCAGGTGCCACATCTGAGTCTCCATCAACCTGGCTAACACTGTTTGCCCCACCCTGGAGATCCCCTGAGGCTTCCTCCCGCCCAACTTATGGGCCCACCCAAGCAGTTAACAGAGACTTTTCTACATGAATGGCTGGTCTTGGCTCATACTTCACAATCTCCTAAATCCTCTTAAATAACCAACAGCCACCCACAGTGAGCCCCTAACACTTGTACCTCTTGCTGAATGGCCCCAAACTGACACTAGCAGCAGCAAGCCTAGTTTCATAGCTTGGCTTTGCCTGGGAATCTCCAAGCCTAGCACAAGTAGTAGCCATCTCAGATTGCTTTATAGCTCAGGCATGGTGGCTCCAGGCATAACACAAGTGGGGGTGGGCATTGGCCTGCACCACCTGGGAAACCCCAGAGCCAGCACACCCAGTGGACAGTTACAGACCACATCAAAGCACAGCCACCCTGCCTGTGCACAGCTAATCCTCCACGGAGGGTGCAGATTTGTGGTCAGTGGTCATAGCCAGTCCTTGCAGCTAACTGGCCTGGGTAAATCCCTCCCATTGATCTGCCAACAGGTGAAGCCGAGAATCAAATCAATGATTTGGAACATAAGGAAGCAAAAAGCAAGCAATCAGAATTATAAGGGAAAAAAAAAGAATCCAATCAAATGAGGATAGAGTAAGCAGCTTCTGGGACAACTTTAAGAGGTCCAACATTCGCCTCATAGGGGTGCCAGAAGGAGAAGAGAAAGAGCAAGAAATTGGAAATCTATTTGAAAAAATAATGAAAGAAAACTTCCCTAATTTGGTGAAGGAAACAGACATGCAAGTCCAGGAAGCACAGAGTCTCAAACAAGATGGTTGTAAAGAGGCCCACTCCAAAATACATCATAATTAAAATGCCAGTCGTTAAAGAGAATCTTAAAAGCAGGAAGAGAAAAGCAGTTAGTTACCTACAGAGGAGTGCCTGTAAGACTGTCAGCTGATTTCTCAAAAAACCTTGCAGGTTAGAAAGGATTGGCAAGAAATATTTGAAGTCATGACAGGCAGAGACCTACAGCCAAGATTGCTTTATCCAGCAAAGATATCATTTAGAATCAAAGGACAGATAAAGAGTTTTACAGACAAGAAAAAAATAAAGGAGTTCACCATCACAAAACCATTATTATATGAAAGGGGCTTATTTAAGAAAAAGAAGATCAAAACTAGTAACAATAAAATGGCAATAAACATGTATCTGTCAACAACTGAATCTAAAAAATAAACTTAGCAAACAAGAACAGAGACAGAATCATGGATATGGAGAGTGTTTTGATGGTTGCCACATGGGAGGGGGATATGGGAAAGTGGGTGAAAGGGCATTAAAAAGTGTAAATAGGTAGTTACAGAAAAGCCATGTGGATGTAAAGTACAGTTATAGGAAATGGAGTAGCCAAAGAACCTATACACATGGCCCATGGACATAACTGGTGTGGGGATTGCCTGAGGGAGTTGGGGGTGCTGCGTGGAGGGGGCAAAGGGGGGAAAATTGGGACAATTTTAATTGTAGCATAATAACATAATTATAAAAAAAAATAACATGATGTCTTTTAGAATCAAAGAATGTCTTTTTAAAGATAAACAAATGTACCTTAGTTTGTTCATGTGTATTGGTATATTTGTTAACAGTACACTTTTCTCCCTCTCCTTTTTGGTTCCTATTTATGAAAGGATATTTTGGAACAGAACGAAGCTTTGAAAGCTCAAATCCAACAATTCCATTCCCAGATAGCCGCCCAGGTAATGGTGCTTTCTTACTGCTTATCATTACTGATAGCTTCCCAGCTGTGTAACTGATCATCTCAGTGCCTATTGAGTTCTGAGCACTGGACTAGTAATCAGGAGACGGTGAATCAACATTGATAATCCTGAGTGCCGAACATTCTGATAATTATATATAGTGCTGAGGGAAAACAATCCAAATCCAGCTAATTGAGAGGTGGGTTAGAGAGTTTTTTGTTTAGGAAGAAAAAATGTCCACAATTCTGTCATTAAAGAGGAGGAATTGGTCAGATGGTGTCAAGATAGTATTTTATGTATTATAAGTGCTCACTAATATTGACTAGCCATAGGGCAAATTTTATTTGCCCTCAGGGTGTAGCAGTATGTTAACTGTGACTCTCATGTTACATATGCAAAAGGATTATTTTAAGATTTATGTTTCAGTATAGAGAGTGGGGAAACCTTCTAAAATTTTTCAAGGGGCATTATAAGACCTGTTTTTCTTTGGCAGCATTTTTATAGAACATGATAGGTAGGTAGATATAGATATAGTCTTTAGAATATAAATAATAGAACATTCTGGAAAAAAATTGAAAACATTCCCGAGTACTTGTTTCCATAATACACGTACTGTGAATTTTAATTCTTCAACTTATCATTCTGAAAATTGGTTGTAGAAAAAGTAGTAGCTTAGAATACAAGTCACCTTTCTGTTTAAAAAGTAATTTTAACATTATAAACTCGTATTTTAGGCAGACAAGTTTGAAGTGTCAAAACTTTGAGATAGAAAATATTTTTTTTCCAATTGCTTTCTTTGTAGAAACTATAGTCTAAAATTAATTGGGAAGAATTATTTAGCATAGGAAAGGATGTTTGTGTGTTTATGGATGTTTATATATATGTAAATTATCAATTCAAATTGGGTCAAAGTCTTAAGTTACTAGCTAAAAGGTAGCTCTAGAAAATTTATTGGGAATTAAATATTTACAGGATGCTGTCAGTACCTTTTAAAAAGTAAAGATGAGCATAGATAATGCAAAAATATTTACTTCTTTCCTTAATCATGAACTGTGTCATTTCATTATTGGAAATTGTTAGGAACAGAAGCACAGAGATGAAAACAGTTGTGGCTGTTTTTCCTGTTTTGTTCCTTTGTTGGTTATTGGTGATCAAATTTGCCTTCAAAATAATAGCTACTATTTATTACACACTCATCATGGGCCAGATGCTACCTTAATAATTTTATATACATTAATTTATTTTAAGTTTTAAGTCTGTTATGATGATTATTGTGCAACTTGTCAACTGTCTTATATGCTTTTATGTTTTCACCTGTTTTTCTTTCTTAGACCTCTGCATCAGTTCTAGCAGAAGAATTACATAAAGTGTAAGCCTGCCTTTCTACATTTCTCTTACAATTACTTAGTCACCATTAACAGATACCTGTTAGGTTCAACACTTAGGATTAATTTTATATTGTATCTTGTTCAGAAAATACTCTCAAGTAGATTTGGAACAACTTTTGCTCCCCCCTCCCCCAATACCCCCCATTGATTTGTTTCCCGGAAAGGTGTTTTTATGTCTTCCTTGTAAAAAAAAAATTAGGGAAATTTTTTTCATGTGGACTTGAGCAGTTTTGTGATAGAGGTAATTGTGATTTGAAATCAGTGGAAGTAAATTAGTTTTTGTGTCTAATGAGTAGTTGTAGGTACACTGTATCTTCATTGTATGGTGGTGCCCAAAACAAAGTTCTGGGTTTTTTTGTATTATGTAATTGAGTTCAAAGGCCTAAAATACAGTTTTGACATTGTCATGCTTGTAGTTTAAAAAAAATTAATTCCTTGGTCTCAGGTTTTAAAATAGGGATAGGTATTTTAGGGAGCTGTAGTAATGCATATGACAGTCATTCCTAAACTGAAAGGATCTGAAAAATGGAAGGTACATGTACGTGAGAAACTACTAAAGTGAGGATGATCTTGTTTAAGTCTTCTTTTAACCCTTTGATTTGTGATTTGACTTCTAAATGTTTATTGAATGTACAAATGTGTGTCTCGTTAAAGGATTGCAGAAAAGGATAAGCAGATAAAGCAGACTGAAGATTCCTTAGCCAATGAACATGATCATTTAACAAGTAAAGAGGAGGAACTTAAGGTACAGTAATTATTATAAATGGCTACAGTATTTTACAGGCATTGAATTACCCTGGCCTTGCAATCAGTATACGTGTCTGTGAAGAATGGGAAAATACTCCAGAATTCATTTGAAAAGCATTTTTTTAAACTGGATAATCCTTTTTAGTCATCTCAGAGGAAAAGTTTAAAGGGTTTTTCTCACATGATCTAATTTACAATAATTGGGGAAATATGCTAAAAAACAGATACTGATGGTTTCTCTTTCTAATTTAAGAAATTGTAATTTGAGACTTTGAGACTTTTGCTTAAATAGACAAGAGATTTACAACTTCAAAGTCAATTATATTAAATATTTCTAATTCCATTTTTCCTTCTTGTTCTAGGATATACAGAATATGAATTTTTTATTAAAAGCTGAAGTGCAAAAATTACAGGCCCGGGCAAATGAACAGGTAGATCTTTATTGCTTTTCAGCATTTACCTCCGATTTTCAGTTCATTTATACTTATGTTACTGATATTGCAAGCCCTCATTTTACTCTGTAGATAGTGAATAAGGGTATTGGCTGCCCATGTCCGGCTCCATGGTGTGTTGTTGAAGTCCTCTTCTGTTTGCCTACGACTCATGACCCACTTAGATGTCAACTATTTTCACGTTGAAGTCAGTGTTCGATGCAGTGAATTGACCACTGTTGAGATACCAGAGGAACAGTGATAGCGCTCTTACTGTGCTCATATGTTTTGGCCTTCTGCCATTTAATTTAAAAAGGATGTATCTTTTTATAAGGATAAAAGTTTGTCACTGAGAAGTACAAAATATTGGACAGCCAAAAGTATTACAGCAGTGTATGATACTGCTTTAACTTTAGTCCACATATATGAAAACATAACTTTTTAATATGTAAAAATAAGTAAAATTTAGAGTGTTTCCTGAGAAATGATGTAATTCTCATCTCATTCTAAACATAGGCTGCTGCAGCACATGAACTGGAGAAAATGCAAAAAAGGTGAGTAATGTATTGTTGTACATGGAGCTGTTCTGTGTTTATATCCAATGTAATTACAGAAAATATTGCTGCTTATAGCTGATAGTTGTGCACATAATTTTTGTGAATTTTCTGAATATATGAAGTATTTCAATTGATTTTTTTTCCCCATAGTATTCACATTAAGGATGATAAAATAAGTTTGCTTGAAGAGCAGCTACAATGTGAAATTTCAAACAAAATGGAAGAATTTAAGGTGTGTGATTAAGCTTGTCAACTCAGCTTTTTTAAAGAACCTTGTAATAGTTTTCAGTTGAAGTGAATCTAGAAGTACTGAAGCAGTGTTTCTATAGTTCCTTTTGGTGGCTTATACAAACAGTGAATTTTATTGTATACTTTTTGCCTAGATTATCTTGTCTCTTAAGTGGACTGTTGAAATTTGTTTTGCCACAGCCTTTTCTCACAATTTTCAGTTTCAGTTGGGAGTTTGTGATGGTTTTATCTGCCTCCACTGTTGGTGTGGTGCTAGTTTCTGGTTCATGGCCAACCAGCTTGAGTGCTGCAGAGCATTCTGATTGCCAGGGTGCATCTCTGTATGTTGTGTGATTTCCTTTTTTTTTTCTTCTTTTATTTAATAGAAATCCTGTCAGGGGTGTCCAACCTTTTGGCATCTCTGTGCCACACTGGAAGAAGAAGAGTTGTCTTTGGCCACACATGAAATACTTTGTGACATATAATCACAAAAAAAATCTCATAATGTTTTAAGTAAATTTGTGATTTTGTATTGGGCCGCGTTCACAGCCATCCTGAGCTGCATGCAGCCGCAGGCTGCAGGCTGGACACCCCTAAGTACTCACTTAATGAAAGCAGGGTTTCCCAAATTCCATTGGCACAAACTGTTCAACTCTTTGAAATACACGTGAAACAGTTTCAGCACCATTTTAGGATAAACCACATGACTGAATTAGGGGGCTCAGTAGAAATTGTGGTTTTTGAGATTATTGTACATGTACTTTATACTAGTAGTCTCAAATGTATTCATTGAAACTGAGAAATGGAGCCGTGTGAGATTTGCATTCTTATGTACGTCAGTATGTAATGTACCGATCTCTTTGTTAGTACTTAAAACAATAACATGGGCTTGATTTTTTTGAGAACCCATTCGGATGATTGCTTTGTTAATATTTTCTTAATAAAACAGTAATTCGGGATTCTGTCTCCCAGATTTTAAGTGACCAAAACAAAGCATTGCAATTGGAAGTTCAGAAGCTACAGACTCTTATTTCTGAACAGGTAAGGCTTTTCATGAGTTACAAAGTAGAACGTCCAATGCATTATAAGGTCTACTTCTTAAATAGTAACCAACTCATTCATTTTGAGAAATTTTGCTGAAGTATAGATATGTCTTTCATTTCTGTTGTTCCTGTGTTTATCAAATAGCTAAATTAAGTAAAATATATTTCTTCCTGAGAAGAAGTTAATGCTGACATGTTTATCAGCACTGCTCCCCCACCCCCAAAGAAAGAAAAGTGTAAAAGGATGCATAAAAAGAATTTTAAAAGCCATTTTGATACACTTGGCTCTCAGGATAAAAGTCTTTAGACTTGGAGCCTGACTTTCACTAGGGCAGCATGGTTTCTTAAAAAAAAGAAGGGATTTGAAACCTAATCCAGCACTTCAGGCAGAGTGACATTGATCAAATTGCTTAACCTTTCTGAAACCTCTTGTTCTAAGTCTTTCACATTTTATTTATATCATAAACTTGGTAGATTTAAATGGGCAAGTTTGTGTGCTTAGGCTAGTGCTTCGCAGATAGCAGATATCTTAAAGCTTAATATCTTTCCCTTAGACTATTTATTTTTTCCGTCTTATTTGCAGCCCCTACCACCATCGTACTTTTTTCTGTGTATATAGTAAGGCATCAGAACTGCAGCGGCCTGAATAAGCATGGCTGCCTGGACTAGAGCCCCAGGCCACATCCACTTTATGCCTGTTTCTAAGACTTGCCTTCATGCTCTTCTGTATAACTCTTCAAATTTCAGTTTTTAAAAATATTCTAAAAATTCTTGACACATTAAAATAGAAGCTTTGCATGTGTTTGTAATACCATTAAATTTTTAGAATGCATTTTTATTAAAAGCTGAAATGTAAGTTATTGCAAACAATAGCTCTTCCTTCATAGGTGTGTGCTTCCTTTTTTATTTTAAAATTCACATTTATGCAGGCATTGAATTAGTGTAAGTAGCTGTGCCAAATACTGTGGAGGTATTTTGTTAACATCTGTTTACTTGTCAAGAACTAATCCACTTATTTTTCTCCCCCCTTCAGTTGATGTTAAGTGCTTTGCTTAATCTTTATTACTTTGTATTTCTTAACCCTTGCAAACTAAAGGTAGTAGGTGAGAAAATTCTGAACAGATGATATTTAGTGCAGGCATATGACTTCATGCCTCTATAATCCTAAAATGGTGTTAAATCTTATTTTAAATCTTAATCTTATCTCACTTTGTTGTGGTATAGTTTATAAATGATATGATATTTCAATTGTAAGCTCTTTTCTACTTTCACTTAATCTTTATTCTATTTTGTATTCCATTACCATTTAGTTCTACTACTACTATTTATCGTCCATCTCTGAAGTCTGGTTGTGTCTCACAGTCTCTAGTTTCAGTTTAGTTGGCAGCCTTTTAAATTTTGAGTGCTACCTAAATACTGGCTGTCAGATGCAACATCAATGACTTGGATTAGATTAAATATGATAGGTGTTTTTTGGTTGTGTTAATTCTTACCCAGAAAAGCAGAATGTATTTTTTGTAAGTTGGTTATCAGAGATTCTGGAACACCTATTTCAATATATAAAGTTCATACTTTCTAAAATTAAGTTCATGGGAGATAGAAGCAAATGCCTAGATGTTTCTGTATCTATCCTAAAATTCCAGTTGTAGAGGTGTTGGTAACTCCTACTGAATTTTTAAAAACATTATAACTTTTGTTCTGTACCAACAATGGTATTCTCCATCATTAGACAAGAGTAAAACCATTAGCTTTAAATTTTTCTTTTTCTTAAAGTTAGGTAATATGATGCCCTAGAACTTGCTATTCTGGTGTCTTATGTCAACTATCACATGTAGCAGTTAATAATAAAAAAAATGAATGTGTTTTAAGCTCCTATAATTTCTTTCTTAGCCTTTTATTTACTGTGAGGTTTCTGTGTACTTTTAAATATTGTTAAAATAACTTTTAGCATGGGATTGATTTTTGTAATAAGTTTTATGAAGTTTTATAAATAGTCCAAAGAACAAAATTTCATAGAAAAAAATTTGAGTCTTTTTTTTTTTTGCTTAAAAAATTATTTGATAAGAGTGGAAACTCACTTTGTGGTACTAAGTTAAGCTCTTTGGCAATTCGATTTTTTCTCGTTGTGAAAGCTCTTTTTAAAAAAATTATAATAAGCATGTGACTGTGGTGGTGGTTTTTGGTTGTAGTTCTGGCTTACCTATCTCAGTAGACCAAGAACCATCTCTAGGACCTTTTCTTTGGTCATTTTTATTGCTGTGGTAATGAAAGAAAAGATAAAGATTAGTAAAACTTTCATTTTTCCCATTTCTTCCTTTCTTTAACCCTTTGCTACCCCGTAGTCAGAATTCCAAGTGACAGTTGAGAGATGAACAGTTCGGTTATGAAGGACTACAGGACAAAAGGACTAAAAAAAGTTTAGTCCTTTTGCCCCATGGATTTATATCCTGGAGGAAAAGATTAAGTTTATTGAAGCAGAAACCAACAGTGATGCCAGGTTGTTGTTTCTTGAGGTGTAGGAAGCAGAAAGGCAACAAACACCGGGTAAGGCAACCTGTTGATGCACTGAAGAAGAGAAAGCTCCATTTGGGATGTCGACCTGTGGGGAGATGATGCAAATAGATTAGTTGCAAAAATCGCATTTATTCTGAATAAAATAAAACTTTCTTGTGGTGAGGGTTCTTAGGTGTACTTTTTAGTTTTTGGTTAGCCCACTGTGTTTATTGAGCACCCACTGTGTGCCCAGTGCCTCAGGGACACTCAGCCCCAGTCCTTCCCTCTGGGAGCTCACAGTTCAGCCAGCTGGGCCCAGAGAAGCGGGCAGGACATGGAGTCCTTTTCTTTTACAGCATCTTGACTTTAGCAAAGGAGCAGCATGGCTTTTTCTTTTTCTTTTTTAAATTTATTTATTTTCAGAGAGAGGGGAAGGGAGGGAGAAAGAGAGGGTGAGAACCATCGATGTATGGGAGAAATATCAGTTGGTTGCATCTCATACGCCCCCAACCAGGGACCTGGCCCACAACCCAAGCATGTGCCCTGACTGGGAATCAAACTGGAGACCTTTCGGTGCACAGGATGGTGCTCAATCCACTGAGCCACACCAGCCAGGGCAACTTTTTATTCTTACTCTATTAGATTTTTAAGATTCAGTGACTAAGCCCTGGCTGGTGTGGCTCAGTGGATTGAGTGCCAGCCTGTGAACCAAAGGGTCGCTGGTTCAGTTTCCAGTCAGGGCATGTGCCTGGGTTGTGGGCCAGATCCCCAGCCGGGGATGTGTGAGAAGCAACCAACTGATGTTTCCCTCCTTCCATCTCTCTCTCTCCCCCTTCCCCCTCTCTCTAAAAATAAACAAAATCTTTAAAAATGATTCAGTGACTAAGATTATTAAGTAATAAAACCATGGGGACAGGAAGTTTTTTCTCTTTGCCCTGCTTTCTGGTTGTATTTTATTGCAGAAGAATTCATTATTATATAAGATGTAGTTTTGAAAATCTTCTAGGGAGAAAATTGGATTGGATTAGAAATGTATAAAATAAAAATGTTGGATAGATGTTAAGCTGGGTCAGTTTTGTGGTTTGGATATTGAATGAGCAGTTAACCAAGAGTACTTGTTAAACTGTGACCTCATTAAAGGAACTGTCACTTTATTAAATATTTACTAATTGAGTATGTTAGGAACTGTACTACAATGCTGAGGCTACAGAGATGAATGAGACTTGGTTTCAGTCCTCAAGAATATGGTTTAGTGTGGGAATAGATATATAGCACAGAACAATGTGAGGAATAAAATTCCTGAACTGTGTGTATAGGTTAGGAGGAAAACATAATGAATTCTGTTGGAAAAGGAGTGAGGGTAAAACTGGGCAGAGAAGGGACAGCTAAGCCTGATTTTGAAAAATGGCTATGAATTTGTCAAACAGCTAAGAGGCAATCCAGGCCGAGGGGATATAGTGTTAAATGTCATGGTAGTATATGAGAAAAGTATATATTGAGAGCATACTATAGAGTGCAAAGTATGAGGTGTAAGGAGTAGAAAGTCACTAGGGCCTAATCATGAACTTATTTGTTGTGTAAGGAACATGAACTTGATTTAGTGTGAAAGTATGCCACTGAAGGGTGCTGCAGGAATGAATAAGTGTTTTGTCTAGCATTTTAGGTAGAGTACTCTGATGACAGTGCAGTGCTTGAATTTATGTAGGGGCATAGTATGTAGGACTCAAAGTAGAATACAACTAAATGGTTGACTTGGCCTTAACAATGTTCTTTTTTTTTAAATTGAGCTTTAATTGACACATCATATTAGTTTCAGGTGCACAGCATAATGATTTGATATGTTTGAATATTGTGAAATGATCACTATAAGTGTAGTTAGCATCCATCACTATATGTAGTTACAAATTTTGTGTTGTCTGATGTGAGATGGTATTCATCAGAAATAAAGATGGGCAAAAACCATCTTGATGAAAGATTTGTTAACTTATTGCATGATTTATTTTTCACAGTTTATAAACCTGAGTAAATATACTCTTGAAAGCTCCTATCTCCTTTCTGATGGTAGGAAAAATTTTTCCTGTTTGGAAATTCTTCTTGTATACCTCACAAAATAATCCTTATGGACTAGGCAGGGAGAAGAAATGGGGTGTTATCTTAGCTGAGATTAGTAAAGCTGAGAGCCTAACCTAGGGCATAGAAGAAAAGTGGATGCATTTTAGGAGTTGGATTTAAAATGGAAAAAATAATAGTGTGTGTCAAAAATGGTTGTAATAACGTTGGGAAAAAATTGAGAAACTAGTGAAATTAGGAGAGGGCAGGTAGGGATGGGTGCCAGACAGTGTTGCAGGAAAAAGACCCACAACCTGTTTTGTCAGGGTGCTTAGCTGCCTGAAGGCCTAGGGATGCTGAGGGGAAGCTCTGCTTTTGGACACATGATAAATTATGACTGTGGGGACTTGTGTGTGTGTGGGAGGATGGCAGGAGGGGCCAATTGCAGGAGTCAACTTCCATGTTGTGTTTTAATGCTTTACAAGGAGGATGTGTTCACGTGTTGCTTCTGAAATTTATAATCAGTTTTAAATACTGGTCTGGGTCGTGGTTATATAACATCTATGTGTTTACCTACATAAATACTGTACCTTAGTTTTACAAGTTAAAAAATCTATCTATACAAAGAAAGAACAAAGCATTTCCTGGCCTTCGAGACCTTAGAACCTTTGATTTTTTTATATTTGAAGAACTGAATTTATTAATGTAAAGGACTTCAGACAAATTCTCTTCTTATCCTTAAGATTTTCTTTTGTAGTAATTAAAAAATTATTCATAACATACTAGCCCATGTGGTACTTCATTTTCTCTTGCATAGCTGCTTCTCATCTGTTTTAAGTTTGGTAAACTAATTCTTTAATTATTAGCAGTCTTCAAATGTGAATCATTTTTCTAAATATTGGATTTATTTAAAACTAAACAATTTTCATAGAATTCTATTTCTAAAGTAGTTTTACCCAATGCAAAGTTGGTAAACTAAACTCTTTTTGGTGATTTTTATTTTAGCCTAACAAAAATGTTGTGGAACAAATGGAAAAATGGTAAGAGTTTATAATTTTCTTTTTATATTTTAATGACTCACTTCTACCAAACTTGAGATAACAGAATTATTAACTGTATTAATCTAGATTCTTAAAATTCTTTTTGTCCTTCATAATGGACGAGAGTGGCATGCTGTGGAGTGATGTGATTTGGGATCATATTAGGTTTGTGGGTGTCGTGTGCGACAGTGAGTAATTTGTTTAGGTTAGCATGTAAACATGCATTACTTGAACACATTTTACTTAATTGGTAAAGAAGAAGTTCCTTTAGACCATACTCAGTGATCCTCAGAAATGTTTCTAGAATTAAGTATTGTAAGAAATGATGGACACAGGAGTTAGTCCATGTAAAATATTTAAGAATAATGTTATTCATTTACCTTGTAAAATAGTTCATACATATGTTTTAAATTTATAATTATAGCATTCAAGAAAAAGATGAGAAGTTGAAGACTGTGGAAGAACTACTTGAAACTGGACTTATTCAGGTGGCCACTAAAGAAGAGGAACTGAATGTAAAGCATTTTTAGATTTGTTTTTCTTGTGAAGGGATTTTACTGTACTTTGTGTAAGATTTTTTCCATAGCTTTTAAGCTGCATATGAGTTACCCACATTTTATGACATTTTTTATTAGATTTAAGATTTTATAAGAAATACAAAAATACATACTTGATTATAGCATTCACTGCTTTAATGATGTAGATACTGTTGTTATGGTTTGTAAAATATGCTTCCTTACTTGCATCCATGCTCAAATTATAATCAGTGATAACCGGCAGACTTTATAAGTTCATGAAATAGTATTAGAGGCCAGAGAAAGGAGAGACTGCAGTTCTCTTTTATGGTCATCATTAACTAACTTGAGTAGGGTAGGGTGCCGGAAGAAATAATTGAAAAAGATGATTTTGAGTTTTGTGTGACAAGTGGTGTGCTTTGTGGTTGTAAGATTGTGGAAACATAAATAGAAATACTTGTGGGGATAATTGAATTAAAAGTCTATTTGATTAGCTCTAGAAGTTATAGGATTGTAGACTGGTAGAAGAAGTGAGATTTTTGGGCCTTCCAGAGAGTCAGCTAAAGAAAAACAAGAAGCTTGTTTATTTTGAAATAGCTATTTTTTTTCAGAAAATTAATGTCTGTTCTGCATATGTGTCTTTGAAAAAGGCAATAAAAACAGAAAATTCATCTTTGATGAAAGAAGTTCAAGACTTAAAGGCTAAGCAGAATGATCAGGTAATGCATTAGATCCTGCAACCATTTTCTTTAAAACAGTGAACAAACCTGTTACATTCAAACATAGCAAGATTGCATTGTTTTGTCTGTTCCTGCCTTCTGCAAAGTGGAATTTGTCAATTACAGTTTTACTCTGTAAATGGTTAGTGACTTGTTTATCAGTAGTAGAGGCAGCAGTTTATTGGATGCTGACTGTATCTCAAGCACTAGGTAGAGTACTCTACAGAGCAGGTCATTGCTTCTTATGACAGTAATAAAAGGTTTTAAGTACAGGAATAGAAAGTGAGACTCATTTAAATAATGGTAGAAGAGGCTACCTAAAATTAGGTAATTTTTAAAAGAGATTTTATTATTTATTTTTAGAGAGGAGAAGGGAGGGGGAAAGAGAGGGAGAGAAACATCAGTGTGTGGCTGCCTCTCGAGTGCTTCCCTAGTGGGGAACCTGGCTTGCAATGCAGGCATGTGCCCTGACTGGGAATTGAACTAGGGACCCTTTGGTTTGCAAGCTGGTGCTCAATCCACTGAGCCACACAAGCCAGGGCAAAAATTATGTAATTTTTTAGTTGAATTTTCTCTTTCTCTTGTTAGAATTATTAATTCTATAAGCTTAGCATTTATGTGTTGATTTTTCTTTTGGCCTACACTTAACCATAAGTAGCCTTAAAGCCGCTTACTTTGAAAGTGCTTCTCATTTTTATAATTATGACATTAAAATCTGGTAAAAAATTAATTCCTGGGTTTACTTTTCCCATTTGGATTTTGATGTAGTGGAAAGTTTAAAGATAACATATTTTCTATTTATGACCCATTTATATTTTGACCAAATGATTAACTAGGATTACTTGCTATTTCCAGGTCTCTTTTGCATCTCTAGTTGAAGAACTTAAAAAAGTGTAAGTGATGACATTATTAAACTGTCTTCCTCTTTTGGTCTGTTTTCTTAGTGCTGATGAATCTTGTTTTATTGTGCAGTTGAGATAGTTGATGTGTGTTAGTTTACTTTCCACTCTAGAATTTTTCATTGATGGAGTAAGCTGTGCTTTCCCCAGTACAATGTGATTGTGAAAAAATTTATTTCCATAATTGATTCCATTTATTTTCCTAACTTGTGGCATTGAATTGTTAATTTTCTGTTTCTGTGGTAGGAACTACTAAATAATAGGCTTTATTGGATAGGGAGATAAGTTCCTTGCCTGTATCTTCTTTCTGAGATGTCTGTAAAGTTTGATGTCAAAATTGTGTATAAGTTCTGTCACAGCTTTTGTTGCCTTAAGAGCCAATGTTGTTGAGAGGAGCTTGATTCTCCCTACTGTTCTTTAGGGTACACGTCTTTTTTTTATTCTTTTGTGTACTTTCGAAGCATGTCACCAGCTTCTCCTTGCGTGCATAGGGTTCAGTCACCTGGTAGTTACTGATCATTTCTCATTTAGAAAGAGCTTTAGGTATTTCTGCTATGCCCAATACGTTGTTATTTTACTTAAAATGGGGAGAATTCATTTGGTGAGCTTTTTCATGATTTGGTGCTGTTCTTAGTTGGTGATGATTTCTATTCAAGTTAATACTGCATTTCTTTAAGAATTCATGAGAAAGATGGAAAGATCAAGTCTGTGGAAGAACTTCTGGAAGCTGAACTTCTCAAAGTTGCTAATAAGGAGAAAACTATTCAGGTATTGTGAGAGAGAAAACTGTATTGTTTGTTTTTGTTTATCAGCTTTAGTGAATACCATTTAATTTCATGTGTTTGTCTGTACATTGCATTTTATGTCAATTTCTGTGTTTCCATTGTCCAATCTTGTCTGTTTTGTCATTGTCAAGGATTTGAAACAGGAAATAGAGGCTCTAAAAGAAGAAATAGGAAATGTCCAGCTTGAAAAGGCTCAACAGGTAAAAATCCCAGAGCCATAGCATGACAGATATGTTAGTGTATGTGTATTTGTGAGCTCTTTGGTTTTTTTCTTGTTACTGGGGAAAAAAAAACTTTTAGTAGTGTGATGTAAGTATATTGGGTTACTCACTTTTTATTTTTTTGCCTGATTTAAGAAAATGTTCTTGATAATTTAATCACTATGTTTGAACTCTTAAAGATTCTTTTTTAGAAACTTTTCTGTATTGTTTTCATTTTAGTTTACCAATTTAAAACACAAAACACTTTGGTAAATCTTTTAACATTTTTTTAACTGCATGGACTGTAATGTTTTGTTATAGAATATGTATTGCTCAATATTTGCCTTTGGAACAAAGTACAGATTTCATTGGAGGATTTCAGAGGTAGAAGTGGTTACTGGAAATAGATGGGTTTTGGTGAATTTAATCTAATAAGGCTTCATTGAAAAAAAGGTGAGATTGCATGGAAGAGATGATTCATTCATTCATCCAACAAATTCATTCAACAACATTGGAGTTCCCCTTACTTGTCAAAGCATTATGTTAGTGATTGAAGATAATGTGCAGAATGAAATGGAGTATTATGATGAAAAGATAAGACTGCTCTAAATATAGATGGAGAAGTCAGGAAAGTCTCCTGAGGAATTGACATCTAAGCCAAGATCTGAAGGGACTATAGGGGACAAAAGGTTCTGTTATAAACGGTGCGTGATAAGAAAAGGAGATTAAAGAGGGGCAATATAGAGTGCTGCTGAGTAGCTGGCCTTGAAGACTCAGAACAGCTCTGATGTGGTAGGGAGGTATGTGGGCAGTTTAAAGTTTTGATTTTCACAATCACAGGAGTATCACATTATTTAGACTCATTATTCATAACCTTACCACCACCTGCCCTCCTACCTTCCATTTTTAATTTGTTACTCTTACTGGATTGGAATCAAGAAATGACAGATTTAAAACACATCTCATTTTGGCATGAAATTCAGCTAGGATCTTTGTAATTTGGAATGTATCTATTTTAAAGTTTATCATAAAACTTTAATAAGGTAAGTTGAAAGGATTATGAGTTGCTTTTTTCTTTGTATTTCAGTTATGTATCACTTCTCAAGTTCAGGAGCTTCAGAACTTGTAAGTACCATTTCTTTCATTTCTCTTTAATATCTCTGTTCAGCAAGTTCAATGTAATTATAATGAAAGTCATAGCTTCTTCTTGTTTGATTTCAAGTAATATTTTAGGGGCTATCAAATTATAACCTCAAGGTCTTAGGTTTTCATTAGGATATAACCTGTAAATTTTTTATGGGAATAATGATAGAGTGGGAAGTTTTTTCATGATTTATAATCTGAATATGACTTTAAATTGAGATGATGCTTTTTGCCTATTTTAATAGCCACTGTGAAACTGGCCATATATTTCATACCCAAACCAGTTGTAATAAGCTGTCTAAATTTGTATTGACTTAAACAGCTTGGTGTGGGGTGAGAGTTGAGTTACCCTAATTTATTTAATATCTGGATCTATAGTGATAGATGGATTTAATCATCTTATGTTTCTTATTTTGATATTCTAAAATCTTGTATGCCTTTACACTTAAAATACTAACTTTTTAACTTAATTAGTTTGGGCTATAAATACAACCTAAAATATACTTTGCAGTATATACTATTTTTGCTTTGTATAGTCCTATAACATTTTCATTGATAGTTCTTTTTAACTTATTGTCAGATTAAAAGGAAAGGAGGAAGAGATGAATACCATGAAGACTGTTTTAGAAGAGAAGGAGAAAGATCTAGCCAATAGAGGGAAGTGGTTACAGGTGAGAAGATAAAAATAAAAGTAAACAACTTTTTTTTCCAAAGATTTTATTTAGTTTTAGACAGAGGGGAAGGGAAGGAGAAATAGAGGGAGAGAAACATCAATGCATGGTTGCCTGTCATACCCCCCCACCAGGGACCTGCCCCACAATCAAGGCATGCGCTTTGACTGGGAATCGAACTGGCGACCCTTTTGTTTGCAGGCCGGCATTTAATCCACTGAACCATACCAGCCAGGGCTAAACAACTTCTTTTACACTGGAATATCAATTCAATTCATACCTATTCTTTTTCAGGATCTTCAAGAAGAAAATGAATCTTTGAAAGCTCATATTCAGGAGGTAACACAACATAACTTGAAAGAGGTATAGTATAACAGGTTATCAGCATATTACAATAAAAATGAGAAATATTGATTTTACTGTATTAGAAAGCAAAGAAGGTAATACATTTTCTGAGTAACTTTGCTTTTAAAATTTGTAAAACTCAAAGACACAGACAACAGTATGGGAAAGGAATGTGGGGGTCATAAAGGGTAAAGGGGGTGAAATATATGGTGACGGAATATTTGGCTTTGTGTAGTGGGCACACAGTGCAATATACAGATGATGTATCATAGGGTTGTACACTCAAAACCTATATAATCTTATTAACCAATGTTATCCCAATAAATTTAATTTAAAGAAGTTCATAGACTTCATGACATTACTGATGTGGAATTAGAAAGTTGTTTAATTTAATATTGATTAATACAGATGTATTTTTAACCTTTAAAAAGGTTATTGTTATACCATAGCTTTGTTGTTGATAAAATAAGTTAACTTTTATCCTAGTCAAGTTGGTTTTTTCTTGATTTGTTAGCTTAAGCCTAAAAGCAACTTCTGTCCTTATATTTTCAGTTGGACTATTAAGCTTATCCTTCAGTGTCTGTATTTAATTGGTGTATTAATGTGTAATTGTTTAAAAAATGGATATTAAAAATTAAGTTAAAACTTTGTAATAGTCAATTTTTTGTAAACTTAAAAGTGTTCTAAAAAGTCTGTTAATTAAAAAAAATAAAAGAAAAATAAACAAAAAATTAAGTTAAAATTCATTGTTTTTGTTTTATAAATGACACAGTCTTAAATTTGTCACATATAATTACATTTTTATATTACTGGTGAGGTATTCTGTATATGTATATATGTTATAGTGCCTGATCTTTTTAATGTCAGAACTAAAAATGGGAATCTGTTTTTTAGGTATGTTCCGCATCACAATTTGAAGAACTTGGGACTGTGTAAGTATACTTAGCCAGCATTTTAACAAAAAAAGCTCTCATTATTTTTGAGAACATGCTTGAATATTTTAACGAGTTTCTTCTATGTCATTAACTTCCTCATTAAGTAGGAATTGTAGGCCAGAGACAACATAAGTGAAGTCTCTGTTCGATATAATAAAATATGAACCCTTTAAATGCTTTCAGATAGCTGGAGACTTTATCCTTTATAAACCCTTCCAATCCATTTTCTGAAATATTCTTTCTGCTTAGTATAGACTGGTTTTATGTTTTGTTTTTTTCAAAAAACAAAGTGTGCAATTTTTGTAAACAGGTTAGAAGAATTATTTCAAGTTAAAAATATTTTAGTATTTGAAAGAATATCTTTGAATTAACCAGATGCTAATTTTAACCATAATTTTGATAATAAATATTTACTCTTTCTATAAAAGTAACTTGTTTATTGGGGAAAATGGCATCTGCTGTTATATCAGGTATGCCGTGCAGAGTAGTAAAAATATTGTTTCTGATTAGCATAAAAGGTATCAGTCTTTGTAGACGTTTGCCTTAGAAAATTTTTTATCCTATAAAGTCTGTTCTCTTAAAGTAAATCAGTTTACAGTGGTGAAAAGGGTACCTGGAGTTTATCTTTTTGGTCCCCTCTAGAATTACCTTTAAGAGATTTTTGCTTTGATGTGATGTCATTAGTCTTCATTGATGTTTAAGAAGTAGCCTAATAATCTGTGTCTTTAGAAGTAAGATATTGAGGATCTATATTAGGTCATTGCCTTCAGGAAGACAAAGGAGACGTCTCTATTCTCGGCACTAAGATTGCTCATTTAGACAACTAATTGTTTATCTTGTGGGTATTGTATAACTGTCTAGGTGCTTTTGTCACTCTTGGTAATAGATTAGAATATGATTGTGGCCTATTTATAGTAAGTATATAGGTCTTCAAAGTATGTAATTTTAGATTTATTTCTACTTCACATTTTTTTTAATTACTAGAGTATTTTGTAGGGGAAGCAATTGTAGGTTTACATAAAAAATTGAGAGAAAAGTATAGATTTTCCATATACCTCCCTCCACTATGTCCCTTATTATTTACACCTTGTATTAGTGGCACATTTGTTACAGTTGATGAACCAAGGTTGATATATTGTTATTAACTAAAGTTCATATAGTTTCCATTAGGGTTCATTCTTTGTCTTGTACATTGTTTGGATTTTCAGGAATGTATAATAACATATATCCACTTTTATATTATCATAAAAAAATAGTTTTGCTGTCCTACAAGTCTCCTTCCTGTGCTCGACCTACCCCTTCCTCCATCCCTCCCCTTCCTACCTTCCCACCTTTCCTGCCTTCCCTCCCCCAGCTATTTGGCAGCCTCTGATCTTTCTACTGCCCATTATTTTGCCTTTTCCAGAAATGTCATATGATTTGAGTCATACAGTATGTAGCCTTTTCAGATTAGCTTCTTTCATGTAGTAATATGCATTTAAGATTTGTTGTTCCTTTTTAGTTGTTAATCTCACTCTTTGTGTATACATTTTTGTCATTTTTCTTACCTTTTTTTAAAAAAGATTTTATTTATTTATTTTAGAGAAAGAGGATGGACGGGAGGGAGAAAGAAAGGGAGAGAAACATCAATGTGTGGTTGCCTCTCACACACCCCTAACTGGGGACCTGGCCCGCAACCCAGGCATGTGCCCTGACTGGGAATCGAACTGGCGACCCTTTGGTTCACAGACTGGCGCTCAGTCCACTGAGCTACACCAGCCAGGAGGCTTTTTGTCATTTTTCAAGTATACCTTAAAAATGTTGAAATTCTAGATTAAAATGTGATAAAAATAATATTCAACTCAGCAAATATTTCAGAACCTGTTTGTGCCTTCTGAAATAGGAATACTGAAATGGCTAAAATGGATTTCTGCCTGAGGAAATACATAGTTAAACAGATCATTTAATATTGTTAAGTGTTATGCTAGAGAGGTCTGTGGTTAAGGTGACAAAGGAAATTGGGATTCACGTGGTCTGTATATATAGTGAGACATATCTGTGATGGATTAGGGAGAACCAGATTAAATTATATGTAGCATCTCTTCAGTACAAAGGTTTTGGAATAAAATTGTATTCCAAATTTAATTTAATGATAGCTTTCATTTTAAATTTTCCTCATAAAGCTGTACTTCCTTAAGAGCTATTAAGTATGAAATAAATTGTAGCAGTTTTAGGATGTACTTGACTTTGAGTTGAATAATTCTGGAAATAATTGTTTTTTAAAACATAAGTTGGTGTAATATGGGAAGAAAGCTGATAGGCATTGTTTCTGCTATCTTTTTTTATCTTACAGATGATAATGGAGTTTGGTTGTCCTTTTTTATGTGTATAACTAAATATAAGGTCTTTGTAAAAATTCTAGGTTGAAAGAAAAGGAAAATGGAATGAAGAGAGTAGAAAGTATGCCAAAAGAGAGGGAGAGTGATCTTTCTAGCAGAACGAAGCTGCTACAGGTGAATACGCGTACTTAAAATTAATTGTGTGAATTATTTGGATGTTTTTGAAACAATTTTAACTATTACAAAAGAAAATAGAATACAGAATGATTCTCCCTCCCACCTAGTTACTGAGTCTCATTCCTCAAAGATAACTTATTATCATTTATTTGCCTATCTTTTGAGAACATGCCCATGCACGGGTGTGTATGTAACCAAGCAAACGGGGGCTCGGCCACGGGGCACCTTGATACAGGACCCAACAATTAGTGTTGAAGAAAACAGGTTTTTATTTACAGCTTTCCAAACTCGGCGGTGCTGACAGCACTCCTCCTCAGTGCCCTGTGCTGTCACGAAACCCAGCACTTCCCTTGCTACCCAAAAGGCTATAAGCCAAAACCATGTCCAGAAGTTCCCCATATCCTTATCTGTTCTTAAGCCGGTTGCTCACACAGATCTCTGTCCTCTCTGGAAAAGGCCCTAGGTGTGTTTCAGAGTCGCTGTCCACTGCAGCAGCTCTCTCCTTCAGGATCTGGGGTACCTTGTCCTCAGTCTCCTTGTGGTGGTTCAGGAAAACATGTGCCTTTTCCCTGGGGCAGCAGCACAGCTATTACTTGCCATTGTTATGCAGAGTGTCTTAGCGAATTGTCCACTCCCCCTTCCCCCAATTGAGTTTTGTGGGGAATATGCTCTGCTGGTTTTGGGGACCTCTGCTCTGCACCCTGTTACGTGTATACTTAATTGTTTTTTATATTTAACCATACATGTGTATTTTGCTCCTTCTCCCCCATTAATAATGTTTTTGAGATCTTTGCACATAAACACTTTTCTATCTTTTACTTTTAATGCCTTTATGGAATTTTGTTTTATGGTTGTGTCATCCTAGTTTATGGATACCTAGATTATTTACAGTTTTGATTCTTGTTACAGTAATTCTACAGCGAATATCCTTGCACACAAACTTTCAGTACTGTTGCTAGTATATCTATACCTAAAATTCCTAAAAGTGAAATTATGGTTCAGAGTTTTCTGCAGAGGTTTTTAAATTTCCTTTTTGAAAGAGATAGTTAAAATAGAAAATTAGTACATCCTCACCTTCATGTAGTTAATGTTAAAAAGTACTTACAGAACATTCGTTTGAAGTGATAGCAGATTTAGAAGCTTGCATTGTCTCTGACTACTCATGTTCACATTCATACTCTGAGTGTTGGTTCTGTAATATCCCCTTTCCCTCCCAAGCAGGCTTGTTTTAAATTTGTTGGATAATACTCTTGGAGAATACTCCAAGAGTATTTTTACTAATTTACATTCCCACCAGTTGAGGGCCATTTCCTTTTCATCCTCTCCAACACCGACATAGATGAAAACATTTGGTATTATGCTTGGTAGATGGGCAGATTGTTTTAATTAGTGTTTGATTATGAGGGATGTTAAGCATTCCTCCTTTGTATATGAATTGTCCTTTAATTTTTCCCACATTTTTCTCCAGGTTAACTTTTCTTACTGATTTGTAAGATCCTTTTTAACATAAGGGAAATTAATGTTGGCATGTGTGAGGTGATTTGTTTGCTTAAGTTTTTCTTTTGACTTCATTTGTGTTTTTTCTCTCCCTTTGGAAATTTAAAACTTTTGTGTACAGTGAAAGAGTAACAGTGAAGTAACAGTAACAGTGAAGATTTTATTTAGCACTCAGTACTTTTTACAAATTTGTACATGTTTTTATTAAAATTGCTTGGTGCATATAGAATATACGTAATTTTTACCTTTGGTGTTGTCTTAATTTTATGTATATCAATGTAGGTAATTCTTTTGAGTTTTAAGTCTTGGGACGAAAGGTATTTCTCATGGTATGATCATAAAAACATTTCACGTATTTCTAATATATTTATGATTTATTTTTGTTTAGATATTTTATCCTTAGATACTTTGAGTAAGTTATTAGAATAACGTTTCAACTTAAAACAAAGGCTAGCTGCATTATTAAATAATCCACGATTGTTTTACCTCAGTAGTTCTGCCCCCCGGGGGACCTTGAGCAATATTGGAGACATGCATGGTCGCCACAGCCAGCGGAGGGCTACTGTCATACCTAGTGGGTGGAGACCGTGGGTGCTGCGAAACATCCTCAGTGCACGAGACAGCCCCCATGGCAAAGTAGCATGTAACCCAGTGTATCACTAGAACTTGTACCCGTTTGAAATGCCACCGGTTCTAAATTCTTATAGGTATTTGGGTCTGTTTCTGGATTCTGTTTTCTTCCGTTGAGACATACCCACTTTCAGGCTAGTACTAAATAATTTAATTATTTTATAATTAGGGATTATTATGCCCTCTTAAAATTTTTACTATTTTAGAATTTTCCTGGCTTACATGATATGTTTCAAAAATTTATACAGGAAATAAAAATCTCTGTTCAGATATTGACATTTAATTTTTGTTTAAATAGGAGGTACAAGATGAAAACACATTGTTTAAATCCCAAATTGAGCAGCTTAAACAACAGAACTGCCAACAGGTAGGCACTGGTAGATGACTTGCCATTGATTGATATGGTGAAAAATTGTATAACCCAGGGTGGTTTATAAGTATTCTTACCGTTTTGGCTGTTCATTGAGAACAAAGTATGTGTCATTTTTATTTGTGTTTATCAAGCTTCCTGAAAACCAAGGCAATTTGCTGTGCCATATCCAAGATAAAATCTATAATTTATAAAATATGCACAAATAACATTGATCTGTATTCCAGATCTGCTCTGTATCTGTGTGTGTGTTTTCAGATCTTCTAGAATTTTTTTCAAGCAAGTCAGTTAAAATCCCATAGAGGTCAGTTTTAACTTATGTGTATACTCAGCCATTCCTTACCTCAAATGAAACATCAATAATTGGAGAGAAATGAAGAAATGTGTAATATTATAAGTAATAGTTTATGACTGTTTCAAATACTTTTTTGAGGTATAATTCTGCTTAGTTAAAATAAATTTTTAAACATGTTATCAAAATATCCTTTAAATTAATTTATGAACCTATATGAATAAACTAAGAAAGCATTTTGAGGGGCAAAAAAATTAGTTCCTGTTGACAAGAAGCATATAGTAATTTAATTTGAGATATTGTAGTCTTCAAGGAATAAGTATGTGTGAAGGGCTATATACCTGTATATATTATATAAAATCTTTTTGTTACAGGCAAGTTAACTGTTTGTAATTTTTCTTTTGACTTCCTTTGTGGTATTTTTTGACTTTCAGAAGCTTAGTGTAGTCAAATAGAAAATACACAGTATGAAAAATTTTAAGGTATTTACTCATCCTTTGCACCTTGTGGGAAATTGATAAATATTTGTTAAAACGAAGAGTTTAAGTATGTAGTAATGGTGAAGATTTTATTTAGGACTCATTACTTTTTATAAATTTGTACTTGTTTTTATTAAAATTATTTGGTGACCTATAGAATGTAATTTTTATGTTTGGCGTTGTCTTAATTTATATTTGAGAAGAGGCAAGCTTTTAAAGTCTTCTAGAAAGCTTTGTTTTGAAATAACATTTAACTCTTTTAATAGGCATCTTCTTTTTCCCCACATGAAGAACTATTAAAAATGTAAGTAATAATTTTGATTCATAATTTGGAAAGTGGTAACTTTTTGTGTACTAAATATTTCTAAAACAAGCAAGTTAATACAACTGCAAATGGTCACCCAATTTTTGCATTTCTATTTGGCTTTTGAACTGCAGATCAGTAGAGCTTAGCTATGCCTTTGGCTGAGCTAATGTACCTTTTTATGGCATTTTATTCTTTGAACATTTTATTTAGATTTTTTTTGGGGCATTCAGAAAACATCACTCAAATTAAACAATACTTTTTTTTTTTAAAGATTTTATTTATTTATTAATTTTTTTAGAGAGGGGAAGGGAGGGAGAAGGAGAGAGAGAAACATCAATGTGTGGTTGCCCCTCGCAACCCAGGCATGTACCCTGACTGGGAATCGAACCTGCGATGCTTTGATTCGCAGCCCGCGCTCAATCCACTGAGCTATGCCAGCCAGGGCCTAAACAATACTTTTTGAAGGCTTTACTTATTTAACCTAAATTTTCACATTTATTCTTCTATCATGGTGGAATTAAATAACATTTAGGCTTAGCTTATGCATTTTTAAAAAAATCTTATAATCTTTATGCTTGTTCTCTTTTAAGGAGACTCTTTTTTTATACTGAAACTTTTTATTGTTGGCCTTTATTTTTCTGTAAGAAGCTACACACATTTAAAGGTCATTTCAGATAGGTATGTTTCAACATGTTAAATGTCGAGTATGTTAATTAACAGTTGATATAAGTATCCAAATGTTCTCTCATTACAACTTGTTTACATTGTTGGTGGTTTACCAGTTTAGAATTATTAACTGTAAAATTGAGTCTTGGGTTTGACCATATAGAGCAAGGGTAGACAAACTTTTTCTCTAAATGGCCTAATGGGGAATATTTTAGGCTTCATGGACCACACAGGTCTGTTTCATGTATAGTTAGTTATATGTATGTATGTATTATTTTTCAAAAATATACAATCAGCTCTTGGCTGGAGGACCATACAAAAACAGACTCAGAGCTTTAGTTTGCCAACCCCTTATATAGAGCCTTATTCTTAGGGAAGAGCTATTTAACATTTGTAATTTAACCTGTTACTCAGGCTGCTCTCCAATAAAACAGAATTGAATTGTGACTCTTTGCCATTGCTTTCTTCATTTCTGAGAACTAACTCGTTAAACAGAACCAGAAAAATAAGAACCTCGTGACCATTAGGAAAATAATAAGGGAATACCTACCCCATATTCATAGTGTACTTTTATTGTGGGTTAGCCACTTTAAAAAATTCACAACTGATTTTATTACCTTCTGGAAAAAAATAATATATTTAAGAGAGTGCTTCTACATCAATTTCATTCTTCTGAGAATAGCTACTTTACTACCCCAGATACAAATAGGAATAACTACAACTACAGCATTTCATGTATTCATGAACCATTTCTTTAGGGGATGATTTCACTTTAATGCAATTTCACTTAAATGTCAGCTTGTCCTATTGTAAAAATTTATGTAAAAAATTATTTCTGAAAGTAAGAATTCATGGATAGGCTTTCTATAGTAATAGTAGCTAAGCTTAAAGAGTTTGCTTATTAAGTTAATGAATTTTTCAAAGCATCATGTACTTGCTGTTTTTATTTTGTAGTAACAAATATTATATTCACTGTTTACCTAAAATATTGCTTTATGCATTTATGTTCTGGTTTAGAATTTCAGAAAGAGAGAAGGAAATAACTGGTCTCCAGAATGAGTTAGATTTTTTGAAGGATGCTGTTGAACACCAGAGGAAGAAAAATAATGTAAGCATATCTTTATTGGAATAAAGCTTTTCTTTTTAGTTGTTCACTGAAGTATCATGGTTCAGAATTTTTAAAAAATCTTTTACTTTAGATTTTTCTTAATCTTTGTAAGTACTATTTTGTGTATAGCTTTTTGGGGGAGGATTATTGGGATAATTTTATTGGAGAACAGATTTTTTTAAATGAATAAGTGAAAAGACCATTTTGTATACTTCTGAATAGTATTTAAAATATTGAAGCTATAATTATTAGCTTCAGATTAAGTTTTTATTAAAATATAGTTGACTTTCTATTGACCTTTTATTTGGGAAAATTATTCCTTCAGTTCAACATTTTAAAATTAAGGTATTTCCTCTTTGTAAACTAAAAATAATGCCAGTATTCAAACGAAGTATTTTCAGTAATTAAATCTTTCAAAGTTTTCTGGAACCTCCTTTTTATTTTTAACTGAGGTGGTTCAAATTTGGGGAATTAAGCATGTTAGGACCTGAATACTTTTATGCTGAAATGGGAAGGGATAGTGCTCTAAGAAGTATAAATCTTGATACTCTTACTAAATTTAAATAGTGAATTAAGGTGAATTTCTTCAATTCTCTCTGACCAGAAGGTGACACCTGTGAGTAAAATACAAACATTTTTGGTAGGGAAGGACTTTTTGCACAAAAAAGTATGATTGCTAAGATTTAAGGAAGGTTAAAAATGTTAATGAAATCTAAGGGGATATTGATAGTAAATTGATGTGGTTTCTAATGAAAGTAAAATTTTTCAAAGTTTGTGTTAATTTATCAATTTAACAAGTTGAAATGTCCCTGCACCTCTGAGTTTGTCAAAATTAGGTATGGGAATTGCCCTCATGTATTCGTGTAATATTACTAATAGCATCGTTACTAATGGCGTCGCTTGGCTATAAAACCTGAATTGATTTTGCCAATATACTGCTAACATCCTAACTGTGTTTTATTATTGGGATTCTGAATAAAGTGTGCACAGTAAATGCCATTCTAATGCAGCTGCAGCAGCGCTGGAGGCACTGATGTGTATGAAAGGAGCCAGGACACTGGAGGCAAGCAGATTGCTAGTTCTGCCACTTCATCTGTTGTGTACACTTGACCTAATTTTTTAAACTATCTGAGCTGTGGATTCCCCATCTATACAGTGGGAATAAATGCCTCTTAGGGTTGTTGTGAGGATCAGTGAGAATTTATGTGAAGTGCCAAGTGCAGTGTTGGGAACATAAGTAAGTATTCAATAAATGGTGGTTATTGGCTTTTTATTTTTTGTTTTTAATCTGTTTGGATTTCTAAGTCTGAAGAACGACTGACATAGAGCAGTTTGTCCTTTCTTGTATTTGTTAATGAAATGCTGTTAAACTAGATCTTTCAGAGTTCCGTTTCCAATGACCTCTGTTTCTCTTCCAAGAGAGTGTGTTTTATAGCCTTCCTGCCTCCTGGTTTGCCTGGATCAAGTAGCTCACACAGTTCATGTCAGGTTGCTTTATGACATATACATTTGACCATGCCAAGAAAGATACAGAAGCACTGTGAGTTACTATGTCATTCCTAGGTAGACTTGAAATGTGTTAATTCAATAAAACATTTAGAGAAAAAAAAATGTTAAGCTGCAGTGGAAAGTCCTATGAGTGATACAAGGCCTTGTTTAAAAGTCACATGTAAAGCTTTTTGCATTCTTATGTATTTGCTTTGTCCTTAATCCTTTAATATTCGGTGTATCTGAAATCATATTTGTAATCTTGGTATGTGTGTTTACTTTTCAATGCTTTCTTCTTTGTCACATGTGCACAGTAACTACTTTAAAGCTGGCATATTTGGCGTGAATACTAAAACATGCGAAGTGGGCATCTTTATTTTCTCATTCAAATTTCTAAACATTGCTTTTTATTTTTTGCTAATATACATATTTTTCCATTGAAATAATTTTGCAGTAACCAGCATTTAAATGCAGTGCAAAATACTGATGAAATAAAAAGCAAAAATCTTTCAATAATGGATAAACTGAAATCACTCTTTCTAAAACTGATTAGGACCTTCGGGAGAAAAACTGGGAAGCAATGGAAGCATTGGCATCAACTGAAAAAATGCTGCAGGACAAAGTGAACAAGACTTCCAAGGTTGTAATGCTAACTCCTAGAAGCAATCCATTGAACAGAGAAAATCTGCAGCTTGTCTTAAAACAGACTAAAGCATTTAATTATACTGCAATTTAAATATAAAATCTTAGCCATCCACATCTATCATCTCTGCCATCTCTGCTTTTTTCATCTACTCCTTGAAGCTTTAATTTTGGGCATGCTGGTTTGTTGTGATTACCTGATTGTTTAAGCTTTGGTGATTACTGCTTTTAAGCTGAAAAGTCTCGGGAGAGCTGTGCCGCCCATGTAAGCTCCTGTGAGATAGACAGTGTGTGCCTGTTGTATTGATTGTTAAAACTTGGATGAAAATCCTGAGCCAAAAATATCTCACTGAATTAAGAAGTACATTCAAATGCCTAGGATGTACCTACAATGCACACTAACCTCTCCTAGGTTCTTTGGGGCACCCCAAGGTACTCACAGAAGGTGGAAAATAATACAAGTCTTAAAAGTGCAGGAAAGGGATCACTTCTTGGTATGCTGTTGGGTTTGGTTCCTCACAAGAGAGGTAAATAAAATTAAACTTTAGGTTTGGAAGTGGCTGGGCAGTAATGATACATGTGTTATGTTTGGTATGGAATATCAATAGAAGGGGTAATTCTCTTGACCAGAGTATGTATAGTACTCCTGAAACATCTCTCCCTGTCGTCAGTGTGATACAGGATATTCTCCCTGAGCTCAAGTTGTTCCATGGGTTTGAAGATTTCTAATGAATTATAAATAAGGAGAAGTTGTTTTTAAAGATTGTGAGAACTGAATGTGCCAGATTAGTCAAGCGTTTTGAAAATTCCTACCAAAAATAAATGTGGAATAGTAATAGTGAATTTTATAGATGGGTTAATAAAGCTCATTAATTATGTGATTCAGTTCAGCATTCTGTAAGTAATTTGTGTGCCCAGGTAATCTGTTGAATTTTAAATGTAAGTCTTAGTGACATTTGAAGGACTTTTTTTAAACTAGGGTTTTAATAATTTTTTTAATCATTATATGTTTGTAGTTATATTTCCTTTCATGTAATAGAAATTTGCTTACATACTTATCTACCTGGCCCTGATTATCACTAAAACAGAAACTTGAGACAGCTGGCAGATACTGGGAGCAGAGAAATCTAGACCAAGGAATAGAAGAATCTAGTCCAGGGAGGGTATTGTTCCATTGGGAGCAGTTGCAGTCAGTGCTGTCAGCAGCGGGGGTCCTGGCATAGTTTCTGGTTGTTTTTAAAACTTTGTTTTTCATGGTTAAGGACTACCTTTTGGCTTTTATTTTGGTAATAAGACTGGGTATCTAGGAAGTACTAATTTCTTAATCATTCTGCAAGAAGTTATTTGCTGCCTGTCATAGGCTTCTGGCATATTATGGTTCCAAAAGAAAGCTAGAGTTTATCCATGTTTCATCATGTATTTGGTGATGAGAATAGGAATTTACCTGCATTTCAAAACTTACCACCAAGTGCATGATGACTTCTTGCATAGCTAATAATCTACAGAGAATAGAATTTACAATCCTTCCCTATTTTAATGGAATCTAGTCCTCAGCATAAGTGTAAAGTGGTACTGATTGACCCAGAATCACAAGTTGTGCTGTAAAGAGTAAATATTCTTAAGGAGCTACTATAAATGTTAGTTTCACAAGAAAGATACTTTGCATATGTTACACTTAGGTTAAGATAGTAAGGAAATTACAATGATGCAGTTTTCAATTATCAGATCTCTTGTAGATGTTACAGAGGAAAGGAAATTGTATCCACAACCAAACTACTTTGTCAAATGAAAACTTTTTAGCTAAAATTGTTCATACAAACTAAAAGTAACTTCTCATCTTTGTGCCTCTTGGTTAAAAGTTAGACACTTATTTTTTTAGATTCTTTTTCCCTTGGGAAGTTTTTGAAAAACATTGTTTCACAGTGTCTCTTTTCCTAAGTGACTTTTTTTTTAGATACTGCTCTGCCATTTTTATGGTCAGATGGTAAAAAATGACTTCTTAATTGTCTCTGAATTGGCAGTTAAGCATTGTCCTTGAATGAGTAGACCATATTTTGTGCAGTTATGTGGGTGTATTTCTGAGAAATAGTAGACTTTATTGGAATTATTTAAAATACTCCATTAAAGGATCTCTTTTTAAATCCTGCCACTAATCCTAAATAAAGTTAACAGCTTTTTGTGTGCAGAAAATATGATTAATCTCTAGTTTTTTATTGTGTGACTTTAGATTTTCATGTTACTAGATTTTCTTGAAGTGTATACATCTTAAACCTGTAATAGATTCAAAGATCACATTTAAATGGCGGGGTGGGGAATAGGGTTGAGATCTTGCTGGCTTGCTTGTCTTTTGCCATCTGGTGAACTTCACAGATGTTTTGACATGATTTTTTTTGGCTTGGTTTAGATGTGCATTTTTTTAGCTCTCATTTTTTATCTTGTAGATAGTTTGAATATTGGATTTTTATTTTGTATGTGATCAAGCCATTACCCTAATTTTGACAAACCATGGTTTTGAGTTAATTGATATCCATTAGACTTGGATTTGGATTTAAATTCACCAAATTTGGACATGCATTTGTAAGAGTTAAACTTTAAATTTATAGCTGACAGAGTCCATCCACAAGTGTCAGAATTAGTCTTCTTGATTGATGCTTGGCATTGGTGACGTAATATGACATCAGTTTCTCCTCCTGTTTCCCATGTGCACCACTCATCAAATTATGATTTTTTTCTTTGTTCAGCCTAAGTAGTTCCACCTGGCCTTGAAGCTGGAAATAATGAAAGTTGCCATTTTAATCCCCTGGCATTACAGTCCATCAGTGACCCGTGTTTTCATAGAGATTTGCCAGTCAGTAAGCCTCAGTTCTGTTGCCGAGATGCATACTTTCTACATGTAGTTTGTTTCAGCTATGGAAAGTGGTTTCTGTACATGCAGTTTAAGGTTTTAGCTGCAGGAAATGTATTTTGTGTTTTGGGTTTTATTTGGTTTTCAAAGTGTTCCTGGACGGACAAATCAGTTGATTTCTAATGGCAAGGAAAATGTCTGTGTAGTTAGATGTGGCCTTGGCTTGATTAACATAAGACATGATTTGTTACTTGGGGGGGCTCTAGAGATTTTGTAGATTTTTTATGGAAGCCTTTTGACATTTTAAAATGGGAAAATTTTGATATTTGTCAGTACTAAGATGAGTTTTGAAGACATTTTGACTTTCTCTTCCCCTAGAGCTTAAAAGACCTTACCTTGTTTTTTGTTTTGTTTTGTTTTGTTTTTTGTTTTCAATTCTATAATCTTGTAAGTTTGATCCAATCTTCTGCTTTAGGAAAGACAGCAACATGTGGAAGCTGTTGAGTCGGAAGCTAAAGAAGTTCTCAAAAAACTATTTCCAAAGGTGTCTGTTCCTTCTAATTTGGTAAGATTTATTTATTATTTTTTCAAAACATGGCATTTTAATCACCCTTCAAGGAAGTTGTGAAGAAGTTGCATTTGCACTTTGCACTTGATTTCAATAGTGCATCAGTTCCTTATTCTTTTCCTCTTTTAACCTAGGGTGCTTTTAGGTAATGGAGGTCAGTAACTTGATTCAAAACTTATTTGTGTTTACTTAGCCAATACTTTTGTTGTACCTCTAAACCTTATTTTTTTAAATTATAGTTTATTGATTATGCTATTACAGTTGTCCTGGTTTTTCCCCCTTTGCCCCCCTCCACACAGCACCACCTGCTCCCTCAGGCAATCTCCCTGCTGTTGTTCACATCCACAGATCATGCATGTGAGTTCTTTGGCTACTCCCTTTCCTACCTACACTGTACTTTACATCCCCAAGGCTATTCTGTAACTACTGGTTTGTACTTCTTAATCCTCTCACCTCTTCACCCATTCACCCCCACCCCTCTCCCATCTGACAAACATCAAAACATTCCCTGTATCTATGATTCTGTCTCTATTCTTGTTTGCTTAGTTAGTTTTTTAGATTCAGTTATTGATAGATACATATGTTTTGCCATTTTGTTATTTTAAGAAAAAGAAGATTAAAATTATGAATAAGTCCTTTTAACAGTTCATATAATAATGGTTTGGTAATGATGAAGTCCTTTAGTTTTTTCTTGTCTGGGAAGCTCTTTATCTGGCCTTTGATTCTAAATGATAACTTTGCTGGGTAGAGCAATCTTGGCTGTAGGTCCCTGCTTCATGACTGAATATTTCTTGCCAGTTCCTTATAGCCTGCAAAGTTTCTTTGGAGAACTCAGCCGACAGTCTTATGGGCACTCCTCTGTAGGTAACTAACTTCTTTTCTCTTGCTGCTTTTTTAAAAAGAAGATTATTTATTTATTTATTCTTAGAGGGAAAGAAAGGGAGAGAATTATGAATGTGTGGTTGCCTTTCACGTGCTCCCTATTGGGGACCTGGCCTGCAACCCAGGCAAGTGCCCTGAATGAGAATTGAACTGGTGACCCTTTGGTTCCCAGGTTGGTGCTCAGTCCACTGAGCCACATCAGCCAGGGCTTTCTCTTGCTGCTTTTAAGAGTCTCTGTTTATCTTTACCTTTGGCATTTTAATTATGATGTGTCTTGGAGTGGGCCTCTTTGCATTCATCTTGTTTGGGGGACTCTGTGCTTCCTGGACTTGCACGTCTGTTTCCTTCAGCAAACTAGGGAAGTTTTCTTTCACTGTTTTTTCAAATAGATTTCCAATTTCTTGCTCTTTCTCTTCTCCTTCTGGCAGCCCTATGATGTGAATGTTGGACCTCTTGAAGTTGTCCCAGAGGATGCATATACTACCCTCATTTTTTTTTGATTCTTTTTTCTTCTTATTGTTCTATGTGGTTGTTTTGGTTCCTTATGTTCCAAATCATTGATTTGAATATCATCTACTCTATAGTTGTTTCCCTGTAAATTGTTCTGTATTTCAATTAGTGTATCCTTCATTTGTGACTGGATTTTTTTTATGCTGTTCACATCCTCACTTTATTACTAGTGTTTTGAACTCTGCATCTGATAGATTGCTTATCTCCATGTTGTTTAGCTCTTTTTCTGGAGTTTTGATCTGTTTCATTTGGGCCATGTTTCTTTGCCTCATTTTGGCAGCCTCCCTGTGTTTGTTTCTATGTATTAGGTAGATCTGCTTTGACTCTGTGTCTTGGTAGTGAGGCCTAATTTAGTAGGTGTTCTGTTGGGTCCAGTGGCACACTGCCCCCATCCCCATTACCCAAGTTACGCCCTTTGTGTGGGCTGAGTACTCCCTCCTCTTATAGTTGAGCCTTGGTTGCTGTTGGCAGATCAATGGGAGGGATTTTCCCAGGCCAGTCAGCTGTAAGGACTGACTGTGACCACTGACCACCACCCTCTACCCTCCATGAAGGATCAGCTGTGTAGGGGCAGGATGGTGGTGCTCTGACTAGGTCTGTAGCTGTCCACTGGGTGTGCTGGCCCTGAGATTTCCTGGGTGGTGCAGGCCAAGGGCAGCCCCCACCTGTGTTTTGCCCAGGGCACCCTGCTTGAGTTGTAAAGCAATCTGACACATGGTTGCTATTTGTGCTGGGCTTGGAGAGTTCAGGGAGAAGCCAAGCTGTGACTCTAAACTGGCTGTTGCTAGTGCTGGGCCTGGGGTTCACTGAAGCCAGCTGTTGTTTGTTTGTCAGGATTTAGGAAGTCGTGAAGCATGAGCCAATACCACCCATTCACATGGAAAAGCAGCTTGGGTGTGCCGTAAATCGGTAAATCGCGTGGGGCAGAGACTTTGGGGATCTCCAAGGCAGGCCAAACAGTGTTAGCCAGGTTGATGGAGTCTCAGATATGGCAGCAGCCTGCCAGCTCTGTGGGAGGAGGGTTTAGAAAAGGGACAGTGGCCTCTGTTCCCCTTGATGCCAGACACTTCAGCCTCTCCCTGTATTCCACTGGTGCCCTTCAAGCTGCCACCAGGTGCTGGCACCCAGAGGGAGTGAGTCTCAGCAGGTGAATCTGTGTGTGGGTTTTTAAGAGGAACTGCTTGGGGGTTCAGCAGTTTCCTCTACTGACTCAATCCCTGCCGGTTATCACAGCCAGAAGTTTTGGGGACTTTTCTTCCTGCCACTGGAACCCTGGGCTTGAGGGGTTTGGTGTGGGGCTAGGACTCCTTCTCCAGAGATAATCCTTCCCAAATTTTTAGCCGCAACATGTGGGTGTGGAACCAACCCATTCAGCATCTGTGCCCCTCCTACCAGTCTGGATGGATGTGGTTTCTTCAATTCTGTAGTTGTCAGACTTCCATTCAACTCAATTTCTGACTGTTCTGAGTGATGGTTATTCTATATTTTAGTTGTAATTCTGATGTGGTTGTGCAAGGAGGTGAGCTGTGTCTGTCTGCACTGCCATCTTGATGGGAAGTCCTAGTAAACTTCAAATATGAGACATTACTTAGAACATAAATACCATATTTGGGAAAAAGTGATTTCTTAATGGTTAATGAGCCAATAATGTTCTTAATGGCTTTATTCAAAATAAAACTATTGAAGTGATTGCTCCTTAGTTTTAGGAACACTTTGTTTTAATTAAATATGTAATATCATGAAGGAAGTTCTTTTCATTTCAAAACTTAAGATTTTGATCATCTATTAAGGTTTTCAAGTAAAAGTCTTGAGGATAACAGAACAAGTTCTTTTACTTGAGGTTAATGTGTGTTTTAAGTGGAAGGGAAGAGTTGCTTTGATTCAGACAATTAATACATTGAATATTTGAGTGCGGAGAAAGCTAGTGAGTATGTATAGTTTTCCAAAATGCTGATGTAGATCTTCCTTTTATTTTAATGGGGAATTGTATACATGCTCAGAAGTAGAACAGCATAACAAAACTGATATACCCAATATTCTGCTTCAGGCATTCTTAATACACAGTGTGAATCCATAATACATACCATCTTGTTTTACTTCCTATCCTGCACTTCCTAGATTATCTTGAAGGAAGCCAAATATCAGAGCATTTCTAAGTATGTAAGATAAGGATGCCTTAAGTACTACTACATTTAAAAAAATCCTTAATTTTATACATCTAGTCAACACATTTCTCTAATTGTCATGTCAGTTGTCTGTGTAGTTATTATTTAATGAAATAATAAGTACTTATTATAGTTTGTTTTAGTTAGGACTCAAGTAAGGGTCAACAAGTGATTGGTTTAAGAATATCTCTTAGATCTTTCTTATTCCATGGGTTCCCTTCTGTTTGTTAGCAGTCCCTACCCCCACCCCCTTAAAAAAGACCACTGGTAGTTTTACATGCAGTTTCCCAGTCTGGCTTTAAGCTGTCTGAGTCCTTGTAGTGAGTGCCATTGTGCTCCTCCGCCCTCTGTGTATTTTCTAAATTGGTAGTCAGTAGAGGCCGGATTGCGTCCAGGCTCAGTACTTCTGGAGTAGGTGGGGTGAAGACAAGACGACTTCATAGGCAGTGTTGTACGCTTCATCAGCACAGGAGAGATCTAAACTATATGACCTGTAGGGAGGTTTACAAACTTTACAGAACTTAGTTTAGTTTTTCAGCTGACTTGTAGTTATATTGAATCCTAGTATTTGAAGCTAAGTAGGATTTTCATAATATCCATTCAGCCTTGGTTCAAGTTTATGATGTGAGAGTGTAATTTTTTTCTTATTTAAAAAAGAAGAGGCCTTTTTGTCTAATTAGTGCTGTGGCAGATATTATAAAATTGTATCATACTATTGGGTGATCTCGGCATCCAGTTTTTTTCATTTCTATTTCTCATTTGATACAGTGTAGAGAATCCTGATTCAGCCATGTAAATGAAGCTTTAAATTTACAGCAGTTAATATAAATTTCATGTATTTTTTTCTTAGATTAAACTAAACCAAAGCCTTAAAAGAGGACTAAGAAGAAATTTGACTTAAAAGTATCTAGCAAATAAATACTATGTCAAACTTTAAAATTTAGATAAGCATAAAAATGTAGAATAATTTGTTCTGAAATTTAGAATAATGGCTAAAATGATAATATATGCCTTATGTTTGCATCAGCTAATCTGTCAGCACAAATAGTTTCTGTTGGTTTAAACAAGTAAATGTTGGTGTATGCTTAATCATTTTCTCGTTATGATTTTAAAAGCCCCTCATAATACATATTTATTTTGAAATTTTTTCAGAATCCTGGGAGCACCTTCAGAGAATTTGTAATCCTCTGAATAGTTTATCTTCAGTTAACTTTTAGTTTATAATCTCAGAATATTTGATTTTTGAGAAATGGTTTACCTGAAAAAATGTTTAGAAAAGTTATGCATTCTAGATTTTCTCTGTTTTAAAGATTGAATCTGTTAGTCCTTGCACTAGTAAGTGGGACGGCTGGATTTGAGCCCTGACCGTCTACCTATAAGTTGCAGATAGCCTTGGTTTGGATCGATAAGATTTCATTTTGATGTTAGTACATATGTATATATTTGGTGTTTGTTTTCAAGGCTTGGTTATGTACAATTTATGCATTATATTCTTTTTTGAAATTTCCAGAGGGTTGGTGTTAGTCTGTGTAGCTTTCTTTTATAACCATGCAATTTGTTTATTTAAATTTTTTTTGCCTATTTTATTTAGATATTTTTGGAAATTGGTTCTTTTTAATGCTTTTCTTCTCCACAGAGTTATAGTGAATGGTTGCGTGGATTTGAAAAGAAGGCAAAAGAATGTGTGACTGGAACTTCTGGCTCAGAGGAGGTTAAGGTTAGTTTAAGACGTGAAGTACCTATATTTTAACCAAAAAAGAAGTAAATCAGAATTTGTCTTTATAAGCTTGGGAAAAAAGAAACATGTACTACTGTATTTTGCCATGTATAATGTGCACTTTTTTTGCCCAAATTTTGAGGGAAAGTAAGCATGAGCATTATGCACGGGTGTAATCATTACATACCATGGGTGTAATAATGGGCATAAAAATCCCGTGTGTGGTGCGCACAAAAACGTGGGTGCAAGGTGCACATGGCAAAATATGGTATTATGGGTAGACTAATGATTTTTTGAGAAATTATAAGGTGATTTTATTTTGTATAAATTTTGGTGGAAATGCTGCAAGTCTTCCTTGCATTTGATTTGTATACAAAGTTAATTAATGTTTGTCATTTCTTTAACTCTTGTATATCTCATTTCTAAAACTGAATATTTGTCTCTTACTCTCTTTAGCCTGAGTTAAAAAGTAGAGCTCAGTTGAGGTAGGTAGGTAGAAACTGACTGATTTGCTAACATGTCCCCAAGTCCATCACCAGAAGTGTTCAGAACCTAGATGTGCTTTTATCCTTGACTACTGAAATTTGGGAGATTGACTTCTCTTTGTTAAATGGCATGATTAAAGTCCCCTTTCCCATGTGTGTCGCATAGGTATTATGATTTTACTTCACAGATGGATCTGCTTTGATTTTACCATCCTGCTGAAGAGTGACAAGCCTATTTATCATAAAATGGTGTAACGTATTTTGGAGTAAGCAGACTTGGAGAGTTTTATTAGCCAAAACCAAATGACCAAAAAGGTCATTGAACTTTATTTCTCCTTAAGAAGGTTGAAATGTTAGCGTTTCATTAGAAAACAGAAACCGTTTGCCATAATATACCGGTAAGTGCTGAAACAAATTTGAAGCACAAAACTTCTGGGAAAACGAGAGGGTTTTTCTGTGCTGTTCTCTGCAGGTTCTGGAGCACAAGTTGAGAGAGGCTGAGGACACACACACACTGCTCCAGCTGGAGTGTGAAAAATACAAGTCCGTCCTCGCGGAAACAGTAGGAAATGATTTTTAATCTACATTTTGGTTTCATTTTAAAACCATGAACTTATTCCTTACTGGCTTAAACAGTTTATTTTATCATTAGAACATGAATTTTTTAAAACAACTATGCTTTTGTCCATAGGAAGGTATTTTACAGAAGCTACAGAGGAGTGTGGAGCAAGAAGAAAATAAATGGAAAGTTAAGGTTGATGAATCACAAAAGACTATTGAACAGGTATTTAAAAAGGAAGCGCTTAGAGCAGTGATTCTCAAAGTGTGGGCCCTGGACCAGCAACATCAGCATCACCTGGGTACTTGTTAAAAACGCATGCTTGACTCTCACTCAGGACTTACTGAATCTGAAACTCTGTGGGGCCAATAATCTTTGTTTCAAGGAGCCCCTCAAGTGATTATGATGCCCACTCAAGACTGAGAATCGCTCGGTTAGTGTACAACTAAAGGGTAATGATAAAGAATGTAAAGTACTTTGAAAGTTACAGAATGACTGTGTGATGATAACATGAGGTAAAGAATTTGGGGTTTAAAATGAGTTTTAAAACATTGTATTGTGACTCATGATATAGTATTCAAGAAAAAGTAAGTAAGTCCTTTTCTTCATGTACCTGACTGTTCTTGTGCAATCTTGGTTTTTCTCCCACATACTCGGGTGTGGTGGAGTGGCGTATGTTGCTCGCTTGTTTTCCTGGGCCAACTGTGCAGAATTGAGGGATGCTGATGGTATTCTGTGTTAATGCATTTGGGGATTAAATACAGCCAGTTTTCAGTTAATTATTTTAAAATTAAGCTCTTCTAGAAGGGCCTAATGTAATGGCATGCAAATGGGGGGAGTTTGAATGCAATTTAAATCAAGTTAAATGTGAGGCTCTCATTTTTAAGGTCTTAAAATTCAGTATGGATTTAAATGAGATACATTTCAAGACCTGAAGTGTCTAATGGATTAAAATTCAAGAAAGTAGAAGTTTCTATTATCCTTGGTGGTTTGCTTGGTCATATAATTGTTTCACATTTCAGATGGAGTTGTCATTCACAGCTTTGGAACAAGAACTAGAGCAATTAAGAAGAGAAAACAAAGATACTGAAAATGTATGTTATTTCATTGTTTGATTTGTACCCTAGGGACTCATTTTAACCATTAAGGTTTTTCTTAAGATCTGTTCTTAAGATTTCTTTGATCTATTGATGCAGTCGTTAGGCATTTAAGAATATTCTTTGTAAGTTTTGAGATGATACAGTTTTATATTCATGAGTGTTGTAACTCCATCGTGTGGAAGCGTCTGGAAAGGGAATCTGAAGTGTGTTAACGTCCTTCTTTGTTGCACTGCTAGCTGAGAAGAGAGCGAGAGAATTTGGAAATGGAACTAGAGAAGGCAGAAATTGAACGATCCACCTACGTCACAGAAGTGAGAGAGGTATTGACAGTAGAATTTTTTCAACTTTGCTTCTCAATATAAGTTTATAACATAGAGATAAAATATTTCAGTATAAGTTGTTTGTGGCAAAGCTTCCAAGTAGCGTACATAACACGGGCTACCATAAGGAGATCAATCTTAAACTCTAAACTTCATTGCAGCTGAAAGATCTGTTGACTGAATTGCAGAAAAAACTTGATGATTCATATTCTGAAGCAGTAAGACAGAATGAAGAGCTAAATTTGGTAAGAAGCTTGTTCTCCACTGGGTATCCAGTAGGCTCTGGAAGCACTTTTGTTGAGAGGTGGAGAAACCATCCAAACTTTTTCTCCTTGCTAACATCTTTAGCTTGGCATTTTTGTAAGTTTAAGATAATCTTCATATTCTGATGACTCCTAAGATGATCTTCCTTTTCTTGGTTTCTAAGATGATCTTTCTTTTCTTAGCTCCTAACAATGGCATGTTTGGCTTGCAACTCTTTCTGAAAAAAATTTTTCCATTTTTTTTTTTTTTTTTTAATTTTTTTTTTTTTTTAAGATTTTATTTATTTATCTTCAGAGGGGAAGGGAAGGAGAGAGGGAGAGAAATATCAATGTATGGTTGCTTCCTGTGCATTCCCTGCTGGGAACTGGCCTGCAACCCAGGCATGTGCCCTCACTGGGAATCAAACCGTGATCTCTTGGTTCACAGGCCCGCGCTTAATCCACTAAGCTACACCAGCCAGGGCTCCATTTTTTTATAAAATCTAATTTCTTGGACAGTTAAATGAATAAAGAAATGAAATAAACTGGTAAACACTGACTGACTTCTGAAAATTGTCTTCTCAAAGTTCTGTAGTTAACTAGATCTTATTTTTTTAATGGCGAGGGAGATTGTCAAAGGTTGTAGGTACATCCCATCCTCTTTATTCAAGGGCAATAATCCACCGAGATTCTTATTTTAAATGATCTTTCTATAGATTATAGATAACACAAAGATTGTGAAATTCTTATTTAATTTATTTTTAGAAAGAAGGGAAGGGAGGGAGAAAAAGAGGGAGAGAAATATCAGTGTGTCATTGCCTCTCATGTGGCCACCACTGGGGACCTGGACCTGGCCTGCAACCCAGGCATGTGCCCTGACTGGGAATCGAACTGGCGACCCTTCGGTTTGCAGCCCATGCTCAATCCATTGAGCTACACCAGCCAGGGCAGCTTGTGAAATTCCTTATCATCAACGTATCCTTTAGGGCATAGCAATCATAAAACTATAGACAAAGATTTAGCTAAACTTAGCTGTCTTGTAAAGACATAGAGTACTCTGTATTCCTATTCTTAAATTTCTGGAAATTGATAAGGGTTGTGACAGAGTTAGTTGTTAGATAATTATAACTATCATGTAGTATATTTCAGAAACAATCATCATGTCTTGCTGTGACTTAAAAATTGTTATAGCATGTGATTAGATTTTTTTAAAGTACCTGAATAAAGTCTAGGAAGATTATAGTAAGTTTTCTTCTTACTCCAAGTTTATCCTGCCCAGTGTGCAATTTTCTTATTAGTACTGCTATATGTACCAAAGAAAACTTCTTAACACATTCATATGTGGTTGGTCTTCTGTGTTATGGTAGTGATTTATGGGAGTAAGTTTTCAGAATAGGGCTCTATGGGATGTACACATAGAGGCCCCACCCCACACCCACCTCCTTATTTTTAAAATAAAATTTTTGTTTTATTTACCTACGTTTTACCTTAACTGAATCATTTCCTCTGCAGTGTGAGACTAGTTTTACACATATGTTCACTACACACTGTACAGATCAGGATGTGTGATGCCACAGTCACACGCCTTACAGTGTGCTGTGTTTTCAGAAAACGATTTCTCCCACAGTTTTTGGAGATACTTTTAACTTTGGTGCTTTGTGGCTGACTCCAACAGTGTCATCAAATCCACAGGATTGTGGTTGAGTCTTCATTCAGCCAGGTGCTCTCTTTGTATTTTTTGCTGCTCAACTTCTGTTTAGAGCTTATTTTGAGGGTTTTTTTTTAAATTGCTTTGAGTTTATAACCTTTATTTTAGTTTTTGTTCGTTTGATCAGGGAAACTGTTTCCACATTTTAAGATAAAATAATTTTTTTGCCTGTACATATAGTGTGTGTTCTTGGGCCAAAGGAATGATCTCTGGTATATTTAATCAGAGTTAAGTAAAGGAGCAAAAAATGAAGAGGTTGTGTATTTAAACAGAGTTGTAAAAACAAAATTTCCAAATGGAACATCTCCCATAATTCTCCCTCTGGTTCAGTGTGTTAGCATCTTGTATTTCCCTTCCCCCTTGGGGTCTCCGGACCTGTTTGCAGTGTTGTGCCTGTGGGTGGGAGGCTAAATCAATTAGCTTGGTGAGTGTGAATAAGAAAATTACTTTTTTCGTCAATGTAGTCCATTTCCCATATTCATGTTTAAATCCGAACAGTTATCAAGACTAGAGGCATTATATATTGTCACTAGAGTTTTAATTAAAGAGCTTCGTTACTGTTTTGACAGCTGGTTATTGAGAAGTGTATCTTAAGACGTTTCTTGTTAGTATTACTGGGCCAGCGTGGTCTCGCCCTGATCTCCTCAGTGATGTCTTAAAGGGTGATCGACATTTAAATTTTCGAAATTTTCAATTTACTGGATTTGTAATTTTCTGTTCATTGTCTTTTAAAGTATTACACAATTGAATTTTCTTAACTGTATAGGTCAAGAAAGTCTTTAAACACCAATTAGTAAAGTTTCCTGAGTACTTGACATTTAATTTGGAGTAATTTAAATATGAATGAACTACTTTATGAATAGTGAGTAGTAACAGTTTTTAAAGGCATTTTACTAGAACTTGATAGTTTTGTTTTTACATTTGCAGCTTTCTACTCTAAAGTCTAGTTTGTTTCTGTAGCTTTTCTTATTTTAGCTTTCCCAGATGGCAGCCTCCACTGCTTAGCTTTTCTGTAACATCTGGTGCGGCATATTGGCTCATCTACTGTGCATAGTAACTGTGAGAGATTCCATTCTTTCTCATTCATTCTTCAGTCTTAGAGGTCTAAGCATAATCAAAGGAGGACGAAAATAAAGTTAATTACGGTGTTCCTTTATTTTTACAGTTAAAAGCACAGTTAAATGAAACACGCACAAAACTTAGAACTGAACAAAACGAAAGACAGAAGGTAGCTGGTGACTTGCATAAGGTAAGCAGCTGTTACATCATTGTGCTGTGTTGTGCCTTGAATCTTAAGCAGACAATCTGCTAATTCTGCATTTATTGTTTTGCATCATTTAATTTGTTTATAAATTTAAACTTACACACTTTTTGGGACTGAAACTTTTGGCTTGTTTTTTTTTCATTATTAAAAAAATTTTTTTAAAATTTTTAATTTTCCATTACCACATTTAGTGCCCTTATACTCCCCTACCCACTGCAGTCACCACACTGTTGTCTATGTCCATGAGTCCTTTTTCCTTTTTGCTCCATCCCTCTACTCTCCACTCTCCTGCATTACTGTCATCCTGCTCTCTATCCATAAGTCTGTCTCTATTTTGTTTGTTCCGTTTGTTCATAGATTCCACATATGAATGAAATCACATGGTACTTGTCTTTCTCTGACTGGCTTATTTCACATAGCATAATGTTCTCCAGGTCTGTCCATACTGTCACAAAAGGTAAAACTTACTTCTTTTTCACGGCTGAGTAGTATTCCATTATGTAAATGTCCATAGTTATTTTATCCACTCATCTACTAATGGACACTTGGGCTACTTCCATATCTTGGCAATTGTAAGTAATGCTGCAATGAACATATGGATGCTTACGTTCTTTGGAATTAGTGTTTTGGATTCCTTCAAATATATTTCCAGAAGTGGGATCACTGGATGTTTTTTCAGTTTAACTTGCTTTCTCATTTCATCACATTTGTGTAATTAATTGCTTTATAAAGAATAGAATAAACTTTAAATTTAATTAAAGTTATTCTTTTTTTAAAAATTTGGTTACATCCATATGGGGGCAATTAAGTTAGTGGGGGCAATGTGGTTGTTTATCTTCGTGGATCTAAAAGATGTATATAGACCTGATGTTTCAGAAGTTTTTTCCTTTTATTTATTTCTTTGTAGAAATACATTTCCCTTAATGTCATATAAATAAGCAGTTTTTAGGATTATATTTTTTATCTTTTGCATTAGGTTGGTTGACATATTATTTGTAATTTTGAGGTACTTTTCAAAGTGTAATTCATGTGTTTATTATGAAAGGTGCTTTAGAGTTACAGTTGTGTTCATGGGTTATATAGTCACTAGTAAAACAAGTACGTCACTTTTTCAAAAGTTGAAAGAAATAATTGGGTGGGCCAGAAACTCTGTATGGCTTTTTCTGTAAAATAAAAGACATATTTTTCATTTTCACCAATAACGTTATTGATTTGGATATCTTGAGTGTGTCGGCTATCTCTTGCTTTTGGATTCTAGTGGGGAGAGGCCAGGGGTGCTGTTGAACATCCTCCAGTGCATCAGACAGCCCCACAGCAAAGGATTGTTTGGCCAGAGTGTCAGTAGTACCAAGAAACTTTGCAAACCACTTCTGACATGTTTGGTCGGTCTCAGCACCTTCTCCATACGCTGCACAGATCTTTTTTTTGTGTTTCAGTTGTGTTTTTACCTTTTTTGAAAAAATAAAGCATAATACATCAAAGTGTTGCTTATTTTCTTCCATCTTCAATATTAAGTTAGCTACACAAAAATTCACCAGTTTTGATAAGGTCGTTTTTAAATGCACGCTGATACGACAGCTGTCACAGTATAATCTAATAAAATTGTTTCAAAATTGCTGACCCCTTATCTAGACTCATGTTAACCTGCATGTCAACTGCGTGTTGTTTGAACCGTTTAAAACAGTGAGCCGTGTGTTTTTATAATCTGGGTGAGAGAGGAAGCTGTTTTCATTGTGGAGAAAAAACTCAGTAGGTTGGCTTTACATTGTGTTTTTAGAAGAGCTTTAATCTTGTGCAAAAGATATAAGAAAATTACTTTTTTTGGTCTTGTATGTATTTAATTATCAGTTGTAGTATTTGGAAGCTACCATATTGCTCTCTTCACAGGCTCAACAGTCGGTGGATCTTATCCAGTCAAAAATAGTAAAAGCTGCTGGAGACACTACTGTTATTGAGAATAGTGATGTTTCTCCAGAAACGGTATGCATTTTCTTAATTTCACATCTCCGGGGTATATGAATTATATGCAGAAAAAAACGTGTGCAAGATCCATCTATGACTTAAAAAATGCCTTTGTAATATGCTTTCATCAGTTATATTGTTTTCTTAACTGATATCCTATCTCTGAAATGCAGTGTCTTTGTTAATGTTTGTTTTCACTTTAGCTTGGTGAGATAGGTCGACGTTAGGATTGTGCTGGGAAGGACTGTGGTATGCGGCTTATGGCTGTAGACTCTTAGACCGCCTGTGTCAGGGTCCCGGCCCTGCCACTAGTAGCTGTGTGACTTTGGGCAGATTCCTTAGCCTCTTTGTGCTTGAGTTGCCCCATTTGTAAAAGGCAGTGATAATAGTGCCTATGTTGTAAGGTTGTTGAAAGGAGTAAGTGAGTTACCATATAACACTTAACATAGTCGGTAACACAAAACACAACAGTGCTTATTAGCACCTGTAAGAGCTCAATGTATTTTTACTGTTGTTATGAAGGTTCTCTTCTTTGGTGCCCTGAAATTTTTTTATGAGAGGAGAAATAAATTTATATGTGATGCTCGTAGATTCTAGATTTTTCCCTTTGTGGCTCAGTGACAACATTTATGACAGCTTTCTTTGGCTCAAGCTAACTTGCATCACTAGGTAGCAAACACTCTTTATGTGGTTTTTATTGTTGATTTTTACGTCATTTTTCAGATTATTCATGTTGTATTTAAAATAAAAATTTTCAAGTTTTGATGGCAAATGTCCTTTTCTAGTGTTTAGAGTTTTTCACTACTTCCACCTTTTGTTTTAGGAGTCTTCTGAGAAGGAGACAATGTCTCTAAGTCTAAATCAGACTGTAACACAGTTGCAGCAGTTGCTTCAGGCAGTAAACCAACAGCTCACAAAGGAGAAAGAGCACTATTAGGTAAGAGTAACTGAAGTCGTGCTGTCTGTCTGTGGGTGATCAACATAGTGTGTGTGTGACTGTGTGTGTAGGGTGTGCTTATCATGAACGCAGGAGCTGTCATTGCCCTAGTGGAAACACTTCCTCTTTATCTCTTTCAGAACCTCCAGATGACAGCGTTAGCTGTCTTGGAGTTTTATTTCCATTTTGTATATATTTCGGTCTTTTAGCTTGAGGGGGGCATTAATTTTTGCCTCCTTTGCCCCCTGCATAAAACATGCTCTTGTAACTTGTATACATAGGTTTTGTTCCTTGTCAAATGTCTGCAGCCCCTTCTAAGATCTGATAAACTATCTGCGCAATATTTTTTTAATGACTTGGTAAATAAAATGACTAATGTTTTTGCTAAGTTAAGATTCTTAACTGAAAATCAGGTCATCACAATTTTTTTAAATTGGAAGCTGGGGAGGTTTGTTTGTTTGCTTATAGCTAATCAGGTCCATTTTTTAAAATTCTGAAGTGACGGTCTTAATCGAAGATAAATAAACCCATCACTAACAAACCATGTTATGAAGTTTTATTGCCCATATGACCTGGTAGAGCTCAGATTTGTTGGCACTTTAAAATGACTTTCAGGGCTGTATGTGCAGCATAGAGGGAAAGGTCCGGGGTAGAATAACTGCTCAGTGACCCGTGGCCGCTGGACTTGCTGTGGTCATCACTTTGTGAGGTGTGTAAGTGTTGAATCACTATTGTGTACCTGAAACTAATAATATGCCAACTCTAATTAAGAGATAAATTTAAACTATACATATTTTAAAAATGACCTGTCTTTCAGCTGGTGAATAAAATTCATTGATAGGTTAATTCCTGGGATTTACCTATTTTAAGAATGACTTAAGCCACACTGCCTTGGGTAATGAAGATATTTCAGTATGCACTGAATACTTCCCATATTCTTTCAAAGCTGTTGGTTCTAAAATAATCAAGGTATTCTGGAGATTAGTGAGTGGCCTGTGCAACTCAAAAGGGCAACTCATCACTGAATTTTCCCTTTCAGAACCCATACTTAAGGCTCTAAAGTCTATGTGGAAGTCTCAGGGTAGGTTAGGTGTCCTGCAAAAGCTGGGATGGACTGCTGTTTTTGTTACAAGGGCATTCTGTTTCACATTTACAGAACGACTATCTTCTGGCCTGCCTTAGCATACACTGTCCTTTAAAATGCTATTTATTTCAGGTCAGTTACCTTTAAGAACACTTTCCAAATAAACCCAGCTCATTTTTTTAACCTGTCAGCAAAAATAACTATACTATAGTCTTTTAGCTTTAGTAAGCTGCCCTTTCAGTTGCCTGGAGTCACACTTCTGCCACATTACTGCCTTCCCCAAATCAGGAAATACCTTTGTATCCTGTCTCACAGAGAAACTCTCCTTCCCCTACGTGTCCTCAGCCCCACTGTCTTCTCTCCACATGCTCCTTCCGCTCAGTCCTGAAACCATGTTCAGATGTCTTATGTTAAACATGCACTTCCTTTAGATTACCACTCTTTTTTTTTTTTTTTTTTTTTTTTACTACACTGTTTAACAAAGATTCTTAAACTAAGAAGCTATTCTCATAGCATCTGCTTGACACTAACTCATGCACCTACTCTAGAATGGCTTCTCTTCCCTCTGTTCGGGTGAAACCTGTTCTTGCTGAGGTCATCGCTGATTTCCTAATTGCTGGCTCTAGTACAAGTCCTTCTTTTGCATGTAAGGTACTGAAAATAGTTATGAAATGTGAAATGTGCACAATATGCAGATGTCAGTCCCTGGGCGTTGGTGTTGTAAAGGAAGGGCTTTCTTTCCAAGAGCTTAACCAATTTTGAGATCACCTGTTACCGCTTGTCTTTATACCTTGTCAGTAGTTTCTCTCCAGCATCTCAAAGGTGTTTTTTAATATTTCCTTTTTCCCCAAACACGTGGGCTGCTCATACACATCTTGTGAACCATTTGTGACCTGCCTGTTTCCATGTTTGCCTTAATCAGTTTACATTGACATCTGTACTGATCATTGGTAATAAGTTTTATTTTTAAGATTTTTTATCCTGATTTATAAAATTGTAGTAACTTGTTAAAATACACACACACACACTCTCTCTCTCTCTCTCTCTCTCTCTAGCAACACAGCTATAACAGAACTGTTTGCCAGGCAGCTCCCGTAAGTGATAACTTAGCATTCTTTTGTCAGCTGACGAGCGTAAGTCCAAATTTGGCAAGTGAAAGGGGTGGCTGAGCGTGAGGGGTATGTCATGGAGGATGAGGATGGGTGTGTGAAGAAGGCGCAGGTCCACCAGGCACTGGAGAACCTCCTTCCGTGCTTTCCAGCCACACTGACGCCGCCCACTCCTCCGCTCGGACCCCTCGGTGCCCACAGCTCTGTGTGAAATGTTTGTGTTACTCTCAGGTTTTTAACTTCAGCCTTCATTTTTGCTTATGTATCCTCCCTTTTGTGAACTCTTTAAAAATTGCTACTGGATGATTAAATTATAAATATAAATGTTTTGATTATGAGAATGTAGGTAATAGGTTAATATATGAAGAAACTATTTTTTAGTATATGCTCTATGGACATGGGAATTGTTAAGATAATTCTGTACATTATCAGTAAGGGAAAACTTATTTTTAAAACACGAAAATGAGAGAGGTGATATGCAGTAATTTAGTTTTCTAAATCCCAATACACAGTACTTAGCATTTCTGTAGGGGTGTATTTATCATATCTCTTTATTTTGTAAAACTTTAACCTTGCTTTTCTTTTGTATAAATAAGTCTTCCTACCCATCCCCTGTTTCTTCTCCCTCTTCCCATAGCCCCCCCACCCCCCGCCCTCCAAAAAGAAGGCTGTCATCCCTGTTTTCTGTTGGTTTTTTTTTTTTGTAATTAAGATAATTGCTTGTAGCTTTGGACTGGTAACCACTAGTATTTCATAGTGTACTTTTTGTTCCCAGATACCTACTTTTCCATGTGTTTCATAACTGCCTGCCTTCTTAGTGGTCTGAGTGTTGCGGACCTGTGATCACCCTGGGGTTTTGATCTGTTTGGAGTGCTATGACAAAAATCCTGCAGACTGGTGGCTTGCACAGCAGCTTATTTCTCGCAGGAGGCTGGGGAGTCCAGGATAAAGGCATCAGCGGAGTCTGTCTGGTGAAGCCTGCTTCCTGGTTTGCAGACGAGCACCTCCCCATTGTGTGCTCACGTGGCAGAACAGGGGAGGGAGGCCTCTGGGGCTCTGTTTGTAAGGACAGTAATTCCACTCATGACAGTGGGTCTTCCAAAGGCCCACTTCCACATACCATTTACGCTGGGGGGCTAGAGTTGCAGCATAGGGACTCTGGAGGGACACAAACGTTCAGACCGTAGCACTCAGGTTTCCTTACTTTGGAACAAATTTGTGGAATCCTGTGGAGGGAGGATGATCGGTTTAATGTCTGGCACTTCATGAGTTTGCCTCTGAGCACGAGCATGCTTCTAACACATAGTCATTGTCATTCATTTAATCTTCACAGCCACCCAGCACAGTAGGTAGTAGGTAGGTGGGTTGGTAGGTATTGTTAAATGTTTAATTCTCATTTTACAACAGACCCAGAATTGGTTCTGTAACTTGCCCAGTATCACACGGCTAGTAGCTGGGTGAGCTGGGATTTAAATCAAGACGGTCTGGGCCCACCTCCCCCCCCCTTTTTTAATCCTTAGGACCTGTACACCTCCCCCCCGCCCTTTTTTAATCCTTAGCCAAGGACATTGTTTTCATTGCTTTTAGAGAGGCATCAGTGTGAGAAACAGCGATTGTTGCCTCTCATATGTGCCCCAACTGGGGATCAAACCCACAACCCAGGCATGTTCCCTGACCTGAAAGAGTACCCACAACCTGTGTGGTGTTCGGGGTGACACTCCAGCCAACCGAGCCACACAGGCCCGGGCCATCATCCCTAATGTAGGCACCATGTGCTTTGATTGCTGTTGTCTCTTCTTTCTTTTCTCCTCATTCTATCCAGTCCTTTGTTACCAGCTTCTTAGGGTTTCTTCAGTCAATTCCGACTTTTTCCTAAAGTTGGTACTTGTTTTATCAATAGTGAATTGGAGAGGCTCTCAGTGTTATCTGGAAAAAAACCGAGGTGAAGTGTTGTATGTGTGTTCTGTGTGTATGTGCTCTCCCTTCTCCCGTTGACATGGAGATTGTTACATGATGCTGCAGAAAGAGAAAAGGTGTTTGTAGTGCTGCTGAAGTACAGGGTTCACGGATGAAAACTAGCTTTTATTCCTGCACACTTGACTGTCGTCTGGGCCAGGTTTCCATTGTGTGTGGTGTGTTAGCATAGCGCTTCCCAGTTAACGTGCTGGCGGATGACGTGCACTTCCTGATCAGTGGCTCGTCTTGTTTCAGAGAGCATGATAGCCGAGAGAACTTTGCTTTTAACTTTCTGATTGCTTCTTTTCCTCTCAACTTTTTATTTTGAAAAATTTCACATATAAAGAAGTATTGAGAGAATAGTAGGTTTACACACCTTAACCTGCTTCATCTCTACCTGTGTGTGTATTTTGTTGATACCGAACCATTTGAAAGTAACATTCAGGTATCGTGATGACATTTTATCCCTAAGCATTTCTATATGTATCTCCTCAGAACATAGTCATTCCTTTACAAATCCATAATATCGTTATCACATCGAAAACGATAAAACAGTAGTTCTATAATATCATCCAGGATTAAACCCATATTTAGTTTCTTCAATTATACCCCAAATCTCTTTAATTTTTCCCCAAAATCCAATCAAAATTCACATGATTTGGTTAAGTCCTTTGAAGTTTAATCTGTTTCGTCATTTTATCTAACTTCGAAAGCTTCATATGATTTCAGAAAATCTCTGTCTGATCCTGTGTGCGCATGGGTGTGAGGCTGTAATTTCAGTCCCTCTTCAGTGCTGCTCACCTTAACAGCTTTTCGTTTCCCTTGCGCAGAACCTATAAAAATCTATTCTCAGTGTTTCTCTTAAACAGTTTTTAATAGGATTTTAAAATCCTTACATTATTGTCAGTTTGATCTGAGGTTTTGGCTTACATATTTTAAAATCCAAGTAAAAACTTCTTCTGAATTCTGAGATTTTTCTCTTGTTTTTGATTACAATTAATCTTAATTGCTTTGATCCTAGTAGAAAGGACCTGCTAGATCAAATGGAGTGTGTGCTTTTACTGCTTGACAGATGTTTCTGATTGCATTTTGTTTTTTTGTTTTAAAATGAATTTATTTCTTTCTGATCTTTTGCAGAGTGAAGTAATTGGGAAACTGCTCATTCAAGGATAACAGGAGGCATTGTATTATATTTTGCCAAATTAAAGCCTTATTTATGTTTCACCCTTTCTACTTCGTCAGAAACACTGAACAGAGTTTTGTCTTTTCTAATCCTTGTTAGACTACTGATTTAAAGATAAAAAGCCAACTCTGTAGACACCTTCAGAGTTTAGTTTTATAATAAAAACTCTTTGAATAATTAGACCTTTACATTCCTGAAGATAAAATAAACATGTAATCTTTTATCTTATTTTGCTCAATAAAATTGTTCAGAAGATCAAAAGTGGTAAAGACAATGTAAAATTTAACATTTTAATACTGATATTGTACACTGTTTTACTTAACATTTTGGGGAGTAACTGCCTCTGACTTCAACTCAAGAAAACACTTTTTGTTGCTAATGTAATCAGTTTTTGTAATGGCGCCAGCAAATAAAGGGATGCTTATTATTCAGACTTGTTCTGATTTCATTGAGCTTTAACAGATGTGATTAGGTCTACAGACAGTGTAATTTAGAACACAGTTAGTAATTTCAGCCCTCCGACAAGGTAAGGTGGGCGCTGTTGCTCACTCAGCTCCCTGCTGGAGCTCGTCCTCCTGCGCTTCTGTGCGCGCGGCCCAGTGCAGAGGGGCTGCGGGCTGCCGGAGGGGCCAGGGCGGGGGGGGGGGGGGGGGGGGGGGG
>CM052538.1:162373554-162385124 GCA_028533065.1 Trachops cirrhosus
AACACTGACCGATTACCTGTGCCATCGAGTATCGAAGCGTTTGAGCGCCTCGCTTCCCTGCTCTTTCCGTCGCACTTCCGCCTTCCCACGTTCTGCTCTCTGCCTAAAACTTTCTTTTCTTGGACATCATTCTTGACTTGCTCCCTGACCGTCTTGAGAGCTGTTTAAATGGCACTTTCTCATCACTTCTTTCTTGATCGTCCAGTATCCCCCTATCTCCATGTCCCCCTACCTGTTTTTGTCTGTGGCATTTATAGTCTTCCGATGCGTACTTGGTCACTCCCCAGTCCCCCACCAGAGAGTGAGCTCTGTGAGGGCAGGAGTCCTCTCTTGTTCTTGGCTTTATCCCCAGCTCTGAGAAAGTGCCTGATACTTAATTGTGCTCAAACAGTTAAGTGAATGGATGGATGAAATTTATTGTATAGCTGGGAGATTTTTCTAAAGTGTTGCTTCCCAACATTTCACCTCACAGCACACGAACCAAGTAGGATTTCTAAGGTGTATGGAGCTAAAGCGGAGAGGCTGCTGTCGGCCAGGGAGGACTGCTCTAGTCCTTCCCTGGCTGCTTTCAGCAAGCCACCGGGAAATGGAGCTGGAGGCCAGACACCGTATCAGCATCTTCTCTCTTTTTCCTTCTCTCTGCCTGTAAAGATACTTACATGTCTCTGCCACCTGAAAAAAACAAACAAACAAATCCTGTCTTCTATTTTACAACCTTTTCTTGCTACTCTTCTCTCCCTTCAGAGCTTAGTTCCCAAGAATTGTATAGTTGTATATTTTTAGTCTCCCTCTCTGTTGGATTTTTTAAAAAAAATATTTGCAAGAGACTCAGAGGACTCAGTCCAGTGTCTTGTTAATTTGTGTCCCCTTCCTCAACCTCCCAACCAAATACTCATTCATCTTTCTGCGTCTGAAGTGGCAGGAAGTTCAACAACATCCCTATTCCGACGGGACAGTTGTAATAGTTAATGGTTATTAGTTATATTAAAACTCTGTTCCTGTTACTTGCATCGGTTTGTCCTGCTTCCTTACTCCAGACACATAGGAAAAGCATATTACCCTCCCGTTCGGTTATTCAGATACATCAAGATAGCTCCACGTTCCCTTGAAGTCCATTCTGCTCTAGGTTAAGAATTCCAGTTTCTTAGTTGCTCCGAGTGGTGAAAGGCCACGCCAGCCCACTCGCTCCATTCACCCCCAACTGGCCACCTCTGCCCAGCATGCTACAGGATCACCGGGGGAGAAATGGAGCATCAAAACCAGGAGGGAGCCACGTGTCCTTGATACCCAGTGGCTTTCCTTGCCACTATTGGAGCCGGCGGAGGTCAGAAGCCCTAAGAGAATAAATTGGGGAGAACCTACTGGAGGAAAGTGACCAGTGCAGTTGGGAACAGACTTGTTGCTCCCCCAGAACAGAATGGAGAGACCTGGAGGTGGGTGGTGAGCGGATGCCTATAACCTTGGTGTGGCAAAACTGGCAAGTTCCCTTGGGGTCAGTGACATTGTGTAAAGCATCCGGGCTTGAGTGGCTTGCAGGTGTTCACCCAGCAGCAAGAGGTGGTAGGGGGTGCCCAGTGGGCAGTAGCTGTGTTGCCCAGTTTGAACCAGGGCCAGGGTTTTTCCATGTGTCTTGCACCCCAGGACAGACTGCATATGGGCACCTGTCACTCATTGGATCTTCCCTAGATGGCATGTAGAGGAAAAGAAGTGACCACCAGGAAAGGGCTGTAGTTGTATCCTCAGTTGAATAAAGAGATCTTTGTCCCTTTCTCCCTTCATTATCTGGGTCCCCAGAGAAGGGAGGGCAAGCCTGAACTGGGGGAAGGTGGGAGATGGGTTCTTAAACTGGGCTGGGCTGGACTGATAGTAACCAGGGTTACAGGGCAACTGTGGGATCTGCTCAGGAGGTGCTTAAGAGGGAGGCACTGTGGAGTGTGGTCGGAGACCGTCGTGGGTAGAATGAGACCAAGTCCAGGCTGTTCTACCGACTGGCTGACAGGTTTTTCTGTTTCTTATTGACTCGATTTTTGTCATGTTTTCATTGAAAATCAGGCCATTTCTCATTCACTGGTGGAATTCTATAAGCTAACACGTATCACTTATATAACTTACCACATGCCAGATATTTTTAAAGCACTTTATTTATATTAACTAGTTCTCACTAAAACTGATTGGGAGTGCTTTTAGCATCATCTCCATTGTATATCTTAAGGACACAGGCACAGGGAAGTAATTATATTGTCCAAGGTCTCATAGCTACCAAGAGGAAAGAGGATTCCAGTTTCCAACTTAAGCTTCCTGGCTTGACTCACATTCACATGTTGAATACATAGTCACATAATTATATATGTATAGGCTTATAATTTAAAAACTGTATAGTTAAATTTTTTTTCTTGTTTCATTTTAGAGAGGAAGGAGTAGATGTGAGAGAAACATCACTTTGTTCCACTTACTTACGCATTCTTTGGTTGCTTCTTGTATGTTCCCTGAGGATCGAACCCACAACCTGGGTGTATCAGGAAAACGCTCTAACCAACTGAGCTACATGACTAGGGCTGTACAGTTTTCTTTACCTGCAGTTTTTTGAGATGATAGTGTACCTTCTCATTTTCTCCTGGTAATACTTTCCAAGTGATTGTCAACCGCAGTGGTTCTCAAAGTATGGTCCTCAGTGCCCTGAGCATCCCCAAGATCCCATTAGAGGAGTCAGCAAGGTCAAAACTACTCTCACAATACTATGTTGTTTGCCTTTTTTGCTGATGATGCTAAAGCAATGTGGGTAAAATCACTGGTGCTTCAACAGAAATCAAAACAGTGGTTTCAAACTGTATTAGTAGTTCCTGCATTTTCACTACTACTCACTGCAGTGAAAACAATATGGGATTCACAAGAATGTCTTTTGTGATCAGTAGTGATATTAAAATGAGTTTAGGGGTATGTATAATGAAGTGTGTTCACATTTGAAAGATCTGGATAACTCAGTGAACCAGTATGTCAATGCACAATGTTAAAGAATTGTGCATGGGTAAAAGATCTATTGAAAAGAAGTACAAATTGGTAGTTACAGAATAGCCATGGGTGTGTAAATTAGTATAAAAAAGGGAGAAGCCAAAGAACTCATATATGTGTGAACCATGGATATGAACAAAAGTGTGGGAATTGCCTGAGGGAGGGGCAGGTGCTGGGACAACTGTAATAGCATAATCAATAAAATGTAATTAAAAAAAATCCACTGCAGATCAAGGTAATGAAATTTAATGTACCTCATACAAAAAATTACTGATAAGGATTCTGATTCCATGTTGTAATTAATCTTTAAGAAATCGCCACATGATGAATTTTGCTGTAGTATCAAAGAATGTCCACAATTACCTGAAGTGGCTACTTTTATGTTTTCCAATGACCCATCTGTATGAGGCCAAATTTTCTGCATGTACTTTAACCGAACAACTTACTACACCAGATGGACTGCAGAGCAGTTGTCTCCTATTAAGCCAGATATTAAAGAAGTTTGCAAACATGTAAGGCAGTGCCAGTCTTCTCACTACATCTTTGTGGTTAATTTGTTTGAAAAACAACGTTATGTTTCACAAAAACATATTCATGGTTGAAAGTCGAAACGAAATGCAGGTTTAGCTGCCTGCGTCTTCCAAAGCCAACACATGCAGATGGGTGCTGGTGTAAGGAAAGGGTTTATTCCAGTGCTGGCCACCTAAGAAGATGGGGGACTCTTGGCCCCAAGCCCATTTTACCGTCTCGGGGCAGGCAGAGGTTTTTATAAGGAGGGGGAGGGAAACAACACAGAGCAAGGCGAAGGGGTTGGAAAGTTCGCCCCGTGCAGACCAGGACAGTCTGTTCCGACGGGGATCCTGAAGCCGGTCAAGTGATGGTCTCGTGTGCGTCATCCTGTCTTTACGGTTGAGGATCAGCGAACATCCCGGAGCTGGGATGCCTGAAGGCCAGAGTCTGCTGCTTTCGAAGTTTGCTCCTAGAATTCTTACACAGACATGCTGTTTACCTACGAGCTACATGTTAGCCTGTCAGCATTTGCAGAAACCATGTCAAGAAATGGTGGGGAAGACTACATTATGTTGGTATTTTAAAATAAGAAATGAACATTTAATGTTTTTCTTGATTTTAATTTCTTGTACATTGAATATTGATAGAAGTAACAAAGACAAAAGCTTTTTAAAAGTGTAAGGGATATACAATGGAATATTATTACTCAGCCGTAAGAAAGAATGAAATCTTAACATTTGCTCCAACATGGATGGACCTTGTGCTAATAAAAATAAGTTAGATAAAGACGTAGCATATGATTTTACTCGTGTGGATTCTAGAAAACAAATGAGCAAACAGACTTGTAGATACAGAGAACAAACTGGTGATTGTCAGAGGGCAGTTGGAGGGATGGGTGAAATAGGAGGAGGCTACCGAAACACACAAACTTCAGGTTACGAAGTAAGGCAGTCAGGGCTGCGGAGTGCAGCGTAGGGAGTGTAGTCACTGATACTGTAGTAACTGGTGACAGGAAGTGCTGGGCTTCTGGTCGTTTTGTAGGTGTACAGATGTCAAGTCCTGTGTTGTACACCTGAAGCTAATGAAATATTGTATGCCAATGGCACTTCAATTTAAAAAAAAGTGAAAGGAGTTCTGAGGTAAAAAATTTGAGAGCTACTGGTCTAGAGTGTTTATTCCAACAGTTTTTAATAATATACTGGGCAATGCTGTCAGCACTTTTTTTTTGTTGTATTTTGTTTCATGTTTAATTTGCTTATGTTTTTATCATTTTTATCTTTTTCTTTGGATTTATTTTGTTACTTTGCCAATTTCTTTTCTTCAAATTTATTTTTCTATTTCAGTTTTTAAATATCATGGCATTATTTTAATGTCAATATTTTATTTATAGCCAAAAACAATTTATCTTTTAACGTTCCTGAATATAAAGAAGCTAACTTATCAACAATAGTTTCATATACCCTTCTGAGCTAATCTCATTTTCAAATCACAGCATTTCCAGACTTGACATTTTCATGAACTAGTGATGCATGCATAATTTTAAAGTTACTTTGATTACTCACATTGTTACAGGTACAAAGTTCGTGTGCCCGGTGCTTCAAAAGAAAGGCCATTATTCAGCACATTAGAGTTTTGGAGTAAGGTAAAGTTTATCGATGGAGAAGATGGGAGAAATAATTCTCAAATCCGTATTAAGAGAGCTGAACATTCAGGCATTTTATATATCATGGGAAGGGGTGTTACTCTCAGTATTTAGCTAATTATTAATTACTAAGAAAGGGCAACAAGGGGAACTAGACGTTAATAAACTGGGGAGCTCAAGCCTGTTTGCTTCACCAGGAAACTACCGGTTTCGCTCTCCAGGGTGCCACAGCTGTGTGCTCTGCCGAGGGGATTGGCACGCCTCCCTTCCCTGCCTCCCTTCCCGCTCTGGTACGGATTCTGCGGGGAGGGGTGGTGCAGGGGGAGGTGCTGGGCCACAGAGGCCTGTCAGCCTAAGTAGGGGGTGGAAACCTATCAAAAGCCTGTAAAAAGCTTGGGAGGTTGATTGGTTCTTTTGAAAAAGCACCTGGTTCGTCCCAAACTGAAGCTAACATAATCCCAGGGAAACAAAGAAACACCCCACCCTCTCTCTCTCTCTCTCTCTCTCTTTTGCCTGGGTGACCTGCCTTCATTTGGGGCATGTGCCTGTTCTCTCCATGACCATGTGGCCTTAGTAGCTGTGTGGCTGATGCCATTTGGACACCACATGCAGGCTCCAGAAGGGAGCCTGAACACCACAACACAGCAGTGGACTGCAGCTGGAAACACACACTAAGCTAGCCAGATGCTGGACTGGACCGGACTGTAATACAGAGCAGAAACTCTGGACAGTGGCCTTTATACTGGTCCTACTGAAGATAAGACTAGAGTTTCTCCATGGTGAGATGGATGGAGATGGGGCATTTGGAAGTCAGGAGGAAAACCCTCTTAATTTTACACATCAATAAAGTTTACCTTGGAGCCCCATCCTCCCACGTGGGTCTCAGGCAATTCTTTTCCTGGTGATACCACAAGAACCTGTCTTCCACTGATAACAGGAGAATGGGTGAGGCAAAAGGGTGGGTGGAGCGTGTAGACAGCCGGGCACCAAAAAACAGTCTAAGGTGAAGCTTAAAACTTCTGAACCCCTTTGTTCCTGGTTGACCCCACTGATCTTGAGTTTTGCAGTTCTTTGTGTGTGTTTCCCTCCCTCTTATGACAAAGTGGCTGCTCAAGCCTTAAGCAGAATTCCTCTAGTTAATTAGCATAGCCATAGCAGAGCTATTGGCCGCAGGCCATCAGATAGAGGGAGCATTTCTCTGTTAAAATTTCCCCCTTTTTGTTCATCCCTCAATCTTGAGGGAAATAAGGCAATTAGATTTTACAATCTCGCACGCCCACCTCTTTCACGATGGTCCCTGAGCCTCAGAGAGGGCATTTTACTTGTTCAATTTATAAGCAGAGACCACAGCAGTGGTGCAACAAGCAGTGGGCCAGATACCTGTTCCTAAGTAATGATCACAGCAAACCTTATGCCAGTCTCTGAGTCTGTAAAGCTGCCAGTCAAGACGTCCAGGTGAAAGGTTCAGAACATCATATTTGCTAGTAGGAAGGCAGGCAGTGATAATCTGACATTACCCATGGCTGCAGCCCAGCTGTCCCTGATGATGTCATCAGGTGCTCAAGCAAGCTCCCTGAGTGGCCTACACAGCATCAGTCTCTGAAAACTTCCAAATATGAGCTGTTCTGATCATTTCTCTGAAGTTTTCATTATATCATCTAGCTGCAGCCTGCAATTGCAAGGCTCAGAAAAAAGTTTCAGTTCTCAATAACTCCAAGGCGAAGGATGGGGGGGAAAATGAAATGCTAGTCCAGAGGTTTGCAGCCAAACACTTCCACTAGAAAAGTTCAGGATCCAGTCCAGTCCACCAGTGAAAAATAAAACTTCAAAGAAAATCGCCAAACTAGAATCTAATAATATCCAATTGCACATTATAGTTTCTATTGAAACAATTTTTTCTCTCTAAAACTCCCTCATTTTATCAAAGATAGACAAATTAAGACTAATTCATTGCATAAGTTCAGTTTCAATAAATTTGGGCTGTTATTTGCATATGACAAGAATAGCAATTGAGCATAGAAACTCTTTTAAATCTTCTCTGCTGTAATTTCATTAGGAATCTCCAGACTGAGCTTAATTACCCTCTCAGGGCTAAGAAGCCAAACTACATACATCTTTGCCTGCAATACCTACAGATTTGGTTGGCTTACTCAGGTTCCTGAGGTCCCCCCAAATGTCTTGAGGTTCTTTCTTTGCCATTTCCCAGAAAAGCAGCCGTCATTCCCGAGCTGGAAAGACTGCTGTGAACTATGTAAGCAAGGCACTTGGCACAGGTCATTTTTCAAAGAGGCTTTTATTGACCTCCAAAGTCAACCTTAATTCCTTAGAGCTTTCCTGGCAGTATTCAGAATCTGTGCATGTCTCTTTCATACATGACATTCCAGTCAAAGCCTCATCAAGAGTTTCTAATTGTGTCCCTCACAGGTAGCTGACTGAAGTCCAAAGACATTTTCTTACTCCAGACACTACATGTGCCAAGGCTGAGTGGTACCCAAAGCTAATTCATATATTTTTCATTTTTATTTTTTTGATAAATTCACTTGAGACTGTAAGTTTACCTCTGGATTCTTTGCATCCCACATATTTTATTATGTAGGGATTTTTTTGTCTTTCATTTCTTAAATTAAAAAAATCATGAATATTTCAAACATCCAGAAAATCATGGAAAAATAGGAAAATTATAATGCACAATATTAAATATTAACATTTTCATATTTTCTTGAGTTATTTTTAGTAAAAAAATTTGGTACAGTTGAAGCATCTTGCATATACTCTTCTGATTCCATCCCTTCCTCTACATATGTGGCCACTGTCCTGAAGATGCTGTTTCTTTGTTTATTTTAGCACTTAATTTTGTATTGTTACACAGTTAATACATATGCACTGTCCAGAAACACATGTAATAGTATTCTGCATGTTTTCAAGTGTTTCATAACTCATTTTGCCATCTGTTTTATTTACTCAATATCAGCTTGCAGCTTCTATTCATTCATTTTTAACTGTGGATACACCACAATTTATTTGTACATTTCTCTGCTAAGGGACATTTAAGTTGTCACCAACTTATAAAAATTTTATGTAACTTTTATTTTGATTTCCTTTAAGCTAAGAGATATTTTTGGAGTGTGTATTTTTCACATCATGGATTTTTAAATGCTGTCTTCTAGTATTATTTCATTTGGGTCAGTGAACATAACCTATACAGCAGCAATTGTCTGAATTTGTGAAGAGACTTGAAAAGAAAGAAAAACTATAAACCAAAAAAGAAAAAAGTAATTCAGTCTCAGTTTAGGATAAAAGAGGTTATCCGCAAGAATGCTACATTTTGGAAAGAAGTGAATTTGTTATGTGAAATAGTTTGAATTTTCAAGTTACTCTATTAGGCTGGCTATTACACTCTCCAGGTAGAAAATGAGAAAGAGTTGGGGAACATTTATTTTTGATGATCTCAGGAAAAAGAGTAGAACAGGTGGGGAAACGTGTCATGCACACGTACTTACATTAATGCATGTGTCTTCCTTTTGCTATGAAGCTTCAAGAAGGTAAGAGTATTTGAGGTAAGAACAGGTTCTTCTTGAGCTATTATTCAATGCCAAATTCTTGAGTTTGCATTCAATGTCAAGTGCAAGTTTTCTGTTTATCTGCTGAATGTAGTATTCATTTAAAAATATCTGAAATACAGAAATATAGTACTATTGATTCAATCCATTCACTATAGTTGTAGAAAATGGAAATTCACTTACTGGTTTTGATGAATTGTGTTAAGTTCCATCTGCACCTAAATTGTGCAGGCTCTTCTGACCCCTGTATGTAGTTTTCCTCCTTGCTGGCTGTTCCAGTAAAATAAGAATGTGGCTCTAGTAATTCCAACCCAAATACAATAATGAGTTTTCTTCAGCAACTTTTTGGTTGCCAAGTACATACATGGTCAATATTTTAAATATTCCAAGCAATTGAAAAGAATGGATATTACATATTTGTTTAATTCTAATTTTCAGTGATACATTCCCACAGTTCCCAAACTGTGCTTCAGGTCCCTGAGGTCTGGGGCGGGGCTCCAGACTCCTCATTCCAAACAAGCCCCAAGTGATGCTGATGCTGGTTTGAGGACCTCACTGTGAAAACCATGCTGTATGGTTTGCAATGTGCTTTTCATCTTCTGCAGTTTCTTCACAGTTTCATGTCAGATAACAGTTCTTCTTGTTTTCAAACTTTGCTTCATATTCACTAATTATTTTTACATCATTTCTAAAGGAGAGAGAGATGTGCTCAATAAACCACCTTGAAAACTGAATTCTCCCAAAATAACACAAAAAAATTGTCAGGTGCTAACTGGTGGTTTTCTTGGTATTCTTTGTGTTCCTTGATATTTCCTGTTGTGCACACAAGGAGTGTTTTTTAAACAAGTTATCTTAAGGTTTTCCCCTCGTTGCTGGATTTCCTTGTGGCCCCCACCCCCATACGTGTGAGCCCAGCTCTCCCGCTGACCAACTTTGTCACGACTTTGATCTCCTTGGACAGGATGACGTCTGCACTCAGCAGTGTGAGGACAATATGAAGACTCAGGTATAAAGGTTCTTCCAGAGTCTTTGCCTTGATGTTCCCTTAAGTGACAGCCTCCGCAGACTTGTTCTTCTGTTAGAGAAATATGTCCAGTCAGGTGGAACAGGGTTTTTCTAGCAATCAATCTTGGTAGCTTTTAACCCATAACTGGATACCTATTTTGAATGAGCTAACTGCATTTTCACCCACACTTGCATAAAATATCAAAACTTTCTTTTGTGTGCCGAGCACCTGGTTCGAATGTAAATAGCCTTAACAGACAACAGGCCTCACTCTAATTATTCTCAGAATGGCTTAAAAGTGCTGTATGAACAATTTCACCACCTTAGAATATACCATGCAACATCCTGGAATCACACTTACTTAGAATATCTCACTCACTTTTTAACTAGATTATGGCTGATGCCCATATAACAGAAAAAATTAACAATGTACTTTGGGTCATTTAAAAAAAAAGATTTTATTTATTTATTTTTATACAGAGGAGAAGGGAGGGAGAAAGAGAGGAAGAGAAACATCAGTGTGTGGTTACCTTTGTGCACCACCCCCAACTGGGGACCCAGCTGGCAACCCAGGCATGAGCCCTGACTGGGAATCCGATGGTGACCCTTCAGTTCGCAGGCCAGGGCTCAAACCACTGGGCCACACCAGCCAGGGACCATCTTTAGTTTTCTGAGGAAATTCATACTGTTTTCCACAGTGGCTGCACCAGTCTGCATTCCCACCAACAGCGCACTAGGGTTCCCTTTTCTCCACATCCTCTCCAACACTTGTTTGTTGATTTGTTAATTGTGGCCATTCTGACCAGTGTGAAGTGGTATCTCATGGTGGTTTTAATTTGCATCTCTCTGATGGCTGGTGATGCTGAGCATTTTTTCATGTGTCTGCAGGCCCTCCCTCTGTGTGTCCTCCTTGGAGAGCCATAGCAAGCATCATATCTGCTTCGAAACTTTCCTGACCATGTGTGACCTGGCTACCAAAAGCCATACCCAGCCTCCTCCTTTGCTGTCTCCCAATATTGGACTTGAAAAGTCAAACACTTTTTTAGCTTCCTTGGCAGCAAAGGATGGCTCTGCAACCCAGATCTGGGCTATGAGCCCTAAGCAGAAGTGAACAGGAGAGGCTTCTGGGAAAGTGAAATCTCTTGATTAAAAAGAAAGAAAGAAAGCAAAAGAATGCATGAGCTGGTCTAGCCCTTTTGCCTTTCCTCTTTTTCTTGCCTTGAACACAGACACGATAGCTGGAGCTGCAGCAGCCATCTTGTGGCCATGAAGGATAAGCCAGAGGCATTGCTGAAGAATAGGCCCCACAACAGGCACTGAAATTTTGACCCACCCCTGGAACTCCCCACTTCCGAACTTCTGATTATGTAAAACAGACAAAAAACAACAACAACAAAAAAAAACAGCCCATGATTTTGTTTAAACCTCTATGGTGATTTGCAGCCCAAATAAATCCAAATGGTACACCATGCTAGAGAGAAACTCGTAATCCTTCCTCTGAGTTTCTGTCTTAATTTTGCCCTGTCTCCCACCCATTATCACCAAATATTTATTTATTTTGGTTTGTCTGTCTGATTTCCCCAGTACTGTGAACTCCTTGGGGACAGGGACTATCTTACCATTTTTTTTTCGATTTTTTAAAAAAAATATATTTTATTGATTATGCTATTACAGTTGTCCTATTATCCCCCCTTCATTCCCCTCCACCCTGAACACCCTCTCCCACCCACATTCCCCCCCTTTACTTCAGTCCATGTGTCATAAGTTCTTTGCTTCTACATATCCCATACTATTCTTGCCCTCCCCCTGTCTATTTTCTATCTACCTTCATTGCTACTCATTCT
>CM052538.1:162385624-162420650 GCA_028533065.1 Trachops cirrhosus
GGTTGTGCGAGGAGGCACAGTGCATCTACCTATGCCTCCATCTTGGCCGGAAGTCCTATCTTACCATTTTTTGATCCCCAAAGTGACTACAGTGCCTGGCACTTAATAGCTGCTTAGTACTACTTCATTAAATGAGTGAAGGGCTGAATGAGTCATGTGGTTGTGTGGAAGGTGTTGCCGGGAGGAGAGGTTAGTGGCACTGAGACCAGCAAAGAGGTTGCAGGGGTGAGGATCCAGGTCGGAGGTCCTGAGAGCCTGCACTCAAGCAGGACCATGCAGATGAGAGAAGGGAATGGACTGAGGGGCCATTTAGGAGGCAGAAGGGATTGAACCTGGAAAGGACTTGGGGAAGAGATGTGGGGAGAAGGGCTTGAGGATGACTGAAAGGTCCTTACTGTGTGCTGGGCGTGGGCGCCCACTAGTTCTGCGGTCTTGGTTAGGTGGCTCACTCAGAGGTGCTGGTGTCCTAGGCACCTCCTGTGAAAGACAGGAGTAGCAGTCAGGTGCACCTGTCAGGTTTGTGGTGGGAAGTAAGTAACTTTGCATGTGTAAATTACTTACAACAATGCCCGACACACAGGGAGTGTCCCATACACACTATCAGTTGTCACCATCATCTCAACATTGGGACAAGAGAGTAAGAAACTTGGGAGGGTGTTTGAGAGACAGGCGGGTGTGGATGAACCGGAGGGGAGTTCAGGAGGAAGAAGGAGAAGGGTCAGGCAGCAGAGCGACTTTAGGGAGCTGAACACGCTCTCAGCCTCACGCCCTGGAAAGAAAGACTTGACTTATAGTGGGACTGTAAGTCATTTAGGGAGCTCGAGAGGAATGGGTCTGGGGACAGCCTGCTTTATTCAAGTCGGAGCCAACGGGTTACACCTCTTTGATGATTGTCTTGAACGTGTCCCAGGCACTGGCTGTAGGAAATGGAGACTTGGGGATGCTCATCTCTTAATGAGAAGAATTGTAAGCTCTCTGGGGCACAGCAGGAGCCTCAGAAGCGTTGTGTCTTAGTGATTTCTGAGACAGTTAATAAAGCCCAGGGGGGACGCCATGGGAGGACAGCTAGCCCAGGAGGCGGTGGAGGACTCTGCGCGGTCAGGCAGGGTAGGACGCCGGGCAGAAACCGCACGCTAGCTGCTGCGTCCCAGGACCTCCGATGAGGTTACGTGGGGACAGTGACAAAGCCCCACTGACTACTTGCCTCACAGGATCAAGTCTCTTTCTTATACATGTTACTTTTCTCATCTTGGTTTCTCTCCAAGCATGGGCTATTATAATGCCCATTTTAAGGATGAGAAAACTGAGAAGAAGTAGCATTTCCAAGATCCACCAACAGGGAAGAGAGAGAACCAGGATTCAAACCAGGTCTGGCCACTAAGGTTTGGCTGTTTCCTTTTCACTGCATTGCTGTAGCTCAGACCATGTTGCTCAGGAAATTTCATTTGGGGGTTTTGCTGCCGCGTTACAGGGGTGCTTTTCAGCTCCTAGTCTGGAAGTTAGCTTGCCGCCAGAAAAAGCAGACTATAAACCCTTTATCATGGCTGAGTTGTGGGCAGAAAATGGAGCATTCGGGGGAGACACAGCTGCAGCTCAGAGAGGAAAGCCTTTACCTCGCACACAATGGCTGAGGTTGCGCCAACGTGACTGGGCCACGGGTGCCCAGGTGTTTGATCGAACAGTCGTCAGGGTGTGTCTGGGAGTGTATTTCTGGCTGAGATTAACAACTGAATCAGCGAACTCAGGAAAGCAGATTTCTCTTCCGAAAGTGGGTGGGCCTCCTCCAACCAGCCGAAGGCCTGAATAGAGCAACTGGTCTGGCCCTCCCGAGGAAAAGAGGGAATTCCTCCTGCCTGACTGTCTTCGACCTGGGACATGGGTTTTTTCTGTCTTCAGGCTTGGACTGAACACCAGCTCTTCCTGGGTCTCAAGCCTGCTGAACTTAGAGCTGGAACTATACCATCGCGCTCCCGAGTCTCCAGCCTGCTGACTCTTAGGACTTGTCGGCATCCATAATCCTGTGAGCCAATTCCTTATACTCTCTCTCATTACATGCACACACACACACACACACACACACACACACACACTCTATTCGTTCTGTTCTATGGAGACCCCTGATGAAGACACTGTAACACCCTGCACATACATATTAATAAGTGGTGCTAAAGAAAGAAACTATCTTCCCTTTCAAAATGCAGTAGAGAGGGGCCATATTTACAATTACACGTAGGTACACATGGACTTGGAGCCCATATTAGTGATTCCCTGCATGAGTGTTCAGGACGGATTCCAGGACGGGGACCAGTCACAGCGGCGAGGCACTGACGAGCAGGGCAGTTGGCCGCTCTCTCGCTCGGACCCCGGGGGTACTGCCACCAGTACCCCAGGCAGCCCCCAGGAATGCTCCAGTGGTCACACTGGTGGTCACTGACAGCCTGGACCCCGGCTTTCTGCCCAGCACAGCGTGAGGAAGAGAGGAGGGCATGTGTCACACGAAACAGGATCTGCGTAAAAGACAAAACCAAAGAGAAGGAAGACGCTTCCTTTAGCCGTGCCTGACTGAAGCTGTCCACCAGTTCCTAGCAAGGAGGGATCGGAGGTTAATACCAGTGCCCACCCCACTGCAGACTATTTATATGTTGTTGTGTATAATTCTGATTGCTCACTGAATGATAGTAATAATAGTGGTGAAAATTTATTGAGTGATGACTATGTTCCATCTGCTGTGCTAAATAAGTAGACTATCGCATTTAACTTCCACACAGAATGAAGTTGATTCTATTATTATCTTCTACAGATGAGGAAAGTGAGACTCAGAGATTCATCGACTTTCCCGAGACCACACAGCTCCTGAGGGGCCCAGCCAGGGTTTTGCCCCAGCGGTGTGAGGTGGAGCCGAAGTTCTCAGCCCCATTCCCCAGCATGAATGCGGTTGATCTGGCTCTTTTGCCTGGCTTCACTAAGCGAAAGATCCCTTCCAAGGGTCTGAGTGGTGTGGTTGCCCACCTAACTGCAGCCAAGATTTCTGTGTCCAGACCGGGCTGACCCAGTGCACAGCTGGCCTGTCAAAGGCTGCCTTAACCAAGCTTGTCCCTGACTGGCTGAACCATCTTGTTAGGTGACAATTCTCAGCAATAGCGACATTTACGCCTCTTAGGAGGTCAGTGTTGTAATTATATCACTTTAAAGTAAACAGGCTTTGGTTCCAAATCCTTATTCTGTCCCTCAAGCTAGCAGTTCTGGGTAAGTGATCTATAGGGTCAGAGCTCCAATCTCTGCATCTTGTATCAAGTGGAATCCTGCCCCGTCATGGGACATTGTGAGGACTAAGGATAGCGTGGGTCAGACGTCTAACCGTGCCTGGCACTGAGAAGGTGCTCAGTGAGTGTTCGTCTCCCAAGGCAAGAGCTGCAGCTTCTTGGTCGTGCATCCTTCACCCATGGTCACCTAACACTTGGAGGCGTCTTAGGTTTTCTTCCATACATGTGACTAGGACCCTTCTGTCAATTCGAACAGATAATTGTTGAGTGCAAATAGGGTGATCTCTGACCCCCAGCTGTCCCTGGCCCTGCGGGGTGGGTCTGCAGAGCGGGTCCCTGGTTTGCTGTGTCCTGTCGGCCCTTGGTGTGGGCTTGCAGGGCTGACTGGAGGAATGGAGACGGCGCTTCTGGAGGCGGGAGTCCAAGTTCTCTGACCACGCTGCAGGGAATTCCAGCCCTCTGCACCTTGGAGTGGGCAGGGGAGGTGTTTCTACAGTCTCTGACTTCCCTTTTTGCCCGCCCCCTGCCCCCGCCTTTGAGTGTTCTGTAAGACCCCACAGGGACCTGGCAGAATCTTGATTCTTGACTCCTCCCTGAAGTGGAGGCCGAGGCCAGCGCCGGCGATGAGGGCAGCCCGGCCCGGGAGACTCCTGTCCTGTCAAAGGTGTTTGCTCGGGAACAAGCTGCTTGCTCGGCCTCCTGACATCTGCCTGGGCCAGGTGCCGGAGCTATTTTTGGTGGCTGCCTACAGGAGTTCCTTCCCACCTCCCCCCAGCAGATCTCCGAGCCTGTAATTGCTCTGCACCTCTCTGTGGGTTCATGTGTGTGCACGCACGCATTTTATAAGCTTGCTCAGTGATAATAAGTCTGATTTAGAGGCTTAAGGAGCTCCCTATGGATTTTTCTGCCCTTTCTCATAACCGCTCATTCCTCTTTATTCACCAGGGGATAATGTCTCTGAGGAAGAGAATTCACTCTGAACAAAGCCTGGTGCGAAGGGGCTTTTCTGGTTGTGCTCAGCTCCCTGGGATTTGGGGGGTGGATAGAGAGATTCTCATAGGATCCAGGGCACCCCAGGGAAGGGCACCCTGTGGGGTTTGCACGTGGCTCTGGGCTGAGACCAAAGCTGCAGGAGGACTGGACGGGACTCTTGTAATGCCAAGGTTCTCCTTTAGCAGAGAACTGGTCATAAGCCAGGCTGAAAAGGAGAAATAACTGGAAGATAAGGAAAACTGAACAAGAGAAAGTAGGTTTAAGTAGTTACAGTGACATGATTTTCAGCTGGAGCCGTGGAAGAAATGCCTCTTCGCAGGTCCAGAAAGCATAAATGGGTTTCTAAGGAGGCCCACAGCCCTCCTCAGAGAAGCCGCGAACCCCAACAGCAGCAGTGACAGCGCCGGCCCTCACATCCCTGACCTGGCCCCCGGCACAGAGCTCAGGCTGTGTTCACCGAGCCCCTCCGGCAGTCTCAACCCCGTGGCCCACCCGAGGAACAAGATGTACACATTTTAAGCCGCTGGCTGGAAATCACCAAGGGTTGCCTGGTGGCACTGGGCTTCAAATGCAGGTCTGACTCCAAAGCGCTAGGTTGTCCTTTCTCCAGTTTTGATCGACAGGCTCTGAAGCAATGTCGGCGTTTCACAGGGCTGTTGTCAGGACACAGAGGTTACACGTGTGAAAGCACTCTGAGGATCGTTCTTGCCGTGCAAGTGTAAGGAGGCATCATTACCGTTTTCCTTGGGTCATTTGTTTTCCCGCTGCACCAGTGGACTCTCAGTGCACCTCACCTGCACAGTCACTAGGGGGAGGCAACAGACAATGCATATAAGCAAAGTTGGTCTTGGAAGGAAAGTGTTTTTTTTTCTAAGTGATGCTCAGGGGTTTAAAATAGAAAGGCAAAGGTGTGTATTGGGGACTGGCTGCCATTCCCACTGAGGGCTGATGCTGTCATTGTTGAAGTGTCTCTGTGAAGGCTCTCAGCCCATCGTGGAGAGCTGGGCGAGTGAGTGACGCCCAGCGAATGAATGGAAGACACTCGAGGCTGAGCATGGGTGTTTTCTCATCGTTCTTGTTGCCTCCTGTTCGCCTGTGGTCATTTCTGTGTCGTTCGAGGTTCAGTCTCTCCTTCGTTCTTCCCACTCCCTTTCTGTAGACCACGGTCATTGTTCACCTGAGGCAGCGAGTACGGCGCGTCCTGACCCCCCACGGCCTTTCGCAGTGTTCTCCTGAGCCGGCCTCTGGCCATCGTACACGGATCCTTCCAAGGCTGTTTCTAGGTCGTTTTCATCCCCATTTTTTTTCCTATGGTGATTTGTTCTCTTCTCTTTCCATTCTTCTAGAGTTCTTCATTTTCCTTTTTGCTAGCTGCAAAGAACGTTGGACTAGGAAGTCAAGCCTTGGAAACAGCGCTAACTGGCCAGTGACCTTGAGACATAGCAGGACCTCCCTGAGCCTTTGCTTTCAGGGGTAATTATAATTTCCATGTTCACCACCCAGGTATATTTCTTTTGTATATTAATCTGGTGTTTGCCACGTCTGTGCATGCAGAATCATCCAAATGGTTTTCTTCTCTACCATTTGATGTATTTCTGGGGTCAGTTTCCAGGTACTCCTGAGGAAGTCTCCACCCGCAGGGGCTGCTCCGTCTCGCCAGGTGCAGATGGTCCCCGGGGCAGAGAAAACAAAGCTGCCTGGGGCTGTGCTGCCACAGGGAAGGGCGGCTCCCTTCCCGTTGTGTCGCCACCTGCTGGATGCTCCTGAAGCCGTGCTGTCTGAGCTCCTGCGTGTGGCAGGTTTCGCAGCCACCCCAGCTGCCTCTCTCCCACATTCAGGACATGCTGGAGTGGGTTCACATCACAGCCCCCACACTTCCTTCTCTGCTCTCCTTCAAAAACTGGGACCAGTGCGTTGTGCTGGCCTCCCCCTCTTTCAGAACGAGCCTACGTTTCTGCACCCTTCTGAAAAAAGGTTATTTGCCAAGCACATCAAGAAGTTTTAACCCATCAGGGGGCGAATCCTGAGTTCTTCCCCAGAGAGTTTCCTTGCATATAGACAGTCATCAGGCCTGTTGCTTTGTTTTCCGAACAAGTCTGGACCTCAGTGGTGGACGATGGGAAGCACTCATTGAAAATGAGATCTTTGTTTTAGGTGAAAAATTGCCACTGTCACCATGACTACCCTCTTGTCTAGTCCTTTGTGGTTTTCCCTTCCTCCACATTTCCCTTGATCTCCTTCTTTCCCTTGGGATACCACTATAATGTGTTCCAAAGTGAAGGGGACATGTCAGAAGGACACAGGCCTTGTGTAAAGGGGACACCTTTAGCATCAAAGTTAATAAGAGTGGTGGATAGTAACACATTGCAGTGAAAAAGAATCTACCAGTCTACATTTATGCTAAATATAAAAGGGAGGGGAGAAGGAAAAGACTTTTTTTTTGGTAGAAGAATGCCAATTAGTAAGCACAGAGGAATGATACAAAACCATTAGTTTTCAGCCACCACAGTAATAATTAATTCAGGTAAGAATTATTAGTGGATGCTGAAACCACTGAGTGAAGGGTTTTGGGGGAAGAGAATATTCATATGGTCTCAAAGTATCATTCCCTAGATTACTTATGAATTAAAAAGGGGAAAGGGTGCTTTTATGACAGAGAGCTCTGGCAGGCACTGCCTTAACTGAGTGATGGAATACCGTCACCAAGAATGGGCGAATCGGCACGCCGGCCTCGGAGGGACACGGGAGGACACAGCACCACCTGTGTGGGAGTCTTGCCAGAAATGTGGGGCCTGAATCTAATCAAGAAGAAACAATTAAGCACATCCAAATGTAGGGACAATCTGCAAAACAACTGGCCTGGATTCTTCAAAAACTCAATGTCATTTATGGGACACGATGTATGGAAACTGTCCCAGAGTGAAGGAAATCAATGAGACATTTCAACCAAATGCAATGTGTGGTCCTTGATTGGTTCCTGCGTATTGGGGGAAAATCAGGCACTAAAGGGCAACATAAGGACAGCGGAGGAAATTTTAATATTGATGGTAATAGTATTACATCAATATTAGAAATTGTAGTTTGGCCCTGGCTGGTGTGGCTCAGTGGATTGAGTGCCGGCCTGAGAACTGAAAGGTCGCTGGTTCAATTCCCAGTCAGGGCACATGCCTGGGTGGCGGGCCTGGTCCCCAGTTGGGGGTGTGCGAGAGGCAACTGATCTATGTATCTGTCACACATTGATGTTTCTCTCCCTCTCTCCCTTCCTTCCCCTCTCTCTAAAACTAAGTAAATAATTTTAAAAGAAACCTTAGTTTGTATAGTAAAGGAAAAAGTAAAATGACATTAGAAATAAAATAAAATACCATTTATTATGCATGCATGCATGTGTATTTGAGAAAAAATAACCTCTACATTTTTCTAGAAGTTTCCAAATTTTATGGGCTAGTAAATAGTCTTGTGACATTTACTTGTTCCTTTTCTGGTCGTCTTTTGATTTTCTTCCCTTCATTTTTCAGCTAGAGGGATCTCCCCAAGAAGAGGGAAAGGAATGAAGAAATGGCCGCTGAAGGGCCGCGTTGTCAGCCGGTGTTTCCGTTCTGGGCGCGTGGGGCGGGCACAGCCTGTGACGGCAGGGGCCGTTCTTTCTGTTGGACCACTGCTTGTCCAGCGCTGGTTTGGGGTAAGACGTTTTTACTTCCTCTGGGCCTAAAACATGGTTTATTTGTAAAACACAACACTCCCCTTCTTTGCTCTTTCCAGCTCAGCCCCCAGGGCGGACCCTGGAACAGGGGAGGCTCCGTCGGTGGCCATGTAGTCCTGCATCTTTTGGGGCTACACCAGGGGCAGGAAGCCCACGGCCCCTTGCCAACAGGAGGAAAGCCGTTGCTATTTAAAAATTATCATCATCATCATCATTATTGTTATTATTGCTGTTATTGCGTTCCCAAAGTCAAAAAACCTGAAGGAGCATAAGGTTGCCTTCATAAATAATAGACTTGGAAAGAATGAATAATTAAATAAGAACAGTGTTTCCTGCCAAATACAAACTTTTTCTTGGCTTTGGAGAGTGTCTTTGGCTTTGTTTTTTTTTTTGAGTTAGAAAAGGAGATAAATTGAATTTGATGTTGGGAGTATTTTGGAGAAAGGATCAAACCATGAGAGCCAAGCACCAGGTTGGGAAGCTGTTGATGGAAACCTCAGATAAGTGCGGGCGACCCCAGAGCGTGGGTGACCCCAGACCGTGGGAGAGTGTGTTCCCTGTGTGTGGTATCCACGGAGGTGGAGAAGTCACAGGTGACGGGGGGACAGCCAGGGTCTCCGAGGGAGCCTGCTGGAGCCCTGGCACCCGTCTTGGTGTAAAAAGAATCCCCAAAGGGCCTGTGCTCCCTGAAAGGGCAAGGAGGGGCTGAGAGAGGCCCGGAGTGGGGCTGGGGAAGATGCGGCGTGCACGGACATTTACTTAAATTTGACCAGATTAAGTTCGCTGCCATCAGCAGAACAGGGGCTCAGATACAGAAATCAAATTGATTTATATAAAATTAATGTTAAACCTTGGCAGTCCGAGTCAGAGGTTATAAAATTGAAACGGCCATGCCCATTTTGTTGGGCTTAGCTGGGGCATGAACAAGTGAGCGGGCCCAGTTCTGGCCGACGGTACTGGAATTTTCTTTGCTTGTTTTGTTTTGGATCATGGTTTCCCAGGACCTTGAGACCAGGCCCCCTTTTTGTAGCCCAGTTCTCCTGGTCTGTCTGGGATTCCTGACACAAAGGACTCTGGGTGGTCTGCAGTGAGTCTCCCGCCATCTCTCTGGGGCTCACCTTCAGTCTGCACCTGCAGCCCGTGAGGAAGGAGGTGACTATAGAGGCCCTGGGGACATGGGGGCCCTCCCACAGGAGAAGCCCGTCAGCAGTTCCTAAGGAGCACGGTGCTTTTCTTCCTCTCCATAGGGCAGGGGCCCTTGCTGCTACTTCTCTTTCTGCACCCACACGCCTTCCTGGCTGACGAGGTGGTCAGACTTGAGGGCAGCTGGGATGAGTTTTGGGGAGCACAGAGCACACGGGGCTAAGAGGCAGGTCCTGCAGCTGCAAGTTCCCTCCTCTCCTCCCAGCACCTCATACAAGCCCTGTCTACAGTAGGAAAGGCCACTCCGGCAGCTGCCAGCTCAGGGAAAGCACTGAGGGCGGCCGGGACCTTCTGATAGTTTTTAAGGGATCCTGCAGGGGAGTGTGACCTTTGGGGACCCCAAGGAGCCTTGAGGAAACTGCAATGGTTTGTACCTTGAGGCTTTGAGTGTTGGATCTCGGGTAATAAACTGTCCATCACGGGAGACTCACTGTTCTAGGAGACAGAATGCAGAGGAGGATAAGATGGGATGGGGTGCCTCCCACCCCTCCGGAGTGTTGGCCGCTACTAAATAGCTTGGGGGTGGTCATGGGCTTTTGGAGGCTGCAGGGGTCTGATGAGTGACTTGTGCATATTTAAGGGCTCTTCCTCCAGCTCCTCCTCCTCGGCACCTCCTGTCCCTGACACTCCAGATGGTGACAGCTGGATCCTACCTGGCTGGCTGCACTCACCTTTTTAATGGAGGATGAGGCCCTTTCCAGACACAAACCATGGAAGGGTCAGCACTCAGCCAGGCACTGCCCTAGAAAGGGTGTTAGGGGCAGGGCACAAGCCAGCTGCCAGTTTCTTTGGAAAACTAGGAATGGGATGTGGCTGGTTAAAGGAGGAAAACACAATGGACACGGAGGTGAAAGGTGCAGCTATTACAAAGGATGTTCACATGACAACGCGAAGACAGTAGAGCAAGAAATCAGGAGAAATAACCAAGTTTGGAAACAGGGCCACTGCAATTTACCTCCTGACTTTTTGGCAGCTAGGACAAAAAATTTAGTATAATAATGGCAAGAGAATTTCTATTTACTACTACTAATAGCTAGTATTTCATCACTTCCAGGTACCAAGTCTAGGAGCAGGGAATGTCTTCCATCCTCACAGCAGCTCCATGAGGAGGCCCTAGCGCTATGCCCATTTTTACATATGAGAGAACGGTGGGGGGGTCACATACATGGGAAGTGGTGGCCTCAGTGACATCAGGCAGTCAGGTTTCAGAGCCCCTCCTTAATTCCTCAGCCTCATGCTGTGCTGTTTCAGTGTATGGAAAAGGGGGTGCATAGTTCTTTTTGGCTTCTTGACGTGCATCGTCAAACCAAGAACCAGTGAGGAGTCCCACAATGGCCCAACAGGCCAAACATGAGTCCGCCTGGTCAGTGACTGTGGAAGGAGAATAGAAAGCCTGTCTCGGAGCAGGTGCAATGAGACATCAGGCGTCTTCCATTCCCGAAGGTCCCTGGGAGAGGCAGAGAGCCCCTCGCTCCACACGAGGCTTCCTAACCTTCAGCTTCTGTCAGTTCCAGCGATGGATTCAGAATTGATCACGGCTATGTTGAAAATTAGGAGTAAGGGGTAATGATTTCCTTTAGCCAAATATCAGTTATCTGACGCATGTCAGGTGTGCCCTGGTCTCGGCCTCACCTGTCTCCTAGACGCAGCAGCTTACTCCATCCGAGCTGCTGGGTGGGGATCGAGCGGCGGTTCAGAGGCCCAGAGTCTCTGCTTCCTCCCAGCATTTCTGGATGTGAATGAGCATCTAGCACAGGGTAAGGGGCTGGCTTCCTCAGGGGCAGGGGTGCCATTCGATGCAACTCAGAATTGCAGGGCAGTGAAGCCCATGGGTGACTTTTGGCGGATGAGACTGGAGATGGGTAGATAAATTCTCCCTTTATTTTTCCCTTTGATGGGCAGTCCTGAGGTACATTTTTTCTCTGTATAGCCTGACCAGAGATGTCCTGTGTGGCCAAGAAGGCACACCTATTGGGCAATGGCTGCATCTCGTTAAGACTAGTGGGGCGCAGTGGCCCGCACAGTAAGACATTGACCCGCATTTACTTCCCAGCCTCCCCTGGCTCACCCTCCTTTCCCTTCATCTTGTACTTTCAAACTGAAGCATTAACCTTCAGTTCTTGCCTAAGGAGTGCAGGCTAAGAATAATCCAACACGAGCTTTGGAGTTCAAAGTGAAGTTCCTTCTGAGCTTCCCCTCTAGGTCACTGTCCTGTACCATTCAGTTTTAAGGGAAGATGGTTCTGTCCATGGACCAGACTGTCCAAGAAGCCGTGGCTGTGTGGAGGTGGGGCTCTGTGGAGGGAGTCCACTTCCAGCATCTCCAGGGCAAGTTTGATTGGGATGGGGACTCAGAGCCAGAGGGTGATGACAGCTGCCACCTGTCTTTCACGGCCTTGCAGTTTACTTGGCCCTGCCCCGACGGTCCCTTCTCTTTTGTCTCGGCACTGCTTAGCACACCTTCAGCCTTGAAATCCCGTGGTACCAAGAGGACCCGAATTCCTCTCACGGAGCCTTATGCCTTTCCTTCCTAGTAAGCTAAACGATGGCTCAGCCCCCAAGGGCTGCAAATCTCTGTCGTGAATTAGTGATATGAGAAACTTCCTGCTATGACTTTCCATTCTAATGACTCTGATCAAATTCCCTTGCTCTGATGTGACTGCCGGATTCCTGTGGGACTCCTCCCGGATGAATTCTGGACGGCTGAGCAACTTGTTGGCAAAGAGAGAAATCAGAACTAGAACAGTTTCCCCACTTGGTCATCTGTTGGCCCTGGCTGTAGAGAAATCTCACTGTGCTACATACACCACGTGCTCGCCAGAGACACGTACTCCAGATCCTTTTCTGTTGGCCCTCACTCAATGATGACACAACCTAAGATTTCATGAGCTAATGAAGCTCTAAAAATCCAATGTAAGTCTTTAGGGTTTATAAAATGTCCCTAAATTTTTCTGTAGATAAAATACAAATACAGGAGCAAAGCTACCCCCCCAGCAAAGCTGCTGAACCTCCTTCCTAAAGATAAGGGGCTGCCTCAGCGATATCGGGGAGCTGCCTTATTTGAGGAGAGAAAGGATTAGTTCATGACTTCAGTGTCCCGTGGGCTGGGTCAGGTTGGAGGAAGTTCTCTGAGCATCAGAGAAAGCAGCACTGTGCACAACCCACACGGCTCTGCCCTTTTCCACTGCAAGGTCCTCAGGTAGACGGCTCTGAGGCAGAGGTACATTGGGGAAACGACGGCCTGAAGCTTCTCCTGAGTTAAAGATCATTTAAACTGACCTTCCCTGAGCTCTTCAAAGAAGCTCCTTTGGGCAATTGGTGTCGTGGGGCTATGGCCTCAGAAGCAGTAGTCACCTGGGCTTGCTCTGAAGGGAGCTCCTCGGTGGAAAAGTGTTCAGGGTGATGAGTGGCAGGGAACTCAAGTAAAGGTAAGGCGGGGAGATGTCCCAGGATGTCCAGAGAGGAAGCATCAGAGTTTCTGTGTGGAAAAGGTGCTCTGGCCCACGAGCCAGAAGCAGACTAAGAGTTCTGAGACCCCCTTACCCAAGCCTGGGATCTCTTTCTCCACCCATCATCAACTCTGGTTCCCATTCTCCTCTATGACTAGTGAGACCCCCTACCTTTGTCTGGTCCCCAGGAAGCTGAACAGATTAGCAGGGGCTTCATAGACAGAAGGGTCCCCTCCCAGGGGCTTCTAGGATTAACATGAACCCTTGGATCTTGGAGTCTGGTTGTTCTGGGAAGATGGTCCTGCTCCACCACCTTGGATAGCATTTGTCGCCTGATGGGTGAACGTTAAAACAGCACAAGTCTGCCCCACTTCAGGCTGTGTGTGTTGCAGGGAAGCCAAGACGAAAACGGCCTGATGCACTGAAGTCAGAGACTTTTTGCTGTGGACTCTGTTGGGATCGCAGACCGGTAAACAGATCTTTTGCTAGTGTTTTTTGTCGTGTCTTGGTGCCAGGGTGTCTGACTGCTGTTTTGTCTGGAGATGCATCCAGAACTGACTATGGATGATTCAGCCTGGGGTCTAGTTTCTCTCTGTCTGTAGACTCAGCAAGACTGCCAGTGGGTAGGTCACCACGGCCCTCTGAAAGCAGACTCGACTCAGCCTTTTGTCCCTCCGTGTCCTTCAGACTGTGTGAAGCTTTCAATGGCTGGGTCTGACCATTCCTGTAACGACTGCTGGGTAGATTCCTATGAGGCAAGGTAACGGGATAGCATTTCCATGGTGGCACAGTGCTGCTGTTTTTCTACTTGTTTTGTTCATGCCTCTTCTTTTTTATATAACTTCTTTTTTAGGTTGTTGAGGCACTCAGGGTTTCTGGTTTTTCTTGGAGAGCTGGGAGGTAACTAATGTTCACTGTTGAGGAAGAAAAATACCTTACTCTGGAAACCCAGGACACTGCTATGCACAAAGCTGCTTTCCTGTTTAAAAAAAATTTTTAAATGATTTTAGAGAGGGCGGATGGGGGAGAGAAAGAGAGAGAGAGCTACATCAGTCTGTTGTTCCACTTTTTTTTACACATTCATCGGTTGCCTGTTGTATGTGCCCTGACCAGGGATTGAAGCCGCAACCGTGGCGTATCGGGATGATGCTCTAACCAGCTGAGCTACCCAGCAGGATGAGCTGCTTCTCTTTGATGGGGCACAGTGCATACTGATTTTATTTTTCTAATTGCGGCATCTCCTTGATTTTCAAACTTTTTACAGAACCAGATCCCTCTTCCAGTGGAAAACCATAGCCCTGATGTATTGAACAGATAACACAGAAGCCTTGGTTGTGGATGCGGGATAGACAAACTACCCTCTTGACCTTCTCCTTCCCCCTTCCTCCCTCAGAGCAGCCCACAAGCCCCTCCACGAGACCCTGGCACTCTGCGGGACAATGAAGAACCACTACGCTCTCAGGAAGTGAGGCTGATACATTTTGGTTCTTACTGGCAGGGCCGTGACACCATTAAAGACAACATGCACATGTATCATCAGTTTGACGAAAGCATCTTAGGGGATTAATGGTACAGGCATTGCGGCTGCTATACAAGGCCGTATGGTAGGCAGTTCCCGCCCAGAGGGAAGTAACAACGTAGTTCCCATAACAGGTACATAGGTATGTGTAGGGTGGTGGTGCTGAGTGCCCATTTCCTACGTGGCTACCGTGACCTAGCCCAGAGAAACACGAAGATGTGAGGGAGGTCACTTGTTGTCTTGAGAGCTACAGGTCTGCTCTGGACTCAAGCTGAAGAGGTTCGTCCGCAATTTCTAAATCAAGGCTCATGGGCGGTCAAAAAGGCGAAGGGCTATCCTGACTCTCTGTCGGTGCAGTGAAGCTGTTCTCGTCCATTGGGTTGCAGGGTCACTGATGACAAGTTATAACTTTAGTGACTGTTGCATAATTGTTTCAGGGGCAGTGTGTTAGGATCAACCTCTGCCTCCTCTACAAGTTTTTAATGCCCTATGTCTCTGAGCCCCATTGCTAGAGCATACCATGGACCACTCACCCACCTACCGGGGCTGAGTCTTTCTCAGCAAGCGCAGCTGAGGGGATGTGGACAGCAGTGGCCATGTGTGATCCGAGGGCCTCTGAGTGACAAGGCCTGTGTGTGATCCTGACCTCCTCTGGCCAACTGCTGTTACCCCTGCATGCCACTGAGCAACAGCGATTGTACACTGTGATCGCAGAAACGGTTAGCTGCAGCCCGCTTTGTCACACGGAAGAGAAAAGGAACAAGGACTTAGAGGCAGCTTATGGGCTTAGTCTGATTAATCACATCCTGCTAATTTCCAAATATTTCTGAGAAATCAGGAAGGGGAACCTAGTAAGTTCTATTAGTTCATGACTCAGTGATTGCTAATTGGTTATTCATTTAAAAACACTCAGAAAGATATTTAATATTATTGTCTTCATCTGGAAAGTGATTTGTTTTGTTTGACAGAGCATTAACCATAACATCTTGGGGGTTAGCAGAAGCTACTTGGCCCTCCGTGAAAATTCATAGATACAGAATTTTAAAAGTGTCCTTAAGTGAGTAGTAAAATAATAGGTACTAAATTCTCTCTCCAATGCATTGGTTCCATAACATGGAAGTAGCACCTGTTGGGCCTGATGGAGCTCACCTGCTCCACCCAGGGGTCTCCCTTCTCTCCCTGGAGAGAGGCATGAGTTCCCTCTCCGGCCTCCGCCCTGTGACACTTCCCTAACACACTGCCCCATGAATGGTCTTCCTTGGTTTATGAAAAGGCAGTGGTGCAGTGAGCCTCACTATGCAGAACCTGGCGTGCATGTCTGTGTTAAGGGGCTGACCAAGTAGAAATAGTGAACTTCATTTCGACAGGGATGCTGCTGACTACCCACGACAGGAAGAGCATCTACTTGAGTTTTCTTCAATTAGTGATGACAAATTTGCCCTTCACTCATTCAGTAAACATCGGTGGATCCTCTTCTACTGGGTCTGACCTGCCCCTTGTCTTTTGCTTTTTCTTTACATGTTTAAGGTCTTTGTTGGTTAGGGCGATGCTGCGTATTCTCACAGACAAGAGTAAGAGTACGTCTCAATGAACCTGCCTGAATGAACCTGCACTTCTCAGCGCAGCCCTCGAACCTATGGAACAAGTGCGCCAGCAGCTACTCCCTCCTTTGGGCGAGCGGGATTTCACAATGACTGTATAGTAACAAGAGCCGTAGTGGGGAGGTTAAGGACACTGGCTTCAGAACAGAATTGTCTGGGCCTGACTTCCGACTCTGCCACATACTGTTCAGGAGACCTTAGGCAAGATACCCCCCCTCACGGTGCCTCGGCTCTCTCACCTGCCTAATGGGGTAGTGTCACCTTTCTACCTTCTAGGGTCCGTGTGAGGATTAAATGAGGTAATTCTCTAAATGTTTACAGAATAGAACCTAGCACAGGGCAACTTCTTAGCAAATGTTAGCCATTATTATGATTAGTATAGTAGTAACCATTTTTTGGATCTCTTTAATTTTTCTTAGTTATTATGGGAAATATAGTTGTGATGGGTAATCATTGCATATGAATAGTGACAATAACAGTTTGACTTATCTGAGCCTTGTCTAAAAGCTTGCTGCTGAAGATACTCTCCTGGGGTGCAGTGTGTCATTCTGCCTGCTCGTCCCCAGGCATAAAGGGTAGGGCGCAGCAATGACAGAGAGGACTGTAGTGCAAATCAGGACTTACAAAGTCGGATGTTACATCTTCTTGACTATGGAACAGCCTTGATTCAATTCTTCAATCACCTTCAGATGACCTTTCACCATGTACAGAATTGAGCTGTGGAACTGTTAGAAACCACGGTAGGTGGCAGCGAGAGCCTGGAGACATGCCAGCATTGTGGTTCAATATATACTTTAAAGAATTTTGTGTATAATGTAGCACAAGTGAGCAAAAGCACACATCTGTGTGGACCCACTGGGCTCTTTGGAAATCTTCTCACGTGGTAAAAAGACAAAAGCCCCTCATTTACTCAGCCCCAGGCGTGTGCTAGGTTCTACAATTGTATTATCCTAGTTTTCAGATAAGGAATCTGAGCCTTCAAGTATATAAGTAACATTTTCAAGTTCACATGGTTAGTCAGAAGCAGAGAAGGGATTCAAAGCCAGACCTGTCTTAAGTATGGCCCCCATGGTAGTCATGAGTGCGGTTGACTTCCAGGCCAGAACGTTAAGTTACAGATGCAAGAGCCTCCTCAAGGGCAATTGGCTGCTCTGTTAGCCTGCGTCCTGGGGTGACTATGGTAAGCAGGATGCCCTGCAGCCTGAGATGGACAGGCAGTGTGAGCACAAAATAAACCTCTGTGGTTTTCGATCATTAAGATTTTGGGGTTCTTTCTTACTGCAGCATAACCTGGCACATCTTGACTAATAAATGCTCCAGTAAGGTGATTAACCTGGCTAACTAGATTAGCTTTGTAATTTTCCTATGTGTCAGGTAGAAGCAGCAGGCTGAATCTCTTGGGGGAAACAATGATTAAATGTTTCTAAGTGCTGACAAGGTAGGTCATGAGTTGAAAAGGATCTTATATAATATTTTTTTTCAGTGTTTTCTTTCGGATCAATTTCTTCTCCCTCTCTTGCCTTTTTTTCCCTCTACCTTCCACCTCTTCTATTCCTTACTCTGGGCTCCTTTCAGTCTCTAAACAGATCGAATGCCTAATGCCCAGTAGCACTCAAATATTTTTTGAAATGGGGGGAAAATTCAGAATTCAGAAATCAAAGTGTTGAATCCCAAATTCTCTTTTGTTGGCAATTTGGTTAAAAATGATGGTTGGCAATTAGGTTAAGAAGTTTGCCTTTACCTTTAATGAAGCAAAGCAATCATAGGACTCAATTTTTCGGGTTTCACATATCCTCCAAGTTCCTTTCACCCCATTTCTTTTGGTACTGCGTCTCTGTGGCCTGAGGACTCTTGGTGAGGGTGCTTGTGCAAGCAGGTTGAATTCACTTCTGGCGGAGCCCACCCCTATCTGTCATCCAATTAGCATCAATAAATATTTAAATGTCAGGGCAGCTGCCCTCGAATGGAGCCCTGGGTATCAGGCTTCTTCGAGTTCTAGCTGATCGTTATTAATTCAATGAATGTAGTTGTAAATTGGCTAAGAACACACAATGGAAGTGATTGCAGGAGCTCTTGCCAATGTGGGCTCAGTCCATTGAAAGATGTTTTAGATTTGTTTTTGTCTCATTCCAGGAAAATATGAGATGTAATTTGCTTCAAACTAAATGCTCTTTTAGTTTCTTGCCCAAGTATTAAACAAGAATAAGGCTGGAGGAGCCATCTTCATTCACATTGTTCTGAATGATTTGGAGGTCTGCAGGGTCACTTTTCGAGCTAATGTGAATGCAGGCAAAATGCTCTCCACTGAGATGAATTATGTGCTCAGGGTTACCTGGTTTTTTTTCAGAGTTAGATAGGAAGTCAGAAGTAGATAGAAATGAAATGACCCATTATGAAATAATCAATGAAAAAGCTACACTCCTGCAATGTTTCTGGATCAATATACAAGTTACCTTTCAGATAGATGAATTATTCTTGTGTAGTTCAGAGCAGAACAAAGCCCATTTCCAGCCAGATGCCCCAAATGCATTGTGGGTGGAAGCAGAGAAAGGACATTAACCCACCAGGGCCACAAAAGAGGGGTGCTCTCGGAGCAGCAGCCTTTCCTCAGCAGTGCCCAAGGAGAGGGCTGGGAACGCGTTTGGTAAACACGGACCCGGAGGCACACTCTGTGGAAGGTTAAGGGCATAGCACAGATGACACTCTGGGGAAAAGGCAAGTTCACACCCCAGGGGCAGGGTACAGACTGGCAAAGACTTTCTGAAAGGCAATTTGAGTTATCTATCAGAATTTAAATTTCTATACTCATTTACCTAACCATCCAATTCTAAGAATTTATCCTACAAATGTTGTTACATGTGTATAAAAAGATACCTGTATAAGGATGTTCCTTTGCTGTGATTACAGACACACAACACAAGTTGAAAATGTCCATCAAAAGGGGAATGTTTAAGGAAACTAATCTATCAGTACTGTGGAATATTGTCAGCCAGTTAAAAAATGCGGTGCTGACATATGACCTTGGGGAGGTTATTCAGCCTCTCACTGCTTGAGGCTTCTCATTTGTAAAATGGGTATAGTATTTAATAACTATTACTTGAATGACAGATTTAAATTTAAATGCATATATGTGTGTGTATGTGTTATACACATAAAATTTTTTATTTTTGGAAAGACTAAAATTTAGAAAAGTAACTGAGAAACCCGGTTTAGAATCCCAAGGCCCTCATCTGGGAGTGGAGGGTGGGAGATGGGGGAATGAAGGTGAAAAGAAAGTAGTCCTTATTGAAAATACAGCCCTGGCTGGTGTGGCTCAGTGGATTGAGTGCCAGCCTGTGAACCTAAAGGTTGCTGGTTCGATTCCCAGCCAGGGCACATGTCTGGGTTGCAGGCCAGGTCTCCAGTTGGGGGCATGCGAGAGGCAGCAGATGGCTGTTTCTCTCCCTCCCTTACCCTCTCTCTAAAAATAAATAAAATTTTTATAAAAAATAAAAACACAGGTGACTTAAAAAAAGAAAATACACATTGTGCTAGACTATATGATACATATTTTAAATAATCCTATCATTGAATTCTCCCAATCATCTGAAGTACGTATTATTATCCCCACTTTACAGAGGAGAATAAAAAACCTCGGAGAAACTTGCTGAGGGCATAGAGTAGTGAGTAGCAGAGTTAGGCTTCCCATCCAGATCTACTGTTAAAGCCATGCTTGCTACCTACCACTGGCCTTCCATGCCGAGACCATGTCTTACTCATCCCTAAATATTCAATGTCTAGCATAGATCCTGACTCCATAGTGCTTGTTACATTTAATTAGGTATTTGCTGAAAAATTGAGGATGCTGATGTTGATAACCCCTGGCTTCATATTCTTTAATATGTGGGAATAATTACTCTGATACTTTATTTAATATGTAAGTTTCTCTGTATTTGCTGTAATCTATCCCACCTTTATCAGTCACCATAGGCTAAGTTATGCTGCAATAACAAACAAGTCCATAAATCTCAGTGGGTGGCTACTTTGTTATGTGGATTTCATGAGTTGACTGCTATTCTGCTTCATGCTGCCTTGTGAGTTCCATGGGAGAGAAGATGAGGGGTGAAGAAATCATGCAATGGCCCTTAAAGCTTCTGCACAGAAGTAGCATATGTCACTTCAACTCACATTTCATTGGCCAAAGTGAGTCAGTTGGCCAGGCATGAACACAACCAGGTGGCAAGTATAATCATCCCCCAGGGAGAGCCTCTATTGGGAGGGCCCCCTTAGGAGAAGCTGGGGAGAGGAGCTGTGGATATTTTGAAGAATAATGTGATATAACCCACTACTCTACTGCAAAATAAATTTTAAACCCCTTGCAATAGATGCTGTGTTTTCTACTTCTGTTTAGCTTTTATTTGTCTAGTTCTAGTGCTCTCTTCACTAGACAGTTAAGCTTAAGCTTGTACTAATGGGAGTTAATCTCATCCACAATCAGCAGTTACCAAAATGTGTCGATGGGACCCTAGTGGTCCCTCAGAGACTCTCAGGGGGGTTAGGGGCTCTCAACTATTTTAGCAGTAAAACTAAATTGGTGCCTCCTTTTTTGCTCTCTTTCTCTCACAAGTGGATGGTGGGGTTTTCCAGATGCCACATGACGTGTGGTACTGGGGCAGAAGCAGGTAGGAGAATCTAGCCATCTTCTCTGAAGCCAGGCATTAAAGAGATGTGCAAAAATGTATATCAATGCCACTCTTCTTGCTCATGTTTTTGTTTTAGAAAATATGGTTGTGTTTTATAAAAATGTTAACATATAAAAGGTTTTTAAAACTAAGATTAATAAATACATTAATTTTTTCAGGTTTGATTTCTAATATAGCAAATATTGATGATTGTAATATATGTAAATGATAGCTCTTTGGGGTACTTAATAATTCTGGTAAGAGAGTAATGGGAGTCTGAGAATAATGTTTGGAAACTTCCGTCCAAATGATGTCTCAGTGAGAGTTTTAGGGGAAAGATGCTTTAAACACAGTTAAAGTTTCCTTAGCTGTATGGAAATACTGTGGAGCCTAGTGGGTATATATAAATACTGTTATTTTTCATAATCATTACCAGTGTTCCATATCTTGTACTTCCTGAAGGGGAGAGATGATTAGTTTGTTAAAGAAGATTGGTTGCATGAATTATTTTCAGCCCTGCAGAAGTTCACAGCTTGATGTGGCATCAGTAATGAACAAGAAAAATGGTGGTGCATAACCCTGAAAAGAAAAATGCTGCTTTCTAATAAGAGGCACTTGTAATTCCACATTGTCTTGAACCTTTACCATCATGTCTCACTAGCTTCAATGTAGAAGAATTGAAAACAAGCCACATATTGACACTGATGAATAACAATAATGAAGAATACTTTGTGGAGAGCTTTTCTCCAGACTCGAGAGTGTTTTTCACGTATGAACCAATTAAGCCCACTTTCACATTTGCGATCAGGACACACTAAACTTTTTTTAATCTTCCTCCAGATTTTGCCTTTGCACAATGCCAGCACCTGCCTCCCCAAGAGGTATCTTCCAATACAAGGACTTAAATCTATGGGCAAAGGCTTTGATCTCTGTTGGAGAATTTTTATCAGGTAATTTTGTTCTGGAAGGACAGTTGTGAAGGAGCACCCGGAGGTGCACTGCGTGTGTGCGTGTGTGTGCACGTGGGAATGTAATGCCAGGAAGAGCTTTGCTTCGAGAAGCCCACAGTGCAGTTTAGGGAGTGGCGAGAGGTATGGAATGCGCTGCATTTCCTTGTTTGCCTTGGCTTCCAGGAAGCCCAGTCCTCACCTGCTGTTTACTTGTGGTGATTTTTATTCTTTTCTGTTGTAAGTGACTTCCATTTTGAAAGCAGGCACAAAATGTAATACTAAAAAATGAACAACAACAACAACAAAAGCCCAGTCAGATGCAGGGCAGTCTTAGGTAGAAGTAGTAACTGTAACACTTGAAAGGCTCAGCTAGGACAGAAATTCCTTCTTGGGCACCACACACCTGCCACCGTTACCTGAAATGCCCTCCATCGGGCCCCTCCTGTCAGGGAAGATACTTGGTCGTTAGAAAGCTGCTATGTCATGAAGAAAACATGCTACAGTGAAGAGTCAGACCTCAACCCCCTGATCCTCATTAAGGTCACAGCGGGGGTGTGTTTCTCTAAGAGCTTAGTCTTTAGGAGATAGAGCGGGAGCTTGGAATTATTGCAAAGGACAGGTTGGTCTTGGGGGGCTATAGACATCCCAAGAAAACCCGAGGAACTGGTACTGGGGCGTAAGGACAGGGGAAAGGGAATGTGAGTCAACATTCATCATTTCCCGGTCATGCTGACGGACAGGCTGCGGTGGGTGTGGGCAGGGGTGAGAGTCTGGAGGAAGCCCTGCTGATTTAGGACTTGAGTCGGCACCCTGCTGATTCCATAGAGGGGCCCACAAGAGCAACGGCCGGCACTTGTAGGGAGCTTTGAGTTGCTAAAACTCCTATTTGTCTCCATCTAATTGCATTAATCACCAGGCTATTGCTAGACTACAGTAGAGAGAGTGGACAACTTTCCGTCATCCTGATTTGAGCAAATGTTTCTACAGTTATTCACCATTAAGTATTAGGTAGGCTTTCTTGAGATCTACATATTTATCTTTCTGTCCAGACCTCTCTAAATACATAAAGTGTTTATTATGTTACAGATATAATTGCATATTTCTACTCTCAGTTCCACCTTATTAAGAATTTTCATGAGGAGTGAGTATTAAACTTTACCAAATTTCTTTTTTAGGCATGTATTTGTATCATCACATGGTTGTTCTCCTTTGAGCTGTTAATACAGAGATTCATGTGAACAGATTTCTTAATATTGAATTATTTGGGGAATAAAACTTGCCTGGTACATTATTCTTTTAATGTATTGCTGGAGTCTCCTTGTCAAGGTTTTGTTAGGTTCTGAAGTCAGCAGTATTCAGATTTTTGAATAGAAGTGGGAAGCTCTATGTTTTGGAACAGGCTTGGGCAACCTTCAGGTGATCAGTTCCTTGAACACTGAAGAGAATCAATCTATGCAGCCGTTCAGGCCAGGTGCCCCCACCCCAAGGGGCAATCTTTGCAAGTGTTACAATTGTTATCAGGCTTATTGTCAAACTTATTGATCTTTTTTTCTTATATCACTTCTTTGGTGAATTTTGATAAACTTTTTCCTGGAAAGCTTTTCATTTCAACCAGGTTTTCAGATTAATCAGCATAGAGCTGTACACTATATTCTTTTATACAACATTATTTTAAAAGTTTGTGTAATTCCACTGTGTGGCTAGTACATATAACCAGTTCCTGTTATTGGACATGGAGGTTGTGTCTGAATTTCTTTTATTTTAAATTATGGTCTGAGAAACAAACTTGTAGGTTAATCTTTGCACACATTTTACTATTGCGTTGGCCAAAAAGTTTGTTTAGTTTTTTCTGTAAATGGCTCTAAGAGTGCTTAGTTTTCCCTAACTTCATTCGAAACATTTTTTAGATTGTATTGTGACAGCTGTCCTATCAGCATGCATTTTTAAAAAACGTATCAAAATTGGTGAATTTTTGTGCAGCCATTTTAATATTGAAGATGGAAGGAAATAAGCAACATTTTGGCATATTATGCTTTATTATTTCAAGAAAGGTAAAAATGCATCTGAAACACACACAAAAAAAGATCTGTGCAGCATACGGAGAAGGAGCTGTGACTGATCGAACGTGTCAAAAGTGGTTTGCGAAGTTTCTTGGTACTACTGACACTTTGGCCCAATACTTCTTTGCTGTGGGGCTGTCTGATGTGTTGGAAGATGTTTAGCAGCACCCCTGGCCTCTACCCACTAGAAGTCAATAATGGTAGATAGCTGACTTACTCAAAATATCCAAATCAATAAAGTCACTGGTGAAAATGAAAATTTTTCTTTTATTTTACAGAAAAAATCACACAGACTTTTTGGCTAACAGCAGTTTTAAGTAGTTGACTGATGAAATGCGGCCAGTGTTTTCTTCTTGAGTCACAGAGAAAAAACTGGCTGCCCCTCCCCCTCCTGCCTCATCTTGCGGAGCGGAAGATCACAAAGAGCTCTCTAGCCTTGCAGCTCAGCCACGTCTCTGCCACTTCATGGGCCGAATCTTAGGGAATTGATCTCTCTACGCCTTAGTTTTTTTTCTTTTTCTGGACAGTGGAGATAATGGTCGTAATTTCTGTAATCAGTACAAGCAAAAGAAAACCTCCCAGGTGTTTTTAGCAGAAAGGGATTTAGTACAGGGCGCTACCTACTCACGCACTCTTCGGAGCGTGAAAGAGCAGTCACTTCTCGGACCTCCTGAAGCGAGTCCCTGTCCCAGAACTGGGTGGGTGGGGGTGGGGAGCAGGTGCCTCTGAAGCCCCCGTGGGAACTGGTGAGTCCAGGGACACACAACTGAAGTGGCGTGTTGACACTGCGTCTGCTTCTAGTGCCCGGGAAGGTGGAGAAAAACTACAATGCTGCTACAGAAAAATCTCCCTTCTCTACACCCTTGCTCGCCAGAATGAAATTGCCAGGGAGGGGCAAGGAGTGGCCTCTGCTGTTCCCATCTTCCCGAATTTACAGCCAGTGGAACCTAATGTATATAGTATATACGTGTACATATGTATATATAAAACCCCAGCTAGCTCCACAGGAGTCTGAAACATTGTTTTTGGTTTTGCGGCCCAGAAGCTGGGCAATCCACAGTGTTTACCCTGGCATCTTTCTTGAGATTGTTGTGAAGATTAAATAAATAATAATTCATGTGAATGCCTGATACAGTCAATATTGTTATTTATTGTTGTTTATTAAGAGCGAATTGTGTGCAGAGACTGCACTCATTTATTAGTGATGGAAAGGGGAATATTTCTTTGCTGTTCTCAAAATATTTCCAGTATAAATAGAAAGTAGGCATTAAAGAAATAGCTATCACAACAAAAACGTGCTATGGGAAGGCAGGGGAGGGCGTAACTGTCCTCAGTGTGTGTGACCTCACTTGTTCATTTGTCAAAAAACAGATTTACTGCCCCGGCTGTGTAGCTAAGTTGGTTGGGGCGTCACTTCACTTCCCAGTCAGAGCACATGCCTGGGTTGGAGGCTCGATATCCAGTCGGGGTGTGTATGGGAGGCAACCCATCGATGTTCCTCTTTCTCTCTCTCCCTTCCTTTCTGTCTAAGTGCAATCAATCAATAAAACATCAATAAAAATCGATTTATTGATATATCTTATCATATGGGCCAGGGCTAGTGCTAGGTACTGAGAGGCAGCAGTGAGGCAGACAGGTCTCGTCCCCTGCTGTGTGGGCGGTGGGGGGTGGGTGTTGGGTGGGGGTAGCTAGGGCTGGGGGAGTCACAAGGGAAGGCTTCACAGAGGAGGGAACATTTGGGCTTAATCTTTAAGGATGAAGGAGATAAAGGCAGGGAAGGGTAAGAAGACAAGCTCAGCAGCACAGAGTCAGATTAATAAAGGATCTCAGCCTCAGCCGAGGGCAGCGTTTCCCAGCGTGTTCCACAGAACACCAGCCCCCGGTTCCTTGAAGAGATGGTTCCAGGGTGGTTTAGAGATCCCGATGGTTATGGGCACATTAAAATGTTGAGAAGGTTCAGAGTAAAATGTCATTAACTCTGTTAAACTCAGTATTTCTTAAATTTTTGACCATGAGAACCCTCTTTGATGTAATACCTATTAGCAAAGAACACACTTTGGGAAACATAGTCCCGAGGTGATCAACCACTTCATTCTACAGATGTCAAAACGAGGTGCACAGAGACCCAGGGCCACAGAGCTGCCTTATAAACTCCAAGAGGTCCGGGACCATGTTATTCTCTGGCATCTTTATTTTCCCGGCAACTCATTCATACGTGGCTCAGAGTAAGTGCATAAAAAATAGTCCAGATGAAGCATTGATCGAATCAGTGGAGAGAGTGAACCAGAGGGGAACTCAAATACCTCAACTCTCAGACTTATGTTTTTATTGACACACCCCCCTCAGCTCATAGGAAACACTTCCAAAAACACACGGAGGACGTTCTCCCCACGAGGCTCATGCGGGCGTTTCCCTTCCAGGTAGAGTTGCTGGAAAAATGCAGGCTGCACGCAGTATTCGGGGCATGCTTACATCAAAAAGTTATTCTCCATCCATCTGAAATTCAAATTTAACTGGACATCCTATATTTTTATTGGCTAAATCTGGCAACCCTACATTTCGGGGAAGAGTATGGAAACCTTTCTACTTTGTTGCTAATGTTGCTTGCTGATCACCTTGGAAAGGAATTCATAAACAGACACAAGCTTTCTACTGTACCAGGGTCAGTCTTTTCAAGTGGGTCTGAGAAGATAAACCGATTATGTTCAACTTTGTTTCTTTCCAGTTCCCGCTGAGAAGGAAAGCTTTTGTGTAAACAGGGAGTGACAAAGCCCCGATCTCATCAGCGTGGCCCCAGCCCTTGTGTGAGAGCGAGCAGCCGGCTCTTCTGGCCAGAGCTGTGCTGCACATCAGGACCCACCCACAGGAGAGGCTTAGGGACCAGACAACTGGGGCACGTGGAGGAACAGGGAAGACGAACCTCCAAACAAGGAGGCCGACTAGATTTTACAGAGAGGGGACGATTGCTATTACACACTCCAAGCCGGGATTGTACTTCCGTAAGGTGGTAGTTTTGGCCATGAAGTTTCTGGAGGTTGGACCAGGTGATCCTTCCCTTTGTGCAGCTCAGGCTTAGACATAGATCACAAACCGTCGTGCTTTAATAAGCCCTCTCATCCCACATCCAGCTTGGCCCTGCCCCACAAACGTGCACTGAGACCTCTCACAAAGCATCCAGCACTCCTTTGCCAGGAGGATCTGACCTTAAGAAAATTGAACAATGAAAAGGAGCAGTAAACAAAAAAAGCACCCCCAAACCTTCTCTGTTCTTTATGTTGTGAGTGGCTTAGGCCATGCACTTGGCTTTCATCCTCAGCTTGGGGCAGATTCTATGTGTTTTTGTAAACCCAGGCTTAAAACCCAGTATGTCTTTAGGCAGCTTTTTGCACTGTACTCCTTCATGGGGTTATTTCTCACGATCCCCTTGGGTGATTCTGCTTCCATGGAGAAGGGCAATAACTTGCTTCAAATAGTTGTTAATTACACTTTTGTTCACTGGTTTCCTCATTACATTAAAAAATACATAGTGTGTGCCAGGAACTGTGTGAAAGGCACAGGTGAAACAGAAATGAAGCACAGCCCACGCCCTCGAGGTGCTGGCAGGTAACGAAGTAAATGTTTGCAATTCAGTGTGGCAAGTCAGCAGAGGAGCTGCAGAGGGGCTGGACAGCACCTTCACCCTGGAAGGCCGAAGGGAAGGAGGACCTGCACAGACGAGATTTAAGAGCTGAATCCTGAGAAACTGTCATTTTCTAAATGCACAGAAGGCTGAATAGAACAGCATGTGTAACGGCAAGGAAATAGTTTGGGGTTACAACTTCTTGTTCAATGAGGGGCATCCACAGGCTAAAGATGGTCCATTGGGATGCAGGAAGGAAGCAGCATAACTTCTTACTTTTACTTATTTTTATGCAAAAGTAAACTTTACTGATATTCAGTATGTGATTTATAGTTGGGCATATGCAACTTTTCAATAAGTATACAGGCATCCTCACTTTTCAAAAGTTTGCTTTATGCCGCTTCTCTTTTATGAAAGACGAACGCTACTACCTGTTTTCACTAGCCAAAAGAAATCCGAAGAGGAGTTTTGCTTTTATGAAAAAATGTGAAGAGTGCAAACAGCATTCAGCATTTGTTTTACGGTGAGCTTTTACAGAGGCAGCGCACACCTTGGGCAGCTTGACGCTGCTAAGCTCTTTCCCCGGAGCTACACTCAGCATCAAGTCGACATAACCTGGAACTTTGCAAGCATCTGTGCTTCATCTCGATTAATTTTGTGCATCCGTTAGCAACATGTGTCGTAAAGTTATTGCTTCTTTACTTTACACCATTACCATCTCAGTTTACTGAAGGTTTCATAGAACACTCATCTTTAGGATAGTGGGGGTGGGGGGAAACTTGTACATTTGGCTGGTTGCACGCATGGAAAAAACTCTTGACCAAAAGGGGGCGCTCAGGTTCAAACTACTTTGGTTACCTCGGCTGCAGTTGTAGAACTAGGGATTCAGTTCATGGCTGACAACTCAGTGTAGATAATTGTGTTGCTTTCAGTCCAGGGTACCTCCAAGTACAATCCATGGAGCCAGAGTGCCTAGACTGCTTGTTTAAAAAAGGCTAATCTCCAGGCCTACCCCAGGTCCATAGAATTAGCGTCTTTCAGGAATAGAACCCAACAACCTGTACGTGTTTCTAAGGTCCTCTGGTGAAGATTATTGCCCTAATCTGCTCAGACTGCCATGACAAAATACCACAGACCGGGCAGCTTAAACAGAAATGCGTTCTTTCTCACTTCTGGAGTCTGGCAAGTCCAAGATCCAGTTTCCACCAGGGTTTGGTTTCCGGTGACGGCTCTCTTCCTGGCTTGAGATGGCCACCTTCTCAGGGTGTCCTCTCATGCTGGAGAGAGGGCTCTGGTGTTTCCTCCTCCTCTTACCAGGGCACCCATTCTGTTGGATCAGGGCTCCCCGCTATGACCTCTTTTAACCCCTTAAAGGCCGTATCTCCAATTCAGTTACATTGGGGTTAAGGCTTCAACATATGAATTTGCGGGGGACACAGTTCAATCCGTAGCACTTCTGTTCACTGAAGTTTGAGGACCACTGCTGCAGTACAAGCCGCAAAGAAGCAGTAAAGTCAGTGATAACTCCCGAGGTAGCCCCTTTGCTCCTAAGTCCGAACCCAGGGGAGGAGCCTGAGAAATGGGGCATGTCCAGCTCCCCACCTGTGACCCATGCAGTTCAGAAATGTGATGGGGGTCACATTATGAAAACATATGTAATTCAAAATTTTCTAGTAGCCACCCTGAAAAAAGTAAAAAGGAGGTGAAATTAATTTTAAAAAGTGTTTAGTTTAATCCAATATATCCAAAATATTAATAAAATTCAACATAACGATTATTAATAAGCTGTATCACAGTGGTTTATATCACACTTTTGAAACCCTGCGTGTATTATTTTACACTTACCGCCCATCACGACTCAGACCAGCCCGGTGTCAAACACTCAGTGGCCACAGGTGGAGAGCGGCTGCCACACTGGACAGTCGGTGCTGGATTGCCACCACCTTCCGTGCAGGGCTGAGGAGGCAGAGCAGACAAGGTGTGTTGTGAACACGCTGTACAAGGAGCATCGTTCCTAAGAGAGGCTTTATGATTATGATTAGCCCTGAAATGTTTCTGTTAACATGACTCTCTTCTAACCAGCAGCTTAAGATGTCAAGTTTAAGCAGAGAACAGGAGCTGACGGCTCAACCTAGCAGTTGAAGAAATTGTCACCATTCGACGTTCTGCTCACCATTTACATAAGAAATCACAGGCTGCGGAGCTGGCTGCTGACGGAGCCAGGCTGCCTGGATGGTAGTTCGCCCTGAAATGAAAACTGGGTGGTGCTTGATTTACCGCCCTCAGCTGTCACTTCTCACCTCCACTGAGCCTTTCCCAAGACCGCAATAAATGCCACTTCAAAGGTTCAGAGCTGGGTTTCGGCTGTGAAGAATGTACTAATTCTAAACGTCTCCTTCAAACAGAACAGCATCTGTAGTCAGTGTCGGGGTGGGGAGAACATATGGAAAAAGTTCCTTGCATTTTATGCAATAAAGAAAGCATTAGGATAATCCTGAGGTTAACTGTATCCATATCCCACAAGGCCACGTGGGGGATCCTGTGGGGCTCCAGGCATGTTGTTGGGGCTGAGCTGTGCCTTGGGACCCACTACAGCCCAGATGCTTCTAGTTACACTGAAGACAACAAATTCTTGTCTTGTCGGAGGAAATCGGGGTCTTGGGAAAAGAGAAAGTTTAGTGAGGAGGGTATGGGAAGTTACTTTCATATATTTGAGGGCTTTATGGAAGAGAGATTAGACTCATTCTGTATAGTTAAAAAGGGCAGAATTAGAACACATTTTTAGCTCAAAATAAAGAAGACAGTTTTAATGATATAGGGCATCTTTAATAAAATATATACATCAGATCGTGTTCTCCCAAGGAAACATTTATCAAGTGCCTACTTTGGGTCCAGCATGATCACTTACACTATTTTAATTAAAACTCACAGCATTCCTGTAAGGCAGGCACCCTTGCCTTGTTCCCAGGGGGTCATGCCCCTGCTCCAAGGCCGTGGTGGCGGCGAGCGGGGTGAGGACGACCCCTGCCCTGTGCCTGAGACCTGCCGAGCGCTCGGTGTTCCTGAGTGGACTTTCTGCCCCAGACAGGACATCGGAGGCAAATGCCACTCGCTCTCTGTGTTGGATTGGAAAGAGACAACTTGGGTGTCTTGCACAGTGGAACTTGACTTTAACATGAGAGAAAGGCGTTAAAACAACCTGCACAACATTGCAGAAGGTTTTTTACTTAAACCACACCTTCCCATTCTCACCGACGATAACGTGTGCCTTGGTGGAGTGTCGAGAGTCTCTTCTTTCTGTGCGCTTGAACGTTTTTTCTGTCCTATGCAGTGTGTGTCCACAGTCCGTCTTTTTTACTAATGTATATCCTGCTGTGTCCATAAAAGAATATGTTCACAATGCAGTTCTCAAATGGATATTGGTTTTTCTTTGGTCCTACCAGTTACCTGCCATGTCTAGGACCAAGAAGTGGGTATAAATGTCTGTTTGTGACACAAATGTATAATAAAATATTAAATGGTTAACATTATTGAGTACTTATGAAGTGACAGGCACAGCTTTAAGGGCTTTATTGTTCCCGACATATCTGCCATCATGTAAATGCTCTTAGGACCCCTCGCTTTATGGACGAGGACGCTGAGGCACAGAGAGGTTACTTGACTTGCCCCGGGTCACACAAGCAGTAAGTGGTGAGTTAGGATTCGCAGCGGGCAGGCTAAGGCAAGAGACCATAAGCGTGGTGGCTATGTAGTCTCTTGGTGTAGCATAGCATCATTTTCCCGCTCTTCCACCAGAATTCAAGCACACTGGTCTGGCCCTAGGGGAGCCCAGACTTGCACTGTCTAATATATTATTGAGCCCTGGATATGAGGCTGGTCCAAACAGAGATATGCTGTAAGAGTAAAATACATGCTGGATTTTGAGGTCTCAGTAAGAGAAAAAGAATGCAAGACATCTCTTTTGTAATATTTCAAATTGATTAAATGTCGAAATGACAATAACTTAGATATAGTGGGTTAAATAAAACATTTTGTTACAATTAATTCTATTGTTTCTTGTTTTAAATGTTTTTTTAAACTCCTCACTCGAGGATATATTCTTTGATTTTAGAGAGAGAGCAAGGGAGAGAGAGAGAGAAACATCGATGTGAGAGAGCAACATTGATTGGTTCGCTCCCACATGCGCCCCGACTCGGGGTCCAGCATGTGCCCTGACTGGGAATCAAATCTGCAAACTTTTGGTGCATGGGACACCGCCCCAACCAACTGAGCCACCCAGCCAGGGCTAAAGGTTTCCTTATTTTAATTTATTTCTATTTTTCAGTTACAGTTTACTTTCAGTATTATTTTGTATTGGTTCCAGGTATACAGCTTAGTGGTTAGACAATCATCTATTTTAGAAAGTGTTCCTCTCCCTATACCCACCTAGAATATTATCGCCTATATTCTGTGTTTTAGTTTACGTCCCTACCCATTTCTTTTTATTTTTTAAAATGTGGTTTCTAGAAAAAAAATTTTAAAGATTTTATTTATTTATTTTTAGAGAGAGGGGAAGGGAAGGAGAAAGAGAGGGAGAGAAACATCAATGTGTGGTTGCCTCTCGCATGCCCCCCACTGAGGACCCGGCCCGCGGCCCAGGCATCTGCCCTGACCCGGAATCAAGCAAGGGACCCTTTGGTTCACAGGCCAGCACTCAATCCAGTGAGCCACACCAGCCAAGGCAAGTTTCTAGAAAATTTTAAATCACACATGTGACTTGCCTTTGCGACTAGCATTTCTATTGGATAGCGCTGACCAAGACGGTTTGCTCATTCATTTGCTCACTCATGCATTCAATACATCCTGCCCACAATGGCGATGGAATATAGCAATTAACCAGACAGATTTGGCTCCTGTTCTCATGTAGCTTAATATTCTGGAAAGGTTGATGGGTTGGGGGTAGGAACGAACCCTAAGAAATAATCATTAAGTGGTTAATGAATTACCATCAATATTGTCCAATAGTAGTTTGCTATGAGAGATTACACTTATGGGCACCTAAACCTTGGAGGCCACTCAATAATTATTACTCATCCAATAAATATTTGTAGAGTGAAAGAATGAATCTGGGGGATTAGAGGCAGTACCTGAGGAAACATCTGTCAGAGAGAGTACTGTAGAATGAGGTGAGAGTCAGGAGCCGTAATGGCAGCTTATGCTGCGACCACAGGCCCCGCCGTGCCAGGTGGCTTTGGCTCCTGCCCCCTTTGCACCAGCGTTGTCTCTGGTCAGGTTTTAGTTGCACAGCCGTGCCCCGGGAGTCTCACTGGATGAGCGGACGTGTGGGGAGCAGTGTTCCTGGCACGGAGAGGGGTGGTCTGCCGGCACCTGGGGCATCTCAGGGAGCCTGGCCCCGGGGGAGGCACCTTGGCACCCCTCCTCCAGCAGCATGCAGAGCCCGGCACTCCCAGCGCTTGGACTTCAATTTCTTCCACGCCTCGAGTTGCTGCCTCTCTTTTTCCTCCCCCCCCCCAGATTTGCCTTTGCCTTTTTTGCACAATCCATTTGACAGGTTTTATTTTGTTGCTGTTTCTGCCCAATGTAAGTGAGACCTCCAGTAGAGAAAATGACTTTTAAATCTTTTGTGACCCTGTATTGCAAAACATTCCCATTTTTCCCCCTGAGCAGTTTTCATTTCTGTGGTGAGTTACAATAGGGCGCTTATTCTTGTAGATAACAGTGTAGCTGCCTGGAGATGGGGAGGAGGAGAATGAGGAGGAGGAAGAGGAGGAGAGCGTGGAAGAAGTGAAGGAGGGGGATGGGAGGGGGAGGAGAAGGACAGGGATGAGGAGGAAGAGAGAGGTGGAAACTGTGCTGGGTGGCTCTGTGGCCAGAGTCAGCTAGCTGACTGTAAGTCGCCTGAAGTGGGAGGGGGTGGGGAGCAGAGCTGGGCCGGGGGGCAGAGAGCAGCTTTGGGCAGCGTTGGAGGCGTGCTGGGCGCCTGGCCCTGGGCTCCAGGCTGTGTGGAGCCGCACGTGGGCAACGCTCCTGCCCCAGCCTTGTGTGTGATCCTTTATTGGGCCTCCTTCAGTTCCTCGCATACCTGATCCCAGTTTGCCAAGTTAGCCAAGGAGCCAGAAAACAACAAACCCACCAAAACCCCAGCTGGGATGATTTGCTGGGTTCTGAACCTGTGTGTCTTGCCTGGATCTTATATTGGGCTTGAACACAAAGAGGGCTACCCTAGGCTGGGGAGCAGTTGCAGCAGGGAAATGAGACACTGTGCCCTGAACATACCGGGCACCCAACAAATATTTGTTAAACCAATGATTAAGAGTTTGAGGTAAGGAATACCATTTTTAGTTAATTTGCTACACATACCCAGGCAGAATGTGAAGTCGGCAAAGCATGGCAGTGTGGTTGGGTAAACACTGCGCAGCTTGTTCTAGGATTGTCCTAAGCACCCGGCTGGGTTTCAGTCGGTCTAGCTGTCTGAGTCTCTTGCTGCCCTGGGATTCTGCAATCCTTTGGAACACGACTGGCGAGGGACAGGCTGCTGGCCTGGAGGAGGGTCACACTCAAGGCTTTGTGTCTATCCTGTGGTGACTATTGCTCTGTTAAGTGGGGTTTTCAACTTCAGCAGTGTTGGGGCTGGGTAATTCTTTGTGGCGGGGGTGTCCTGTGCATCGTAGGATGTTTAGCAGCATCCCTGGTCCTCTACCCACTGGAGGCCACCAGCACCTCCCCACCCTGTCTGAGTGGTGAGACTCACCGACGCTTCCAGACATTGCCCTTGTCCCCTGGGGAGCTACACAGTCCCTGCCTGAGAACCACTGCTCTGTGGGAATAAAGGGAGACAGCGGTACACACCATGTGGAAAAGCCCACAAGGCAAAAGCAGTTTCTGCTTGTGTATACCACACGGCATGCAGGGTCTGTGGGTCTGTCTTCCCAAAGCGTTTTATTCAGCACATGTTCAAAGGCTCTCAGTGCTCACTGATTGGGCATGGTGGTGGTGGGGGGGCGGTCACAGTGCAGCTCTGGGGGTGGATAACTGAGCTCAGGCAGCTTCTGCCCACTGCGGCATCCTGTCCGCACGTCCCTCCCTGTGTAGGGCAGTGGCTCCGGATCCTGAAGGTGCACTGTGATCACCTGGGGGATTTTACAAAAATAACATGCTTGCTCCCCTGCCAGGATTCTGATATAATTGGCAGAGACTGCGGCATCTGTATCAGGTGGTTTAACTCCCTAGCCGGCCTGGGGAGCCCCAGGTGTGGCAAAGAACATGGGCTTTGCAGTGGGACAACCTGGCTTTTGTCTCAGCTGGCCAAATCTTATAGCTCCCTCCCGTGGTGAAAGGAAAAGGAGGTAACATTTGATGGGAGGTCTTACTGAGAGGTGGGTGGTAAGTGCTTAGTAAAGACCCTCTCCTTTCAGGCCTGCCTTCCGGGGCCCTGCTTCCTGTCTGCCTCTCCCACCGCTTTGCCCTCTGGGCCCCGCCGCATGTCAGGGCACTCTGGCATCTCAGTGAGGCCGAGGGGGCTTGCCTGTCTCCACTCACTGTGGAGCCACTTTCGTTCCCTGTACTTGGGAAGAACCAGTTTCCGCACATTTCAAGGTATGCGGTTATGAGGGTGCAGTGGGCTCTCCCAGTGTATTTCTGGGAAAACTGATCTAACAGACAACAGGGAGCTGCTGGGGGAGGAGGTAGGGGAACCAAGAAGCACACTTTTGGCCTGTATGTCTCAATCGCAGCCCATTATTCCTGTTTGTTTATTTGTTTAGTTACTTATTTGAATGGGGAGGTACGTGTCTGGGGCAGAGCTTGTACATCATGAGTCTGAGTCACAGGGGTCAGCAAAAAGTGACATGAAATGGAAAGGTGCCACTCATTCTTTCTCTCCTTTATCCTTTTTTTTTTTTTTAATTTTTATTTTAGTTTATTCAGTACAGTTTCTATCCTTTATTCCCTTTTCAGCCCACCCACCCATTCCTCCCCTCCTCCCTCCCCTTTCCAACACCCCTAGTTTT